>JAGFNQ010008403.1:0-33942 GCA_024364735.1 Boesenbergia rotunda | reverse complement strand
GCAATGTTTGAAAAACAACCATTATTTCCACAATTAACATCAGGTTCTACATCAAGAACCATGAAACCGTTTGATATAAAATCATATCCAATTAACACAGAGTCAATTCTAAGTTCTACTCGACGACTGTAAAAATTCATACAATAACCCAATTCAAGAAGACAATTAACAGAAACCAAATTCCGTCGAATCTCAAGAGCATACAGGACATCATGCAGAAACAATGTACGCCCACCACGAAGGTTGAGTTTGCAAGTGTCAATTCCTTTGACTTCAATTTTTGCATTGTTTCCCACATATATCCACTTATTGCCAGCTGGTACGCGACGGTACTCCACGTACGTAGATCGATCACGAGCTACATGGTTCGTTGCTCCTGAATCTATAATCCACAAAGGATAAGAGTCAGCTAACAACACTGAACTAGCAACATAAAGCTCATGAAAAGAAGACAAACATGGATTTACCTTTTTCGGCTCGGTACACTCCCGAGCAAAATGGCCCTTCTTGCCACAGTTGTAGCAAGTAAGCTTGCCCTTAGGTTTCTTTCCATTCTTCTTTCCTTTCTTCTTGATTGGGTCCTGCACAGGAGTAGCACCAGCTTCTTTTCCCTTTCCCTTTCCTTTTCTTAAACCATTTTTTTTCTTATTCTTGGACCCAGAACCTTCAGCTACAAAAGCTTGCTCAGAAATCCTTGCGGATTCTACTCTCTCCGCTCCAATTCAATATGGGTGAGACATCAATGAAAGTCCTGTACTCTACTGTGAGTAAGGTTCTGCTTTCATTGTTTCCCAAGAATCAGGAAGGGAATGAATAACTGCTTGAACCTGTTGTTCGTCGGTCAACTTCATGACCAACAGTCTTAAGCTCCCGAATCATAATTACCCCATTTCTCTCAGATGTTGGGTCATCGTTACATTCGGGCGCTTTTTACAACTGTCAAACTTGATTGTCAGTTGACGAAGCTTTGCTCACACTAACTCCACTGTATCTCTCTTTCAGGGCAACCCAGACAGCATGAGCTGATGGTAGTGGCTCATACTCAAATACCAGGTCATCTACTATTGAACTAATCAATATCCCCTTTGCAGTGGAGTCCTTTTTTTTCCATGCCCTATAGGCATCAAGATCCAATCTGTACTGTGCAGTCGAACCAACAGCAGGTTCAACCATGAAATGATTTACAGCCTCCAGAACTTCTTGTTCCTCAAGAACATATTGTATCTTGAGATGTCATATCTTATAGTTGTCCCCATATAATTTTTCCCCTTTGTTCAGTTCAGCTATGATGTTCTTGGTTGCCATGATCTATCACAAATAAACATATTATTCATTAATTCAGTGTATATCACATGTACATAATTTTTGATTGACTCAATGTAAACTTGACTTGGATTACGAAATCAAGTGATAACTACATTTTCATTCATCATTCGCATCATCCAATCTAATTAACATTGATCAATTATATTACATACATCCCATTAGATGAACTAATCATTTATCTTGAATATGAACTAATCACATAAATGAACTAATCATTTATCTTGAATATGAACTAATCACATAAATGAACTAATCATTGACAAGTTAGTTAACACATAACATAACTTTATTTAATAGGCTTAATAAGCAGGTACAAACAAAGAGAATTCAACGAACTAGATAAGTTGACATCATTCCCATAATAAAAAATATTATGGCAG
Organism: Boesenbergia rotunda; assembly: GCA_024364735.1. Classification (NCBI taxonomy): domain Eukaryota; kingdom Viridiplantae; phylum Streptophyta; class Magnoliopsida; order Zingiberales; family Zingiberaceae; genus Boesenbergia; species Boesenbergia rotunda. The sequence continues at coordinate 32,236 of JAGFNQ010008403.1, read as the reverse complement.
TGGCTATCACTCTCTCGTTCATCTCTAATTGGCCAATCTGATCAGGCTCGGGATCTTCTACAGATTCTATCGGATCTTCCTCAAATATTTCAGGCTCTTCCTCGATCATTTCAATATCAAGGTCTTCCTCAAATATTTCAGGGTTTTCCCCAGGCATTTCGGGATCGTCCTCGGACATTTCAGGATCGTCCTCGAACATTTCGGGATCTTCCTCTGGGTCCTCCTCAGAATCCACTATTGGATCCCACTCGATTTCCTCAGGATCCCCTTGGAATTCTTCAATCAGATCCATCTCTGGATCCTCTTCAAATTCTTCAGGATCCTCTTCCAGATCGTCCTCAGAATCTTCCAGATCCTCTTCCAGATCGTCTTCAGAATCTTCTAGATCCTCTTCCAGATCGTCTTCAGAATCTTCCAGATCCTCTTCTGAAAAATTCTGGCGAAGTAGTTCTCTACGCAACTCGGTATAAGAGATACGTCCTTCGTAGCATCCCCAAATACCTCTTGCAGCTACTTCAGCACGCCTTGGCAATGAATTAATCAATGCCCCGATCCGGTAGTTATCTAGAACTGGAAACTCTTCCTGTTCGAGTTTCCAAAATAGACGTTCAAGCCTTCCTATATGCCCTTGGATGCCTAGGTGCGGGAGGAAGTCAATCTCCTCTATCTGTTCCCTCAAATGATTCCGTCGCACATCTCGACGAGTCATTGTGGTAATAAATCTCGGCATCTGGAATTGAAATACACAATGTCAGTACAAAACCGACAAACCAGTAACAAAACTGGTTCAATTCAATTCACAACACAAATAGATAAAGACATATAATTTTCCTTTTGTTTGTAGCTACAATTAAGCCTATTTAAATTTGAGATTCAACATAACGATCAAACCAGTCTGTTTAGTTCAGATTATTTGATCAAAATGGTTTGGTTAAATCAACTAATGGTTTAATCAAAACCGATTTGACCAACTTAATCATTTTTAAACTAAACTAGAATCTAATTTAATTAAGTTGAACCAAATCTAAACGAATAATCGAATAGAGCTACTGGTTGGGTCTGTTTGCCTTCGAAGAGGAGGTCGTCGGTTCGATCCTCCCTGGGCTGCAGCGTGGCATTTGTGTTTTACAGAGTGTTGAATAGGTTTCGGAATAATAAATTTTTTTTTTAAATTAAAAAACTTTTCTCATTAAAACCGAAACCTAATCTTCTTCTCCCCCGACGCCCGCAGCCGCCGCCTCCAGCAGCAGCCAAAGCAGCCTTTCTTCTTCCCCACCCAACAGCGTTTTTTTTCTCGCCATCACCAACGCCATGGAGTGATCTCCCGCGCGTGAAGCGATCGTCGGCCAGGGGAGCGAAAACGCCGAGAAGAAGGTGACGATTCCAAGCGATCAAAGTGATTTGTTCATCGCAAAGGTAAAAAAAACGATTTTTTCATGCTTTTACAACTGCTCTGATACCATTGTTGGTGTCTAAGCATGCAAATGAATTGCAAAAAACTGATTTTATACTTACAGCGATTTCAACTTCTTGATTCTTCTTCTCTGTTCTTCTTCTTCTGCTCGCTGTCTTAAAAGCGTCACCGGACTGATCTTAAAACTGTTTCACAAGCCAAATCCCTCTTTCGATTGAAGCTCCTCTCCTTCTTCGTCGTTGCCTTTGGATTGCAATCCGGACGCTTTTTATAGTGGAAGAATCGGACGTTACCTCTACCTCCATCAATGGAGGTGTTCAATGCCATTGATTGTGAACGTTTCAACCTTCACAATCAAGGCTTGTAACGCCTCAGCTCGTAACGCTAACATCATCTCCCTCTAACTATACCATTAAGCCTCAACATAATGGATATCTTCAACTTGTGAAGGTATATTGGCATTTTAGTAAGCTCGTCGACAATTTTAGTAAAAAATATCTTCTTCCTTTCCCACTTTCCTTTATTATTTTTTGTGTGCACCTATTTAAATGATGATTACTTTTGAAAAATATTAATTCATAGAATTCACATTTATATCTATATATATCGGCATTTTAGTATAAGCTCGTCGACAAATTTGATAAGAAATATCTTCATCCTGTCCCACTTTCCTTTGTCATTTTTTGTGTGCACTTATTTAAATTTCCACAACACGCAAAGTTAAGTGTGGTTTGATGATTACTTTTGATAAATATTAATTCATATAATTCACATTTACTTCTATATTGATAGAGTTGAATGAGTCCTGGTCAAGATAAAGGATGAAGGATGAAAGATGAAGAAGTTGTCCGATACACTAGCTGTAGGTTGAGACAACCCTCCTTCCTGGGTCTTGGGAATCCCCGAGTGTGACGCGCCCGGGAAGGGCAGCTGGAGATCCCTCTCGGAAGCACCCCGGGAGGTTCGGCCCCGAGAGCCCCTCGGGAGATGTGGCATGTGAAAACCCCGAGCTCTCCTCGAGGGGTGGAGTCCATGCAATAATCGACCTTAGATTCTGACCCCCCTTGAAGTACGGATAAACACCCCCGTCAGAAAAGGTCTTCATGACCCCTGAATATCGCAACGGGCTAAAGCCGATAATGGCGCAGACCTTTTCAAAAGATATCTCATGACCACCGAACGAGGAGGAGGGCGTGGCTTAAGTACGGGAGATGCGACACTAGCCAAGGGGCACGTCTAGCCCCTCGTCATCGGTATAAAAGGTAGTCGAACTCCTCCGGTAAAGGAGTTATGCTCTCCCAACTCTAGACCCTTTCTTTACTTTCTGCAACCATCCCTTCCCGACAGATACTGACTTGAGTGTCGGAGTGGACTCCGCCGGACCCCTGCCGGCGCGTTCCCTAACGCTTGTGTTAACTTCGCAGACCCCAAGTTCCTCCCCGCCTCAGCAACCACCACAGGGGTAAAACTTAGGTGCCTGGTCATCGTCGATGACTCTTTCCAGAACAAATTTGGCGCCGTCTGTGGGAAACTAGCAACCTGAAGGAGCACCGATGACAGGAACGGAGGGACAACCCCTTACCCTCACAAGAGAGGAACTTGAGTGCCTAGTGGCTAACGCCATCAAGGAAGCTCTAGAGCAGCACCAAGTCGAACAGGTTGCCCCGCAACCAGGGGGTTCGGTGAGGGAGGAGATCCCCAGAGTCTTCACCTCGCATTCCCAAAGATATGTCACCTCGGTGGGGCGACAGGATGGAGTAGTTCAGGGCCCTCAGAGAGAATCCCCTGGAGACATGGAGAAGGCTCACTCAGTAGCCTCCAGCGCTCAGAGGCACGAAGAGGGACCGGGGAAGAGGGATGGACCCAAGACCTCCCAGAAGGCTCCGTCTACCCCTTTCTCTTCCGAGATTGTTGAGGACCCCATGCCAAAGCAGTTCTGCAGGTCCGGGATCCCTGAGTATGATGGAAAGACGGATCCGGAGAATCACGTCTGTAAATTTGAGAATGCGGCACTCCTGCACCAATATACTGTTGGATCGAGAGAATACGATAGAGGGGGGGTGAATATCGTAAACCGTTTCGGATTAAAGATAAGAGAATACGCAGCGGAAAATTAAAACACAACGCAAAAACGCAAGCGGTTTTACTTGGTTCGGAGTCGCGGTCGGCTCCTACTCCAAGGCTCACGGTCGTTGACTGTTTACTGCGGGCAATTCTATATGAACGCAAAATGTTACAAAAGATATTACAGTTGTAGTGCAGTAAATGAAATGTAATGCAGTAAATGAAATTGACTTCTTCGTTTATCGACGCCTGGTGTGGATCGTACTTTCGAGCAGAGGGTCGTCGTCGGCGCTTGAATCTTGAGATGGAAGGTTTCCGGAGCAGCGCGCTTAAGTCGAAGAGCGTAGAAGCATTAGCAAGTTGTTTCTCAAAGCCTTGGGGGTCGAGGGCTATTTATAGCAGTCCTGGGGGCGCCCTGGACATTGGGGGCGCCCTCTACGTGGCCTTCGATCCGCAACAATCTCGGTCAGCCCTTATCCCACTCGAGTAGGGCTGAGGTTTGACTGTGGGGGCGCCCGAGACGCTGGGGGCGCCCCGGTTGATTTGGTCTGCTGGCTTCTCGGCCGGTTCACTTCGTTGACTTGAACCCAGGGCGCCCTGGGCACTGGGGGCGCCCTGGCCCAGTAAGCCTTTGAAGCGCTTTTTTTGTTTACTGCTTTGCCTTGACCTTGGGGGCGCCCGGGACCTCCGGGGCGCCCTACTTAGCTGCTGCCTATCTCCCTTGAGGCGTTCTGAGCTGCAGAGACTCGTTCCTTTGGTCCTGCATCCAGGGTTAGTTGCAAATACAATAAAACAAGAATATGTTATGATTATACAGCCTTAGCTGTCTTGGTTCTGACTTTGAGTCTCTAAAATGGAACCCTAGGTCAAACCGACGCCTACTGTTCCCTCGACGGGGAACGTGTCCTCACCTACTCCTCTCAGGAGAGTTTACCTTTTGCCAACCGGCTTCTCCGGTTGGACTTTTGCCCAGCAGTCCTTCGCCAGGTGCCTAGCAGTCCTTCGCCAGGTCTTCAGTACCAAGCAGTCCTTCGCCTGGTGCCCAGCAGTCCTTCGCCAGGTCTTCGGTTCCAAGCTGTCCTTCGCCTGGTGCCTAGCAATCCTTCGCCAGGTCTTCGGTACCAAGCAGTCCTTCGCCTGGTGCCTAGCAGTCCTTCGCTAGGTCTTTGTTTCCTGGCAGCCCATCGCCAGGTGCCTAGCAGCCCTTCGCTAGGACTTTGTTTCCTGGCAGTCCTTCGCCAGGTGCCTAGCAGCCCTTCGCTAGGACTTTGTTTCCTGGCGAAGGAGCATCCCTTCGCTAGGACTTTGTTTCCTGACAGTCCTTTGCCAGGTGCCTAGCAGCCCTTCGCTAGGACTTTGTTTCCTGGCAGTCCTTCGCCAGGTGCCTAGCATCCCTTCACCAGGACTTCTTTCTGCACACTCAAGTAACTTTATTAGATCACAAATAAACTTAACTTTGAATCCTTTGCCAATATCAAAACAAGGTTCGATATGGTGCTTCCTGCACCAACATATACTGACGGTGTGAAATGTCGGGTGTTCTTGAACACCTTGTCCGGAGTAGCTCAGCGGTGGTTCCAGAGGCTGCCACAAGGTTCCATCAATTCCTTCGCAGAGTTCAAGACAGCCTTCCTCCACCATTTCGCGAGCAGCCGTCGCTACTAGAAGACAGCACTTAACCTGTTTGCCCTCAAATATAAGCCTAAGGAACCGCTCAAGGTGTACATTCAGAGGTTCAACCGGGTGGCGCAAGACGTGCCCAGCGCGACATCAGAGATACTTGTCAGTGCGTGCACCCAAGAGCTCGCTGAAGGGGACTTCTTCCCATCCTTGGTGAGGAAACCCCCCGCCAGCTTCGATGATTTGCTAGGACGCTCCGTGAAGCATGTTAATGTAGAAGAGGTACAGTACGCCCCGGCGCAAGGATCCAGTCGGAGCTCCTCCTCCGACGGCCCCCCGATCAGACAGAAGGGAGCCCCTGGCTCCGGCGTGGGGAAACGACCTTCCGCCCGGAAGGGACCAATGGACGGGCAGGCGTCGGCTAGTGGAGACGGTAGACACCGAGCAGCCGGAGTCATTTCCGAAGTACTGCAATTATCATGGAAGCTCGACTCATTCCACGGAGGAGTGTCACGCCTTGAAGAAGAAGTTCAGTGAGCAGACAAACATCAAACCCCGAAGAAAATGGAACAAGTCGAGGTATCACCGAAGGTCGCCAAGGCGAAGCCTTTCCCCTCGGCGACGGCCCGCCGAGGAGAACGAGGTTCGGCCTCGGTCCCGATCGCGATCACGAGGTAGGAGTCGGGGGCCTGTACCCCGAAGATCCCTCTCCTTAGAGAGAGATCCCCAAAAAGGCAAAGCCCCTATGCGGGGTCCTCCTTCGGGCCATGTAGGGGTTATCTCCAGAGGACCTACTGGAGGGGACTCTAACCAGGCCAGAAAGTCTTACACCCGGCGGTTGGAAAACTACTCCATCGGGACAAGCCGAACCCAGGTGCCAGGCCCTACAATCTCGTTTGGGTCATCCGACCTCGAAGAAGTGGAAGCTCCCCATGAGGAAGCCATAGTGATCGTGGCCCGTATTGCCAATTATGAGGTGAAGTGCATCTTCATAGACACGGGGAGTTCCGTGAATATTCTGTAGAAGGCGGCTTGGGAGCAAATGCAGATAGACGAGGATGAACTGCTCCCCGTCTCAACCCCACTATTTGGCTTCACAGGGTATCGAGTACAGCTGTTGGGGCAAATCACCTTATCACTCTCGTTGGGCAGCGATAGGCTCGAGAGAACCCGGAGGACTCCTTTCCTAATCGTGGATGCACCATCCTCCTACAATGCCATCCTGGGCCGCCCAGCGCTTAGCACTTTCCAGGTAGTGGTCTCTGTTTACCACTAGAAGAACAAGTTCCTGATGGGCGATCGGGTGGTGGAAGTCCGAGGGGATCAGCTAGTGTCTCATCGGTGCTACAGCGGAGAGGTCAGGTCAGAATCTCAGAAGAACCCACGAGACCTGGAGGATTAGCTGCCGAAGAAAGATAAAAAAAAACTCAGGAGGTCTCGGTCCGGCTGTGGTCTCGGATCCTTCTGGTTTTGGTAAGATTTACAATTTATTCAGAACATCTGTCTGTGTCTCTCTGTGCTCTCACAACAAAATTGAGTAATAAAAAGAGATGCTTCTTTCAAAATGACTATGCGCTACTAAGGAATTCATCCCAACCAAGTAACCAAAACCCTAATACTCTACGGTACTGCCTATGCTCGGGGTACTTAGGCTTGGTCTGGGACCTACGAGCCCAACCAAGTAACCAAAACCCTAATACCCTGCGATACAATCGACGCCCGGGGTACTTAGGCTTGGTTTGGGACTTGTTAGTGATATGAGAGAAGTGTCCTAAGGCAATCGCCTTATGATTATAATCATTTATTTTAATAAATGAATATTCACTATTTGAGTATACATGGTTATTTGATTAAGATCTTAAGCTCATTTACTGAATGTCCGCAATACAATTCACAGCATGAGAGAATTTGTGATGAATTCACAACTAGTGATTATCTCTACATGTGCAATTGTGAAGTATTGAAATTGTCCCTAGTCGATGAATTGATAAATACGGACACTATCAATTCTGTTGAGACTAGCATGGGTTATTCTCTAATTAGCTGATTCTCACTGGCTGGTGACATTGAGATGTCCGGAGATAAACATGAATGCTAGTTAAGGGAACTAGTTCATTGGAGTGACTGACTGTAAAACTTCATATGGTAGTCTACATATAGATATGTCAGTGAAGTTCTTACTGCAGCTTAAGTGCGATGTTCCTTTGACTTGCGGTGTTCAAGTCATCTTGGTCATGGAGACTTATACTTTGACATCTTAAGCAAGCATCTCCAAGGAGGTGTGGACCCAGGATGATTGGGTATAAGCCGAAGTGCCCGAAGATGTTTGAACAGCCTACAAAGGATTCACCACTCCTTGCGAGGAGATGTATACCCGAGGCCTATTGTCGAATTGTTACTCGAAGCCTCTGGCCAGAGCATGACATGTTCAGAGTATGAATCTCTTAAATACATGAGAGTAATTAGAATCCATAGGACGAGGAAACGTTACTTGGGCTAGGTGTGACGTAGTCAGCCTAGTGGGGACTGACACACATAGACCATGTCCTGAACCAAGTGGGTATAAGATGGTGAAGGGAATGGGGCACGATTCATTATAGCTGTTGAAGGGTTTCAGAATCATTTCTGAGGTCAACCGTTGATCTTTCAATTAATTGGGGATCATGATGTACTACTAGGTGCCACTCATGATCGTTCTATAATTAATTAGTTAATTATGGACAGCCAACATAAATTGAAAGCCTATTTGGTCACATGCATAACGAGTAATTCGAAGGATTTAAAACGAGTTGAGAATTGGATTCTCCAATCGAGATAGACTATTTTTGGTAAGTCCAAACAATAGTCAAAACTGAATTTATTTCAGACGCATCGGAAGCATAGAATGGCTAAGTCTTTTAAAGACTTAATGGGTGAATTAAATAAGTGTAATTCATTAAGGGATTTGATCCAATTGGGGATAGATGGGCCGGCCAAGGAAGGGGGTCTCCTCTCTTCTTGTCATGGCCGGCCACCACCATAAGAGGATAAAGCTATTTTGCTTTGTTTTATAAAATAGACCAAAGGTTGATTTATTTTATAAAAGGTTATATAAATTTTATATAAATTTTTATATAACGAACCATGAGTTGGTTTGTTTAATAACATTTATATAATGAACCAATGGTTGGTTTGTTTTATAAATTTTTATATAATGAACCAATGGTTGGTTTGTTTTATAAATTTTATATAATCATGCCAAAAGAAAGAGAGCCTTGATTATGGATTGATTGAGAAATTATTCCATAATCAAGAAGAAGAAGCTTGATCATGAGAGCCTTGATTATGGATTGATTGAGAAATTATTCCATAATCAAGGAGAGGTTTGCTTGGGAATTAAGAAACCTCTCCCTATATAAAGGACCCAAGGGGTGCCATGGAAGATGATCCATCCAAGAATTGCTTGGGCTCTCTCCTCTTCTTCTCTCCCTCTCTCTTGGCCGGCCATAGGCCTTCTTTCTTCTTGCCGTGAGCACAAGAAGAAGTTTCAAGGCGACGAAGTTCTTCCTTGCGACGATCTTCCTCTTCGGTCAACCTTGGTGGTGAGTCTTTCGATTTGATTACTCTCTCGGTTTTCGTCATGTTCACGGAGAATCTAGTAGTTCTCGTGAACACGAAACTCGTGGCTTAGCGAAGTCATCCCGACGATACTCGGCGTGGATACGAATAGAGGCGGAGCTTTCAAGGGATGCTAACGGTTGGATCTCGTCCCTTCTTCCAAGTTACGCAAGGTAATTCGTAGAGTAATTTCCTTTTCTGCAAAAATTTTATATTACGATTATGTGAACACATTGCATGCTTAGGATTTGTGTTAGAATAATTTAGGAAATTATTCATGCTTTTGTTTCCGCTGCATGTAATTATGTAACAATTACAATACGTGTCCGCGTCGGCATGCACCCGGTCCCAACAGTGGTATCAGAGCCGGTTAGTGTTCGACATAATCATATAATTGTTTTGCGGAAAACTTTGTCATGATCTCAATTTTGGAAAATTTTCTAATTATGGAAACTTTCCAATTATGGTAAATTTTAGATTTAGGAATTTCAAAGTTTGGAAATCCTCATGAAATTTCGTAAACTTTTGAAATATCTCTGTTTCTGAAATTTTATGATAATTGTGAAAATTTTTCATTTTTGGAAACTTTCCAATTTTGGAAATTTCCTAATTTTGGAAATTTTTTAATTTTGGAAATACGTAAGTTTTCTTTGTACCAGAAACTTACAATAATTCTGAAAACCTTTTAATTTTGGAAACTTTCCATTTATGGAAAGCTCGTAATTTTGGGCACTTTTTTTTCATGAAAGTCTAGACATTTTATGGAAACATTAATTGACAATTAAATTCAAATTGGTTTTTAAATTATTAACAAAATTCTTTACTTTGGGGAGTGTCTCGGGGAGCCACCCAAATTAAAGTTAGTTGTTATAATTTAATTTCCTATATTGAATATGAATTGTTAAAATTGATTTAGGTAGGCCTCGGGGAGCCATCCAAATTATATTATTAACAAGTTCTTTAATTGTCAAGTTTAATTTGGTTATGCCTCGGGGAGCAGGCCAAATTAGATTTACAACAAATTTCTTTTCTTTGGGGAGTGCCTCGGGGAGCCACCCAAAATAAATAATTTATTGTAATTAATTATCCATAAATAAAATATGTGATCAAATCTTGAAAATTTTTGAGGTGATTCTCAAACGATAATTTCCTTATTTGATTTATGAGGTGATGCTCTTACATATTGTTGTCTCCAAAATTAATTAGGAAAAATTGTTTCCTATAGAGTTTATTTCCTTAAATAAGATTTTCATGAAAATAATATGTGGTTGAATTAAGGGAATCTGTCTCTTAATTTAATAAGATTTGATTTAGAGAAATCAAAGTCTTAAACATATTATTTCTGAATTGATTATGACAATTTAGGAAATTGTTTCCCAAAACAATTCCTTGAATAAAGTGTGAAATTAGAATTAGGAAATCCGGTTCCTAATTTAATTAATGAGACTTGATAAATTAAGTCACATACATACTTTATTAAGGAAATCGTTAGAACATGACATAATTATATGTCATGAATGTGCTTAAAAGGAAAAGGATGAGACCCAAAACCCCTTACAAAATATTAAGGCCAACACCTTCCATTAATATGGTTAGAACCGGAGTTTTGTTTCTCGTTTGGGTTGATGGACACATCCATGCCCGGCTTGAACCTCAACATGTTCAAACCATGGAATTAGTTTATGATTAATATAGTTAGAGTCAGAGGTCAATCCTTAGTTTTGGTTGTTGGACACATCCAAGTCTGACTAAACGGTTGAATGAGCTCCAACCATATTAAAACTACTCCTTGATTAATGGGTCAGCCTTAAGCTTGGAGCATCAATTTGTTGTGCCACAGCCTAGGTCGATGTAAGGAGAGGTGCAGTTGGGTGCTATGTATATTGTTGCATACTTGTTAATGAGTTAACAACCCAATGATTTATGCAAACATTCAATTAGTTGATAGCATAATATGATAGTTACATATGTATAATATGTAAACGGTATAATTACCTACCTTCATAGCTATGAATAACTTGATGGACTCTAGCCATGGTTGTTCTTATCTATGGTTGGATATCAACCTATTTGGAAATGTTCCTATGATCTTCCGAATTGATAAAAAGGGTTATTCAATTCAAAAAATAAATAGGATTTAATTAATGTATATTGATGCATTCTTTATCATTCTTCTCACATAAGCTCAATTTGTATTTCTAGGATAATCACTTGATCATGTCTTCTCTGAATTTGCATTCCATTTTGGACACCAATAAGCTGACTGGGCCAAACTTCATGGACTGGCTTCGAAACCTGAGGATAGTTCTCAAGGCAGAAAAGCTTGCTTATGTCCTTGAAGAACAACTTCCCAACCATCCTCTAGAAGATGCAACTCCAGACCAGTTAGTGGCCTATCAGAAACATGTGGCCGATTCTGAACTTGCAAGTTGCATCATGCTGGCCGCTATGGTACCTGAGCTGAAAAAGCAGCATGAGCATATGGATGCTCATACTATCATCTTCCATCTTCATGAGTTGTTTGACGAGCAGGCGAGATCCGAAAGGTTCGAGGTCTCCAGACTCCTCTTCACCTCTAAGATGCAGGAAGACACTTCTGTCTCACAGTTTGTGTTGAAGATGTTGGGGTACATTGAGCGACTAGGCACACTCGGATTTGCAATGGATCACGAACTAAGTGTTGATTTAATTCTGCATAGTTTGCCCAAGAGTTACTCACAATTTATGATGAACTATCGGATGAACAAGCTGGAGACTACCATTCCTGAGTTGCTCAACCTGCTGAAGACTGTAGAGCCTTCTGTAAAGCAGGATCAGAAGACGGTACTGTTAGTTGGTTCCTCAAAGAAAGGCTCTAAGAGGAAGCCCAATGAACAGAATAAGGGAAAGAAGAAAAAGGCCAAAAAGACTGAAAAGACACCAAAAGGCACTTACCATCACTGTGGTAAGGAGGGTCACTGGCGAAAAAACTGCAAGGTTTATCTTGAGTCCTTGAAGAAGAAGGCATCCGATGCCCCATCCTCTTCAGGTATCTTCGTTATTGAATGTCACTCTATTTCCTCGTCCACCTGGGTACTTGATACTGGGTGTAACTCACATATATGTAATGACATACAGGGGCTAAGGAATAGAAGAAGACTCGTCAAGGGAGAAGCGAATTTGCGAGTTCGAAATGGAGCAAAGATTGTTGCTGTTGCCATCAGAACATATTTGCTAAAGCTCCCTACTGGACTTGTCTTAGAATTGGATAATTGTTATTTTGTTCCTTCGTTAATAAAGAACATTGTATCTATTTCATGCTTGAATAAAAAGGATTATTATTTAACTTTTAGTAACAATTGTTGTTACATAACTTTAAATGGTATTCTTTATGGGATCGAAACTTTATACAATGGTATCTACACGTTAGATTTATCCGGTGACGTTTTCAATATCGAAGTTAGCAACAAATGTGCTCGAATAGATAATCAAATAGACTCCTATACGTGGCATTGTCGTCTTGGCCATGTAAGTAAGAAACGCATGACCAAATTATACCGATGTGGAATTCTGGAATCATTTGAACCCGGTTCATTTGATACATGCGAATCATGCTTAAAAGGCAAGATGACCAAATTACCCTTTTCCGGAAAAGGTAAACCAGTGGGAGAATTGCTTGGTCTAATATATACTGATGTATGTGGACCAATGCCAACTCTTGCACAAGGAGGTTATAGCTACTTCATTACCTTTATCGATGATCACTCATGATTCGGGTATGTGTTCTTAATGAAACACAAATCTGAAGCTTTTGAGAAATTTAAAGAGTTCAGAAGTGAAGTAGAGAAACAGCTTGGCAAAAGTATTAAGATACTTCGATCCGATCGAGGTGGTGAATACTTGAGTCAAGAGTTTCAAGATTATCTTAGGGACAATGGGATATTGTCTCAATGGACTCCGCCATATACACCACAGCATAATGGTGTATCTGAGAGGCGTAACCGAACCTTGATGGATATGGTTAGATCTATGATGAATCATGCAACTCTTCCAAAATCCTTTTGGGGATATGCGCTTAAGACAGCTGTTTACTTACTAAACAGAGTCCCGACCAAGGTAGTCTCTACTATTCCATATGAGACGTGGAATAGTAAGAAACCTCATTTAACTCACCTTAAAATATGGGGTTGTCCTGCTTATGTAAAGCGGACTGTATCAGACAAATTGGATGCTAGGTCTGATAAATGTCTATTTATTGGATACCCTAAGGAAATGAAGGGTTACCAATTCTATCATCCCTTGGAACAAAAGGTGTTTGTTTCAAGGTATGTTGTATTTCTGGAAAAAGAATTTCTTTTACAAGAAAACAGTGGGAGTAGCATTGAACTTGAAGAAGTTCAAGAAACTCCAATAGACATTACAGAGACACCTAGTCTAGACCCACAACCAATAACTCATAATGATGAGCTATCAGTTGAACCTAAAACAACACCACTTCTTCGTAGGTCTGATAGGACACGCAATATTCCAGAGAGATACAAATTTCTCATAAATGAATCGAATGACGTGTTACTCGTTAACAATGACGAACCTATCAGTTATGAAGATGTTCTGATAAATTCAAAAAGGGATAAATGGCTTGAAGCCATGAAGTCGGAAATGGATTCCATGTACGAAAATCAAGTATGGGACTTGGTTAACCCGCCTGAAGGGATTAAGCCCATAGGGTGCAAGTGGGTTTTCAAGAAGAAAACCGACATGGAAGGTAATGCTGTTGCCTTTAAGGCTAGATTAGTGGCAAAAGGATATCGTTAGAAACAAGGAATTGATTATGACGAAACCTATTCGTCAGTAGCTATGCTCAAATCCATTCGGATGCTCCTGGCCATAGCAGCTCATTATGATTATGAGATATGACAAATAGATGTGAAAACAGCTTTCCTTAATGGAAACCTGCTTGAGGATGTATACATGATACAACCTGAAGGTTTCACATCGGTTAATAAAACCAAAGTATGCAAGCTTCAACGATCCATATATGGACTAAAGCAAGCATCCAGGAGCTGGAACATCCATTTTGATGAGACAATCAAAGAGTTTGATTTCTCACAAAATCCTGACGAACCTTGTGTATACAAGAAGGTTAGTGGGAGTGCAGTCGTATTCCTAGTGTTATATGTCGATGACATTTTACTTATAGGAAACGATATATCAGTCTTACAGTCAGTTAAAATTTGGTTGTCCAAAACTTTCTCCATGAAAGACCTGGGAGAAGCAACCTATATCCTTGGGATTAGAATCTATAGAGATAGATCAAAACGGTTGCTTGGTCTTTCGCAGTCTACATATATAGACCGAGTGCTAGAAAGGTTTAGCATGTCGAAATCCAAGAAAGGTTACCTTCTCATCAGGCATGGGATCAACCTTTCAAAGTCTATGTGTCCGCGCACAAAAGACGAGAAGATTTGCATGAATAAGATTCCTTATGCATCCGCAATAGGATCTATCATGTATGCTATGTTATGTAATAGGCCCGATGTATCATATGCTCTGAGCGTCACAAGCAGATACCAGTCTGATCCAGGAATGGATCATTGGGCGGCTGTCAAGACAATCCTCAAGTACTTAAGAAAAACTAAGGATGTGTTCCTAATATATGGAGAAGGTGATATGATAATACGTGGATATACAGATGCCAGTTTCCAGACAGATAAGGATGACTCCAAATCTCAGTCCGGATACGTATTTATTTTGAATGAAGGTGCAGTAAGCTGGAAAAGTTCCAAGCAAGACACCATAGCGGATTCTACCATGGAAGCGGAATACATTGCAGCTTCGGAAGCAGCAAAGGAAGCAGTCTTGATCAAGAAGTTTGTCTCAGAAATTAGTGTGGTTCCAACCATTGATGAAGCAATACCGGTTTATTGCGAATGAGTAAGTTTGTCTCAGAACTTGGTCTGATCAGAGAGATTATAAGTAGGAATGATATACAAATTGAGAAAATTCTCACTGAAAGGAATTTAGCGGATCCTTTAACTAAGGCCTTGCCTCAATGTAAGTTTGAGGGTCATGTTAGAGCCTGTGGTATTGGGTACCGTGGCGATTGGCATTAGACCAAGTGGGAGTTTGTTAGTGATATGAGAGAAATGTCCTAAGGCAATCGCCTTATGATTATAATCATTTATTTTAGTAAATGAATATTCACTATTTGAGTATACATGATTATTTGATTAAGATCTTAAGCTCATTTACTGAATGTCCACAATACAATTCACAGCATGAGAGAATTTGTGATGAATTCACAACTAGTGATTATCTCTACATGTGCAATTGTGAAGTATTGAAATTGTCCCTAGTCGATGAATTGATAAATACGGACACTATCAATTCTGTTGAGACTAGCATGGGTTATTCTCTAATCAGCTGATTCTCACTGGCTGGTGACATTGAGATGTCCGAAGATAAACATGAATGCTAGTTAAGGGAACTAGTTCATTGGAGTGACTTGCTGTAAAATTTCATATGGTAGTCTACATATAGATATGTCAGTGAAGTTCTTACTGCAGCTTAAGTGCGATGTTCCTTTGACTTGCGGTATTCAAGTCATCTTGGTCATGGAGACTTATACTTTGACATCTTAAGCAAGCATCTCCAAGGAGGTGTGGACCCAGGATGATTGGGTATAAGCCGAAGTGCCCGAAGATGTTTGAACAGCCTACAAAGGATTCACCACTCCTTGCGAGGAGATGTATACCCGAGGCCTATTGTCGAATTGTTACTCGAAGCCTCTGGCCAGAGCATGACATGTTTAGAGTATGAATCTCTTAAATACATGAGAGTAATTAGAATCCATAGGATGAGGAAACGTTACTTGGGCTAGGTGTGACGTAGTCAGCCTAGTAAGGACTACCAACATAAATTGAAAGCCTATTTGGTCACACGCATAACGAGTAATTCGAAGGATTTAAAACGAGTTGAGAATTGGATTCTCCAATCAAGATAGACTATTTTTGGTAAGTCCAAACAATAGTCAAAACTGAATTTATTTCAGACGCATCGAAAGCATAGAATGGCTAAGTCTTTTAAAGACTTAATGGGTGAATTAAATAAGTTTAATTCATTAAGGGATTTGATCCAATTGGGGTTAGATGGGCCGGCCAAGGAAGGGGGCCTCCTCTCTTCTTATCATGGCCGGCCACCACCATAAGAGGATAAGACTATTTTGGTTTGTTTTATAAAATAGACCAAAGGTTGGTTTATTTTATAAAAGGTTATATAAATTTTATATAAATTTTTATATAACGAACCATGAGTTGGTTTGTTTAATAACATTTATATAATGAACCAATGGTTGGTTTGTTTTATAAATTTTTATATAATGAACCAATGGTTGGTTTGTTTTATAAATTTTATATAATCATGCCAAAAGAAAGAGAGCCTTGATTATGGATTGATTGAGAAATTATTCCATAATCAAGAAGAAGAAGCTTGATCATGAGAGCCTTGATTATGGATTGATTGAGAAATTATTCCATAATCAAGGAAAGGTTTGCTTGGGAATTAAGAAACCTCTCCCTATATAAAGGACCCAAGGGGTGCCATGGAAGAGGTTCCATCCAAGAATTGCTTGGGCTCTCTCCTCTTCTTCTCTCCCTCTCTCTTGGCCGGCCATAGGCCTTCCTTCTTTCTTCTTGCCGTGAGCACAAGAAGAAGTTTCAAGGCGACGAAGTTCTTCCTTGCGACGATCTTCCTCTTCGGCCAACCTTGGTGGTGAGTCTTTCGATTTGATTACTCTCTCGGTTTTCGTCGTGTTCACGGAGAATCTAGTAGTTCTCGTGAACACGAAACTCATGGCTTAGCGAAGTCATCCCGACGATACTCAGCGTGGATACGAATAGAGGCGGAGCTTTCAAGGGACGCTAACGGTTGGATCTCGTCCCTTCTTCCATGTTACGCAAGGTAATTCGTAGAGTAATTTCCTTTTCTGCAAAAATTTTATATTACGATTATGTAAACACATTGCATGCTTAGGATATGTGTTATAATAATTTAGGAAATTATTCATGCTTTTGTTTCCGCTGCATGTAATTATGTAACAATTACAATACGTGTCCGCGTCGGCATACACCCGGTCCCAACAGAACCTACGCACCCAACCAAGTAACCAAAACCTTAATACCCTGCGGTACAGCTGACACCCAGGATACTTAGGCTTGGTCTGGGACCTACGTGCCCAACCAAGTAACCAAAACCCTAATACCCTGCTGTACAGCCGACGCCCGGGGTACTTAGGCTTGGTCTGGGACCTACGTGCCCAACCAAGTAACCAAAACCCTAATACCTGCGGTACAGCCGACGCCTGGGGTACTTTGGCTTGGTTTGGGACCTACGCGCCCAACCAAGTAACCAAAACCCTAATACCCTGCGGTACAGCCGACGCCCGGGGGTACTTAGACTTGGTCTGGAACCTGCGTGCCCAACCAAGTAACCAAAACCCTAATACCCTATGGTACAGCCGACGCTTGGAGTACTTAGGCTTGGTATGGGACCTACGCGCCCAACCAAGTAACCAAAACCCTAATACCATGCGGTACAGCCGACGCTCGCGGTACTTAGGCTTGGTTTGGGACCAACGCGCCCAACCAAGTAACTAAAACCTTAATACCCTGTGGTACAGCCGACGCTTGGGATACTTAGGCTTGATTTGGGACCTAGGTGCCTAACCAACTAACCAAAACCCTAATACCCTGCGGTATAGCCGACACCCGGGGTACTTAGGCTTGGTCTGGGACCTACGTGCCCAACCAAGTAACCAAAACCTTAATACCCTGTGGTACAGCCGACGCCCGGGGTACTTAGGCTTGGTTTGGGACCTACGCGCCCAACCAAGTAACTAAAACCCTAATACCCTGCGGTACAGCCAATGCCCGGGGTACTTAGGCTTGATCTGGGACTTTCGCGCCCAACCAAGTAACCAAAACCCTAATACCCTGTGGTACAGCCGACGCCCGGGGTACTTAGGCTTGGTTTGGGACCTACGCGCTCAACCAACTAATCAAAACCCTAATACCCTGCGGTATAGCCGACGCTCGGGGTACTTAGGCTTGGTCTGGGACCTACGTGCTCAACCAAGTAACCAAAACCCTAATACCCTGCGGTACAGCCGACGCCCGGGGTACTTAGGCTTGGTCTGGGACCTACGCGCTCAACCAAGTAACCAAAACCTTAATACCCTACGGTTCAGCCGACGCCCGAGGTACTTAGGCTTGGTCTGGGACCTACGCGTCCAACCAAGTAACCAAAACCCTAATACCCTACGGTACAGCCGACGCCCAGTGTACTTAGGCTTGGTCTGGGACCTACGCGCCCAACCAGGTAACCAAAATCCTAAAGCCCTGCGGTACAGCAGACGCCCGGGTTACTTAGGCTTGGTTTGGGATCTACGCGCCCAACCAGGTAACCAAAACCCTAAAACCCTGCGGTACAGCCGACGCCCGGGGTACTTAGGCTTGGTCTGGGACCTACGCGCCCAACCAAGTAACCAAAACCCTAATACCTTACGTTACAGTCGATGCTCGGGGTACTTAGGCTTGGTCTGGGACCTACGCGCCTAACCAAGTAACCAAAACCCTAATACCCTATGGTACACCCGACGCCTGGGGTACTTAGGCTTGGTCTGGGACCTATGCGCCCAACAAGGTAACCAAAACCCTAATACCCTGCGGTACAACCGACGCCCGGGGTACTTAGGCTTGGTCTGGGACCTACGCGCCCAACCAAGTAACCAAACCCCTGATACCCTACGGTACAGCTGACGCCTGAGGTACTTAGGCTTGGTCTGGGACCTACACACCCAACCAAGTAACCAAAACCCTAATACCCTACGGTACAGCCGACGCCCGGAGTACTTAGTTTTGGTCTGGGACCTACGCGCCCAACCAAGTAATCCTAAAACCCTGCGGTACAGCCGACGCCCAGGGTAATTAGGCTTGGTTTGGGACCTACGTGCCCGATCAAGTAACCAAAACCCTAATACCCTGTGGCATAGCCGACGCCCGGGGTACTTACGCCCGGTTTGGGTTGTTCTAAACTCCCCATCAAGGACACAAACGAAGGGACCTCGCAATCTCCCGAACACCAGGATGGGTGTGTGCTGCGGAAGTAATGACCAAGTAGCACGTCCAACCAGGGGAACACAAGCAAAACATTGAAAAGGATATCTCAGGCTCACACATACACAGGATAACAAAAATATCATTTTATTCAATAAAAATACAGGGAAAACAACATCTTAGAAAACTATCAAGGTACAATTGGAATGAGAGAAAGCACTCTTCTACTTAAGCCGGTCGCCTCTAAAGCTCCATTCCTTTGCGAAATGTCTTCAAAGAACACGACGTGTCGGTCGCCTCTAAAGCTCCATTCCTTCGCGAAACGTCTTCAAAGAACACGGTGTGCGGAAGCACGTCGACAGGGCCCGGGAATCTCTTTCCAACTCCTGAGTACTCCCTCCGAGTAGTCAGGGATAGGGATGGATGTCTGAGGTAACACATGGGTAGCTCGAGCCCATCTGAACACCCCCCCCTTTTCTTTTTTGTAAAAATGGAGGGGGTACCACATGTCAGAGGCAGAAAAAAGAGGAGGGGGGGAAGCTACAGTAATTTCTCTCCGAAGCATGGAGGGACGCAACTCCAGGTCGCAACCACCGCGATTCTCCCCAGGTCGAGAAAAAACACAAGGAAGAATCACCTTAACAAAGGAGGGGAGCAACGACCAAATGGAAATACTCTCAATGAAAAGAAAAACTAGCAGCTACCGCCCCTCCCCTCTAGGTGATGACGTACCCCATAGACACCTTCGTTTGCCCAAGCTTGGAGGAAACGAGCAGCCGATGGTGTGTGAGGTACATCGACACAAGCCGACTAGGGGTTTGGTGATCAGCAGGATGGGTCATCTCCCCCATGCCCCCTGACGGATCACATAAGGTCTTTTTTGGACTCTTCAGATAACCAGGGAGTCCCACATCCTCCGGGATCGTCAGCGAGACCCCAGACATCATCTCCATCATGCTCCCCGACGAAGGTTGCAATACAGAAGCCTATACCTCTCAGGGGTCCCTCAGCCGAGAACACAACGGTATCCCCGAGGAGGGGCATTAGGGGTACTAACAAGGAAGAAGGAAGCGAGTGAAAGAGATGGAGAGGACGGTACACCCCTCTCCCCCTATTTATAGTGATGGCTGCCTCTCCAAGCAGTTAATGCAGGAGACAGTTGAGAGTCATGCGTCCGGCTGAGAGCCGATCCGAGGGTCGTGGGAGCATGCCCACTTATAACTCGCATGGAACAAGAGTCTGGCTTCTCGGTCGGGGACATCTCAGGGAGCATGGTGTGCCACGCGTCCGGCGGAGAGCCGATCTGAGAGTCGTGGGAGCATGCCCACTTATAACTCGCACGGTGCGAGAGTCTGGCTTTTCGGTCATAGACATCTCAGGGAGCATGGGCCGCCACGCGTCCGGCTGAGAGCCGATCCGAGGGTCATGGGAGTATGCCCACTTATAACTCGCGCGGAGCGAGAGTCTGGCTTCTCGGTCGGGGACATCTCAGGGAGCATGGGCCGCATGCGTCCGGCTGAGAGCCGATCCGAGGGTCGTGGGAGCATGCCCACTTATAACTCGCGTGGAGCAAGAGTCTGGCTTCTCGGTCGGGGACATCTCAGGGAGCGTGGGCCGCCACGCGTCCGGCTGAGAGTCGATCCGAGGGTCGTGGGAGCATGCCCACTTATAACTCGCGTGGAGCGAGAGTTTGGCTTCTCGGTCGGGGATATCTCAGGGAGCGTGGGCGCCACACGTCCGGCTGAGAGCCGATCCAAGGGTCATGGGACCATGCCCACTTATAACTCGCGCGGAGCGAGAGTCTGGCTTCTCGGTCGGGGACATCTCAGGGAGCGTGGGCCACCACGCGTCCAGCTGAGAGCCGATCCGAGGGTCGTGGGAGCATGCCCACTTATAACTCGTGTGGAGTGAGAGTCTGGCTTCTCGGTTGGGGGCATCTCAGGGAGCGTGGGCCGCCACGCGTCTGGCTGAGAGCTGATCCAAGGGTCATGGGAGCATGCCCACTTATAACTCGCGCGTAGCGAGAGCCTGGCTTCTCGGTCGGGGATATCTCAGGGAGTGTGGGTCACCACGCGTCCGACTGAGAGCCGATCCGAGGGTCGTGGGAGCAGGCCCACTTATAACTCACGCGGAGCAAGAGTTTGGCTTCTCGGTCGGGGACATCTCAGGAAGCGTGGGGCGCCATGCGTCTGGCTGAGAGCCGATCCGAGGGTCGTGGGAGCATGCCCACTTATAACTCGCGTGGAGCGAGAGTCTGGCTTCTCGGTCGGGGACATCTCAGGGTGCGTGGTCTGCCACGCGTCCGGCGGAGAGCCGAGCCGAGAGTCGTGGGAGCATGCCCACTTATAACTCGCACGGTGCGAGAGTCTGGCTTTTCGGTCGTGGACATCTCAGGGAGTGTGGGCCGTCACGCATCCGGCTGAGAGCCGATCCGAGGGTCATGGGAGCATGCCCACTTATAACTCGCGCGGAGCGAGAGTCTGGCTTCTCGGTCGGGGACATCTCAGGGAGCGTGGGGCGCACGCGTCCGGCTGAGAGCCGATCCGAGGGTCGTGGGAGCATGCTCACTTATAACTCGCGCGGAGCGAGAGTCTGGCTTCTTGGTCGGGGACATCTCAGGGAGCGTGGGCCGCCACGCGTCCGGCTGAGAGCCGATCCGAGGGTCGTGGGAGCATGCCCACTTATAACTCGCACGGAACGAGAGTTTGGCTTCTCGGTCGGGGACATCTCAGGGAGCGTAGGCCGCCACGCGTCTGGCTGAGAGCCGATCCGAGGGTCGTGGGAGCATGCCCACTTATAACTCGCGCGGAGTGAGAATCTGGCTTCTCGGTCGGGGATATCTCAGGGAGCGTGGGCTGCCACGCATCCGACTGAGAGCCAATCCGAGGGTCATGGGAGCATGCCCACTTATAACTCGTGCGGAGCGAGAGTCTGGCTTCTCGGTCGAGGACATCTCAGGGAGCGTGGGCCGCCACGTGTCTGGCTGAGAGCCGATCCGAGGGTCGTGGGAGCATGCCCACTTATAACTCGCGCGGAGTGAGAGTCTGGCTTCTCAGTCAGGGACATCTCAGGGAGCGTGGGCCGCCATGCGTCCGGCTGAGAGCTGACCCGAGGGTCGTGGGTGCATGCCTACTTATAACTCGCGTGGAGCGTGAGTCTGACTTCTCAGTCGGGGACATCTCAGGGAGTGTGGGCCGCCACGCGTCCAGCTGAGAGCCGATCCAAGGGTTGTGGGAGCATGCCCACTTATAACTCACGCGGAGCGAGAGTCTGGCTTCTCGGTCGGGGACATCTCAGGGAGCGTGGGCCACCACGCGTCCGGCTGAGAGCCGATCCAAGTGTCATGGGAGTATGCCCACTTATAACTCGCGCGGAGCGTGTGTCTGGCTTTTCGGTCGGGGACATCTCAGGGAGCGTGGGTCGCCTCGCGTTCGGCTGAGAGCCGATCCGAGGGTCGTGGGAGCTTGCCCACTTATAACTCGTGTGGAGCGAGAGTCTGGCTTCTCGGTCGGGGACATCTCAGGGAGCGTGGGCCGCCACGCGTCCGGCTGAGAGACTATTCGAGGGTCGTGGGAGCATGCCCACTTATAACTCACGCGGAGCGAGAGTCTGGCTTCTCGGTTGGGGATATCTCAGGGGAGCGTGGGCCGCCACGCATCCGGCTGAGAGCCGATCCCAGGGTCGTGGGAGCATGCCCACTTATAACTCGCGTGGAGCAAGAGTCTGACTTCTCGGTTGGGGACATCTCAGGGAGCGTGGGGCGCCACATGTCCTGCTGAGAGCCGATCTGAGCGTCGTGGGAGCAGACCCACTCATAACTCGCGCGGAGTGAGAGTCTGGCTTCTCAGTCGGGGGCATCTCAAGGAGCATGGACCGCCACACATCTGGCTGAGAGCCGATCCGAGGGTCGTTGGAGCATGCCCACTCATAACTCGGGGGAGCGAGCTGTTAGCCGATTCTTGAGAAGGTTGGACTTCCACTAGATGCTTGAGGGTTGCAAAATACATCTTTTTCACTATCCTGGAGGGTGAGAGCGTCCCTGAGCTGACTTGCTTGAATCCATGCGCAATCCTTTCTTAACAGTGTTCTGCCGAGTGACCTGCTACTCGTCCATTCTTTCGGGCTCACAAGGGGGCCTCGACGGGAGCATATCACGAGCGATTGGGGGATCGGGCCCTTATCTCTCGACCGGAGCACGGGCTTGTCCTCCCCGGCCAATGTCCTACCTTGGGGTGGCTTGTCCCCGTGCGCCAGGAGTCCGACTCTTGCCAAGTTACCGACATTCCTCAATGTCGTGGGTGTGACTATGATGAAATGTACAGTAAGGTCTCCAGCAAGTCGGCAGGTAGTCTTGCGCCACTGGCTGCACCTGTCGACGCTCGGTCTCCGTTCGGTTGATGGGCCCTCGCGGACTTTGAATGGGCCCACCCAGCGGTCTGCTAGGCTGTGTCGAATTTTGGGGGGGCGTGCTGGCTGGCTCCTTCTTTCGGGCAGCCTGCGCCTCTTCCACATTAACTACTTGACAGCCTTACCCAGTAGGCTGTCGAAGTCCTTAGGAGGTTTTTTGATGAGCGAGCAGAAGAAATCTCCCTCTTGCAATCCTTAGGAGAATGCGCTGATCAACACTTCGGGTGCGGTGGTTGGCACATCCAGTACCATCCCGTTGAATCTCTTGATGTGGGCCCGAAGTGTCTCTTTCGGGCCTTGCTTTAAAGCGAACAAGTTGACACTTGTCTTGTGGTGCCTTCGGCTGCTCGCAAAGTGTTGGAGGAATGTCCTCTTGAGCTCGCCAAAACTAGCTATCGATCCACTGGGGAGCTGCCCGAACCATCGTAGAGCGACTCTAGAGAGCGTTGTCAGGAAGACTCTGCACTTCACGCCCTCGGGATATTGATGGAGTAGTGTAACACTTTCAAACTTCATGAGGTGCTCCTCGGGGTCAGTGGTTCCGGCATACTCAGGCATAGTGAAGAATCTGAGATGCCGAGAAACCGGATCCTCAAGGATTAGTGGAGCAAAGGGGCGGTGCGCCCGAGGAGCTGGTAGCGCACCGACTGGGGTTTTCCCCTTATCGCGGCGCGGCCAGTGTGATTGGGTGGATGCGGGTGCTTCGACCGGCAAGGGCCTAACCGCGTCGACCCGGCTGTGGCACACACGCGAGAGGGAGGGGGCAGAGCCTCCGGCTGGCGGAACAGCTTTTCCCCGCCCTCCCGTGGGGTGGTATGTCGCGGGCTCTTGGGGCCAAGTTATCGGGCTATCAGCGCGACGGCCTCAGCGAGGCTCCCCTAGGCGGGGTGGCTGAAAGGCGCTCGTACTCTTCGGGAGTAACGGTCATCTCAACCCGATTGAGATCCTCCATCTTCACTTTCAATCAGGCAAAGTGCCCTCTTTCTAGCGCCAAATTTGATCATGTCGCGAAGCGAGGTGGAAGTCCCCAGGGCGGGATGGTCTCCCAAGTGACAAGAGCAGCTGAGGCGGCGCCGACCTGGCTTCCGCCTGCAAGACAATGACCGTTAGCAAATCTGCCGGGGAGTTTCCCCAGCAAGGCACTCCGACGATCAAGTCAATATTCCGCAGAATATAATAGAGCCAATAGAAATATGATGTAAGAGAGAGCTCACGCGCATATCTACGGGATGAGGAGTGGAGGGCTTATATAGCCGGGAGAGCTGACAACCCCTTGTCCGTATTGACGAGACTGGGGTGTGGCGACTGTCAGCTCATATGAGAGCACCTGAAGGTACCACGGCATGGTGCGGGGTGCTGAGGCAATACGAAGGTACTGAATTGGCGGACTGACCGCGAGGGGTGTCCGGAATAGGTAAGGTGCGTAGTACCCCGACATCAAGGTCATACTCTGGATATAATATCATAGGGGGCGTAGGACGAGATAGTCCGTAACCCGAGCGCCGATCGGTGGGTCCGAATGTAGAGGACCGAGTCGGGTAATGGGCAGGGAGCGTGGGCCGCAACGCGTCCGCCTGGGAGAGTTAAGGCGCAGGATACACCCTAAGTCGGGGGTTTGTTGGGTTATGTCTGGCTAACTCTGCTGGATATCCGATTCATGTGGTGCTAGGGGAGCGTGGGTCGCCACGCGTCCGACTGGCTTGCCTGGCCCCGATCTGGATCGGGGCATGGGTCAAGGCGACCGAGCCAGGAGGAGCTTGGGGGCGACCTGACCGACCCTGCTCGTCGCTGGCTGGACAATGCCTCGGGGAGCTTCCTGGCTCAGGGACACCCCAGGTGAGGTCTTGGCCGGTCCACCTACTGAACTTTCATGGCGCCAGACTGACTGACTGAGTGGGTCGTACTACCCGTAGGCAAGGCCGGATCAACATATAACAAAGAATTAAAATAACTAACAACATATTTTTACTTTCGTTAAAAATTATTCATATCTATTGATAATAATATTTTAGTATGAATTAACTATGACAAATCTATCCCACATTGACAATGACCCAATATATTTGGGTAAAATACGATTTGTTCGTCTTTAACATCCGTACTAATTTATCTTAGGATCAAAACGAAAAAAATAAATTATAGTAGTTATTAGCATAGACAATAACTAACGTATAAGATAGAACAGATACATGATAGGATCTTATATTTTCATAGGATAGATTAATGATAGCGCATCAGATATTATCATTATAAAATCTTGGATCAAATACGGATGAAATCAGATATCTAATCTTTTTTATAAATTAGATATCTAATCTTCTTTGTACGCTGTTACTATTTAGATTAATGACTTTCATAATTTATTTCTTTCCTATTAATCTCAAAATATATTGATAAGGTGGCTGGTGGGTCCTTCTTTGTCAGGTTCGTTTCTTCACTTGAGCTCCGCCACCCGATAACTCGAGCACCGACCTGATTCTTCATAACCTAACAAATACGAGCTCGAGCGATCGTGCACGGCTCCGGCCGGCAGCAGCGCTCGCACGATCTACTGCTGACGGTCGTTTTCTGCTCGACGTCTTTGTCTATGGCGTTCCATTTGTTGCTCTTCCTTCGAGCTTATCGATCGATGGCGTAACCAACATTCAACGGACCCTTGATCCCCTCGTCGTTGACAACGGCTCCCATCCAACCCATTCAGGGACAACGTCGTTCCGTGTAAGCAACCTGCTAGTTCCTTTCTCTTTTTTATTAGATTTCTTTCCGTCCCTGCTCCTCCTCCGACACTATCATCACCTCTTCGTCGTTGATTTTTCCCCTCCCCCCTTTCTCTTTAAAGCATGACTAGTTGGTGATCCACTGGAGTCTGAAAGTTGTCTTATTGCCGAATTGGGCTTCTGGGCGACAAAATCTAAGCTTTTTACACCTTCCTCCAAAACACGCTCTCTGCTGATCGGAAACCCTCCTCGTAGTAGGGTTTAGCACCGCCTCCGGTGCATCTCTCTACTAGCCTATGATAATTCAAGGATGTATTCTTCAAAATTTGAGGCAACTTAAATTTCATAGCGTACATAAAAATACATATAACTGTTTGCTGCCGGCGTACGATGCGCTGAGCTTAGCACTTTCGATACCTTTGCAAGCTTGTCTTGTAGTTTCGTTTCTGCACTTGTTTTGCTATTTCACCGTCTTATTTTTCATTTAGAATGCCTTAATTTATCATGATTTTGAATACTCGTGGTTTTCTGTTTATGTAACTATGCGTGTCTCCCCCACAATTTCCACATCATTCCATAATCAGCAGAGGCGAATCTAGAATATTTTTCTGGCGTCTGTGTTCATACCATATTTGTGCGTTCTATTCCCCATCATTACCTCTAGGTGCAATTTAAGCTCCTCTTGTTACATAAAGAACTTTCTTTCAGAACATTAGGTAATCAGCCTCAGATTTTAAAGCCAAAATTCTAGTAGATATGCCGGGATAAGTCTACACTGCATGTTAAAAAACAAGTTACAATGTCTCTGTAAATCTTCAGAATATGTGTGTGCGCGTTATTAAATGTTTCTTGTACTATTTTTCTCATTTTCCAAGTATATAATTTAACCAGTTACTTCTCTTTTTGTTAGGGTTAGCCAAGGTGGCCTTTGTTTCCCTAGTGCTACCGAAGTTACCTTTCCATTCCTCAATTTTACCATTGGTCAGATGGAAAACATGTGGCTTTGCTTCTTGCTGTTGATTTGTATACATAACACTGGAAAAATAGTAGCAGACTCAACATATTTAATTGGGCTTGGGAGTTATGACATAACTGGACCAGCTGCCGATGTCAATATGATGGGATATGCTAATGCTGAACAGATTGCTTCCGGTGTCCATTTTAGGCTTAAGGCCCGAACATTTATTGTTGCAGAGCCAGGAGGAAACCGTGTGGTTACTGTGAACCTTGATGCATGTATGGCTTCTCAGCTTGTGACAATTAAAGTGCTTGAGAGACTGAAATCAAGGTAAGCTTTCAGCTGTGATGTGTCAAACTTACATGCATGCTATACCACATGCGTGTGCTTTCCATAATCTATCATGATCCACCTTTAGGAGTTCAAGTTCATCATGTATACTAAGTCATTTCTATTAGTATATGGTTCTTTAAATCTGCTAATTTGGACATATTTGTGACAATGGCTATGCTTTACTTATTTTACTGAGCAATATCTAAATACGCCTGTTGAATTGACATATGGCACCTGTTGAGTTCAAACATGCTTTTTACCTTTTTCAGGTATGGAGATTTGTACAATGAAAAAAATGTAGCCATCAGTGGTATTCACACACACGCAGGGCCTGGGGGCTACCTCCAGTATGTTGTGTACATTGTAACATCTCTTGGCTTTGTAAAGCAATCATTTGATGTTCTTATAGATGGCATTGAAAAAAGCATCGTTGAAGCCCATGAAAATCTTCGACCAGGAGATATCTTTGTGAACAAAGGTATGCAAACTTATCAGATAAGGCTGATGTGTATTTGTTTGTATTAGCAGAATAGACAGTCATAAAGTGTTATTCATGTATCTGCTTTACCATTGCATTTTGTAAAATAAGGAGCAATATAAGTATTTAGGCAGTTTGCAATTATCCTAACTAACGTATATTGATTGTCATCTGCGTTTTCATATTTGATGTGAATATTCTTTGATTTTCAGGAGAGCTTCTGGAGGCTAGTATAAATCGCAGTCCTAGTGCCTATCTTAACAATCCTGCTGAAGAGCGTAGCCAATACAAATATAATGTTGACAAAGAAATGACCCTACTTAAGTTTGTAGATGATGAATGGGGCCCTGTTGGTAGTTTTAATTGGTTTGCTACTCATGGTACTTCAATGAGCCGAACAAATTCCTTGATAAGTGGAGATAACAAAGGAGCTGCTGCTAGATTTATGGAGGATTGGGCTGAACAAAATGGTTATCCTAAACAAACTGACAGTGCTCCTGGCACATTTATGAGTGGCATAGGACAGAAGGTACTTCATCGAAGAATCTCCATCATAATTCCTCAGCCACATGATCAATGTAAGTTGTATATGCTGTACAGTCTTCTGGATGATACATAACAATTTTGCCTTCTCTCTTGATACATTCCAAATCATTTTTGTGACTTTTTGTTTGCAGCTCCCGAGTTAATGCAGCTGGCATCATCATTCCTGGCATCAGGTGGTAGGTTATTATCAAGTACTGGAAGAATTTCTCAGCGTGTCCGAGATACACAAGCTGGAAAACCCAAATTCGTGTCTGCCTTTTGCCAATCAAATTGTGGAGATGTGAGTCCAAATGTGTTGGGAACTTTTTGTATCGATACTGGTCTCCCTTGCGATTTCAATCATAGTACCTGCAATGGGAAGAATGAACTTTGCTATGGACGAGGCCCAGGGTATCTCTTATTTCTTCATAGATCAATTATTTTTCGTGCAATAGTTATAATTATTCTTTTAATTCCTTATATTTGGTTTCTGTCAGATACCCAGATGAATTTGAAAGCACAAGGATCATTGGTGAAAGGCAGTTCAGTAAGGCTGTTGAACTCTTTGATTCAGCATCTGAGTTGGTAAAAGGAAAAATCGATTATCGTCATACCTATTTAGATTTCTCAAATCTAGAGGTCACCCTTCTTTCAAGTAATGGAAGTCAGGAAATTATCAAAACATGTCCAGCTGCCATGGGATTTGCTTTTGCTGCAGGAACCACAGATGGTCCTGGAGCATTTGATTTTAAGCAGGGAGATGTCAAGGTGGGTATTGGGAATGTCTTTTTCTCAGTTCCGCTTTTCTTGGCAGAATCATTGATCGGGCATTCAGCTATTCTAACCATGTTGTTTCAGGGCAATGCCTTTTGGAAATTAGTGAGAAACGCACTGAAAACACCGAGCCACGATCAAGTTACTTGCCAACAGCCAAAGCCAATTTTACTGGACACTGGTAACATGCAAGTACCCTATGCTTGGGCGGTGAGTTTCATTCTGTTTTTTTCCCTCTTATTTTTATCTGCAATATAGATGAATCTATAACTTAAATTAGATGAGCATTTGATGAGAGGAAGATTTTACCTTCCAGCGAACTGTTGTTCTGTCTTTTTTGCTTGATTTCCTTGACCCGTATAGTCGTAGAATGAATATTTTAATACAAGATACTTTGGCTAATCGACTAATTTCCTTTTTTTCCCTCCAGCCTTCAATACTTCCAATTCAGATAATTCGTATAGGACAGGTGGTCATCCTATGTGTACCTGGAGGTATATGCTTCGTGTACTTTTGCACTTAAAAATGTGTTTTCAGTATCATCACTTCTTGCACTTAAATTTGTATACCTCGATGTTTCTTCTTTTCATAAAGTTTTTTGGAAAACATATTATTTTTCTGCTGCATTTCCAATTTCTTTATGTAGGTTCTTGATCCATAAAGTAGTTTATATTCCATAATCACTGAAAATTTAGATTATTATGGAGTACTGTTTACCTTTGCAGAGTTTACTACAATGGCTGGGAGGCGTCTTCGTGATGCTGTCAGAGCAATTCTCACTCGCGATGGCAATGGCGAATTTGGTAGCAACGTTCACATTGTTATTGCGGGATTGTCAAACACTTATTCGCAGTATGTTACCACATATGAAGAGTATGAGATTCAGAGATATGAGGTGCTTAATCTACAACATGAGAGTTTCCAATTTTCTCTTTCTGATTTTACAGACTACAAAACTCTTGCACTTTCATTGTCTTTATCATCCAGTTTAATGAATGTTACTCTCCCTTTAGATTTTCAACAGCCTTATTGACTGTTTTTTTTCTTTTTTACACAAGGGAGCGTCAACCTTGTATGGTCCGCACACTCTCAGTGGTTACATTCAGGAATTTGAAAAACTAGCATCTGCCCTTTTAGAAGGCAAAAGCATTGAAACAGAGTTTCAACCACCAGATCTCATGAGCAAGCAAATTGGTTTCCTCCCTCCTGTGGTCTTGGACACAACCCCCATCGGAGTTAAGTTTGGGGATGTTCTCACAGATGTTAGTGAAAACTCTACATTCCACCCAGGCGACTTGGTGACAGCTACTTTCTGGTCTGCTTGCCCACGGAATGACGTCCTGAGTGACGGTACATTCTCGCTGGTGGAAATGCTGGACAGCGGTAGTAACTGGATACCTGCATACGACGACGATGATTTCTGCTTACGATTCAAGTGGTCGAGACCAGCAAAGCTGAGCTCCCGTAGCCATGCAACCATCGAATGGAGGATTCCTGAAACAGTCGGTGCCGGCGTCTACAGATTAAGGCATTTTGGTGCATCCAAGAGTTTGCTCGGGAAAATTAGTCATTTTACTGGCACTTCCAGGGCATTTGTTGTGGTCTAGCTAAGTCGAAGCCTTTTGTTTGGCATTAAGGTGAAACTTCACTCTGTTCAGAATCATGTGTTCATATTGTTCGGGTCAGTTGCTTTGCTCAGAAGATCACAATACATTGTGCTTGCTGTGTGCCTGTTGTATACGATTCCACAGGGCTTTTGTTCTCTAGTGTGATGTCCACGTACCTCAACAACGGCTGCTCCTGACTGCTATCCTTGCTCCCTTTCAAGTCAATCAAGTTGTTTTTCGAAACCCTTCTTTATTACGCGGGAAATTAACCATGCTTTGCTTTCACTGACTGTTACAGTGGTCATTAAAAGCCAAGGTTCTGAGAACCGGACCGGACATCGAACCGGTCGGAGCAAGGGTTCAGAGGTTCAGAGGTTCAACCGGTTTAACCGGGGGTCCAACCGGGATATAACCGGTATATAATAAAGCATGTATTTATATAAAATTATAAATAATTAAATATATAGAATTAACAATTGACTCAACTACATTCTTCAAGAGTAAATCAACTAAGTAAAGCATGTTATATCATATTATCATATATGTTTTTGCACACTTAAATAGAGAACACTAGCAAAGCACATACAATCTCACTTTTCCAAAAGTAGTTGACATCAATCAAAATTCACAAGTTCGACTTCAAAACATAACAATAAGTCAAAAACATAAGGGAAACATTAAAAGTTCAAACTTTTAATTTCATGAATCAAAGAGGATCATCAAAATCAGCATTAATTTGTTGAAGATCTCCATCATCAAATGCTTCATGTCTATCTTCATCTTCATCTCCATCATCACCAAATGAACCATATCCATGAGGCATAGTAAGATCAAATAGACCAATCTCATGTCCCTCATCATCATCTAAAAAGTAAAAACATGAAAATGATATAGAATATGTTAAAAATATATACAAACATCAATAAAAATATATTCTATAAAAAGAAAACTACAAAACTCACGAGCATGAGATGAAGGTATAGCATTTTCTTGATATATTAGCTCTTGAAGATCATTAGGAAGTTCTGGCTCTTCTACTTCTTCCATCACCCAAAAATCAACTAGATCAATACTTTCATAGTCAATTGGATCATAAGATCTTTTCTTTTGTTGTAACCTAATATGCAAACTTAAAATATTAAAATAACTTCTAAAGTTTACTATCCTAAAGTTGTAAAAATAAGTAAATAACATAAATTACCAAATATTAAATAGTTTAATAATGTAAATCATAATACCTTGATTTAAGCTCATGTTATAGGTCACATAAACAAGATCATTCAATCTTTGATGCCCCAACCTATTTCTTCTTTTAGTATGAATTTGTTCAAAAATACTCCAATTGCGTTCACACCCTGAGGAAGAAGATGTTTGACTAAGAAGACGAATAGCTATCTTTTGCAAAATTGGGGTGCTAGAACCAAAATATCTCCACCATTCACCTGCAAAAATTATATATAAATGTTTAATCATCAACATTTAGTCATTTACTATTTAGTATTTATTTTAAAACATTCAAACAAATGAAACTACTAGATAAAATTTCTTACTAGGTTGGAGTTCCTTGGCTGCTTGTACAACTTTTGGCCTAGCAAAGCTTCCTGTGCGATCCCGATATATTTGTACCTCTTTCAATGCTTTAATTGGTGTC
>JAGFNQ010008402.1:0-90833 GCA_024364735.1 Boesenbergia rotunda | reverse complement strand
CAAAAGACTAATAGTTGACCAGTTACCTGCGCGTGATCACGTGCGAATCATACGATCCAGAGTAGGAACGTGGAGCGCTCCTGATTAAATTGTTCGATCGATATATTTTGACCACCCAAACTTACAGTCTTTCAATCTGGACGGTATGTTTCGAGGTAACACGCCGACCACTACATATCAATCGTCCAATGCGCTTGGGTGGGTTTGCGGGTTTATTCCCCAAAATATTTTACTTAATTCGAATTTCAAATCCTCACAAATCGATCCATCCGCATTCCCGCTCAAAACGTGTTTGAATATAAAGGGTTGGGTCCCATTACGGCAATTTTTCCTCGTTATAACGGCTCAAACTTGGCATGCGCTGCAAAATTCGATAGAGTTCTTCGCCTTGTTTTGGGATCAAATCGATCGATCACGCTCTGCGAGAGAGACAAGGATGGAATCCGCCATCAATCAGTCCGCCCGATCTGGTACTGATCTCCATTCGTCCATTATTTTGTTGTTGCGATCTTGTTGTCTTTGCTTTTTTTCGACCACTTACTTCGAGAACGAAGCATCGGGTGTAGGATCGTCGAAGTTGCGTTACCCTCTGCGATCCGCGGCTAAATCGAAGGATGAGAAGCCTGTGATCGAGGAACCTACGTTCTCATCTGCTTCAAAGAAGTATTTTTCTCTTCCTATGTATTGTTGTGCTTTCGATCATGCTTCTAGGGATGCATATCAGCATACTGTTGGCCTTTCTCTGTTTAATTTTTTATGATCAATTGTTATTCGTCAGCATGCGGTTGTAAAGGTCTGATTTGGATTGATTAAGAAAGTTGGATATTAATTAGCAAGAAATGGAGGATGTTCAACCTATAGTCTTTTCAGTTTGACAATTCCTGAAGTAGTAAACTCGAAAGCACATTTTTTTTCTGAAGTGATATTTAAAATCAAACACGAAGCATTCAAGAACTGTTGCTTTCCTAGAACAAAAGGTTTCTCAGTTGTTCTTTCTATCAAAATTCAGAGTGATACAATTTTTAAATACTAATATTTATGTGGTCTTTAGAAGTTCTTTTGGATGTTTTAGGGTTCGACTTGAATGCTTGTTTTTTGAAAAAGATGATTATCTTAGACATTTGTTTCTGCTAGAAATTCTTATCATCTTTTCAAATAACATGTTAGGCACAATTACTGAGCATTATCGTTGTCCTTCCAGAGGTCGATCTTCTCCTGCAGTGAGCAAGAGCATAAGCGTTTTCAATGTGTCCGGAAAGGATAATGCTGCAAAGCATCCACGTAGACTTTCAATTCCGACCAAACCTAGTTCTACTCCTCTTCCTCAACCAATTGGGAGTGTAACGCCAATCTCAGAGACACGAGCAAAAAGATTGAACATGCAAGGGAAAAACGATACACCATCGTCTGAAGCATCAAAGTCTATCATCAGACGGAAATTCAGTGTACTTTCTTCTGCTTCTTATTGGTTAACTCAGATCAAATTGTCAGAATCAGCATCAAAACATTCAACTTCACTTGGTTTTTTCAAGCTTGCACTTGAGTCAGAATGTGAGGTGAGCAGGATGCATTTTTTTTTGGGTCTTCGTTGCATCTTTTTTACATTACTGACCTGTAATGCTTGACTGCCAATGATTTCTTTTTGCATGAGTTTAGTTCTCTACGCTTGGTTATTTATTTCCAAGTTTTTTTCCATATTTTGCAAAACTCTATTTGACAGCCTTTAGATCGCGTTCGCGAGGAGCTTAAATCATACATACAAAGACATGCCCTTTTTACTGAGCAAGAGGAATCTGTTAAAGATTTACTCCAGCGCTACAATATCATGGAGGACTTTGAGAAGTTTAAAGTTTCTGTAAACTCCCCTAAGGTACCTCAGATGGTGACTCAGAAATCAGACAAGTCAAAATGTAGCATAGAATCCAAATCAAGAGACAGAAATGTGACATCCAAGTCCCTTCACTCTGGTAGTCTCGCCGCAATTACTAACTCAAACAGTAAGGATGGTTTTCCAAATAGGCTACCAATTTCTGTAAGCAAAGGCAACAGGGATGCAGCAAAGACAGTACCTATTAAAGATAACAATGGAACCACTGTATCCAAAAAATCTCAGAAATCAAAGATAGAACCTCCAAAGGAAGACGAAACAATGAAGAAGTCAGAAGAAAATTCTCCTGAAACAGGTAACAATACCAACCTAATTCCATGTATTTCACTAAATTCAAAACCTTTGATATTTATATAAAGGTTAGCAAGTGTTTGGATGGTCTGTTATCCAAGTCTGTTTTTCAATATGATTCGCAAAACAATCACAAGCTATCAGTATAAAAGAATCGGTATCAAAATTAGTATTCATTTTCAATTCTAAATCTTGCTTATTTTGATATAATAATAATTTTGATAATTTAGATGATAAAGCAGATATTTTGGCCACAGAAGATGCACTACAGGAAGACAAGGAGAACACGGTAGTAATCCAATCTCTAATTATAAGTTCTTATTGGGCTGATTATTCCTCATGTAAAGCTTAAATTTCTTTGTAGGATGTTCATACAGTTGAGGAAGCCAGCTGCACAGCAGAAATTCCAGTGAATTAAACTAAGATTCAAATTTCTATTGTTTTTAGTGTGATTTACAGACTTTAAATGGTTTGATATTTCTTTGGGAGATTTATAAAAATAGTGTGGAGAACAATGTTTGGTGTGGTTGGCTTGGCTCAAAAAGATGTTAATCTTGTATTTTTCAGTAGACTTTGGAATTTGCATCATTGAGTTCTGCTTCCAATTTCAACGGCGAGTCTTGTTGTGAAAAACAGTAGAGTTTTGCCAGTGGCCATTGAACGGCCAGCCATTTCTACCTTTACATGCCACTAAGTCACTTCTGGAAATTGGATAGTATAAAATTATTATTATATTTATTGTAGTTTTAGGAATTCATTCATATCTTAATTTTGTTTTTGGTTTTGATCTATAGAAATTGGAAGACAGTATTTTAATTAAGATATTTTGATAAATCAAAAATTGACAAAAACAAAAAAAGATTCCTCATGTGTTTGTGCTATTGATTATAATTGGTGGAAGAATATTAAACTATTTTTTTTAAGAATCAAAGGGGATGATAGATTTTGTGGAATTTTTCTCCTATAATAAATTGTTGCAATTCATCAGTCAAAAAACTTTGTCCAAGAAGTTCAATAATCTTAATTTTTGTTGTTGTTATAATCAACTAGACCAATCTGAAATTCTAGATATGGATTAAGGGTGAGTTTGATTGAGAATTATTAACTTTAATTATTGATTCAAAGTTATATTGTTTCGTCCTATTTGATTTAGATAATGAATAATTTTTGAGTAATTAATCATGCCTATCACATCAGTAAACGGAAGCAAAATTTGGAATGTGATTATCGTTGGAATGTGAGATTTTTGATAACATGCATAGGCGTGGAAGCGGACGTCTAGGGTGAGGAAGGAGGCAACCATTTGAGGTGCAGCCCGCACGGCAGGCAAGCAGCCAAGAGCATCGGTGCGGAAGCAGGCATTTAGGAAAAGCATGACACAATACAATGATAATTAAACTTTAGTTTTTTAATTTAAATTATAATTAATTAATTCAAAACTCCTAACTATTAATAATTTAAATACATTTTTTCACATCCTAAATTATACTATCTTATTAAAATAATTGAATAAAAATAATATATTAAATATAATTATAATATTATCTAAGATTGAACGAATTAATATTAAATTATGTATTATTTTTTATAATCTTTATTATATAATTATTTATATAATAAAGATTATAATTATATATATAATCTTTATCTAAGATTATAATTATATAATTAAAATTATATATAATAATTTGAATCAAACTCATCTATTGGTGAAGACTATATATGCCACGGATCAAGCTCCTCTTTCTTTAGTGAACACGTGCCATGCCTATGCCGTTGATATTTTCGATTGCATCGCCAAATTGTATTGATCATCAATTACCCCAACCGACGGACTGATAATTAACGTATACCATATTATCAGATTAAGGTCTAAAGTCAAAACTTAATAAAATTAATATATTCGTCCTACTTACACATTAATCACAGTATCCAAGTTATTATCCTCATAATTTACCTCTTTTATATTGATCTTAAGACGGATTGACAGAAACGCTGAGAAAACGAATCGCCTTTTATCACTTGTATTGATCAACAATTGATAAATAATAAGTTTTTATAAGATGGACGAATGACTAACATATGAAATGTTATCATTATGAAATTTGGGAGTCAAATCCCGAAGCCAAGCATCTGTCACTGTTCGAGCTAATATTCTCTATGATTTATCTTCTCCGTGTTAATTTTAAAATGAAGTGATAGAGATAATAAGCGAACAAATCACCTTTTACTATCCTCAATCGATAAATAATAATAACAATATACGGAATTATCTTTGGTTGCACATCCACTGTAATGTTACATTTGGAATAACGGTAAATTGCCATTAAATCCCCAATAGCCCTTTGAACTTTGCAATCACTCCCCACAGAAGTTTTTCTTTGTTTTTACTCCCTGATGGATTCGAGTATAAAAGGGGGAAGATTGAGTATACATCAGTGAAAACTGAGTATAAAAGGGTAAAACTTGAGTATAAAAGAGTGAAAATTGAGTACAGGGTTATTGATGTGGTGGATGCAAATTGCCATACTCAGTTTTCTAACTTTTATACTCAATTTTCTTCAAATAATACTCACCAAACATCACATCAGAGACTGCATGCAAAGAAATATTTGTGTAGAAATTGCATGCAAAGTTGACTTGGTAAGTGGGGAGTTTAGGAAAATTTACCCTTGGAATAACCCAAATGTACAAAATAAATAAATAGATTTAACAAAAGGTTGAGCGTCTCACACGCTTAACCCCATAATTATTTATAAGCATTGGAAATGGACTTTTGCTTATTTGAAAATTCTATCGTATGAAGACCAATTCAGCCAAGCTTTAAGGCCAAAATAAACAGATAGAACTTAATAGATCGATCTAACTTGAATAATCCCAGATGGCTAAAGGGCATAAATAAACAGATTGGAACAACATAGTGGGTAAGTGTTAATTATGTAAGCTCTATCATGTAAAGTAGTCTCAGCTGATGGTGATGCATTGTGAGTTCAATCAAACTATTGACGGCAAATCACCTTTTCTTTCAGTACTCTTAGAGCCTCTTGCAAACCATCCTGGGGAAAAAACTTGCAATATAAGTAACAAATAGCTAAAAAAATTAATTCAATTATGAAGAGTGAGATCTAGATCATTCCTTTTACATGAGTTAGTTTTTGTATCTCAAGTACCTCTGAGGAGATCATATCGGCCACTCTCAATGCTTGCGCTTTTATCTCGGGTGATAATGCCAACTTTATGGTTCTTGCCAGGGCATCTGCAGCCGGGATAATGCTTGTAGCAT
Organism: Boesenbergia rotunda; assembly: GCA_024364735.1. Classification (NCBI taxonomy): domain Eukaryota; kingdom Viridiplantae; phylum Streptophyta; class Magnoliopsida; order Zingiberales; family Zingiberaceae; genus Boesenbergia; species Boesenbergia rotunda. The sequence continues at coordinate 85,371 of JAGFNQ010008402.1, read as the reverse complement.
TGATGTTTTCTGGAAGAAGATGACAACTACGAAGCGGCTCCGGTGCAACTCCTATCCAGTGGAGTCTCTCTGCCCAATAAAATTGATCTAATATGAATGGGCATATTATCTGCAGGGAAATATATATGATCCGTCAGTCGTTTACAATCTATGTTTGAAATGCAAAGCTGATCTTTGTACCGTCGGTGCGGTGAGTAAATCATAGCATATAAATTGACCAAACTGAGCTTTAATGTAATTTGAAGAGTCTTGGCTGCTCGACATCAAACACTAGAGGGGAAATTGGTTAAGCAAGGCTCTTCAAATTACATAAAAGCTCTTATCCAGTGGAAGCCACACGATAAAATGCTCTTTTATACACAACCTGAGGGATTCCAGCATGAAGTGCTGCAGCAGTTGAGCCACTGGCAAAATTAAAGCAAGCATCACATTAGACGAAGTGCACAGATCCAACAAAATTTGCGCAGGGAAATGATGCTTTGCTCCTAATTCCTTACCTGCCTCCGTGATGAATTGCAACTGCGCATCTAAGGAAGAGCCAGCTATAAGGTATGGAGCTGATCATGTCAAGTTAGAAGAACACCCATGAACCTCAAAGAAATTTGTCAAAATTGATATATAAACATTTCAGAGAAATTCTAGCCACTACCCAGAAAAGCAATAGAGCCGGTCACTGAAGAGGAGAGTGCCATCTAAAGTGTCAAGCTGTGAGTCGACTTTGCTTGTTGATGTAGCTGCAATTGATTGTATAGAAGCATCCAATGGTTCATATCCAGCTGTGAGAAGGATGAAATGGTATTCTGTGGCCTCTATAACAGATTCAAGCACCCTTAGGAATGCATTTGGATTTTTAAGAAAGCCCATGCTGTGAAATAAAGAAATTAATTGTGGAACAGGCAAATGACAAGAGTATTCTATTGTACCTTGTGTAGAGCACAACACATTTGTACCCAAGAGAAACAACATCAAAGTTGGTAGAAGATTGGCACAACACTTGGTAGGATACTATGAACGAAGTACTAAATTAAAAATCAACAGGAAGAAAAAACCTAGGTTCTGGATCTCAAAGAAGAGGAGTATTGCATAATCAGGAATTCAAGTAATATCTAATCATAGTATATCATCTCTTGTTAATTTTCCAGGACAAGAATTAGTGATCTAGAATAAATAGTCCACTGAAACATCAATCATTGGTCTCGCAAAGGACAGTGAATATGATTTCATTACCCATGTCAACAATCACACTCGAGACTTGTAAAACAAATAGAACCAAAAAATATATTCCTTGCTGAAATGGATAAAAAACCTTATTCTATTGGCATAAAGAATATTAATTTAAACAATGGAAACGTTAAACCTTAAAGGATTTGGTGATCACAAGTATACAAGACCATGATGTTGATAAGTAAAATGTGTAATGGGACATGTAGCCTGCTTCTCTTTTGCTTCGTTGTCACTTAATTAGATTAGCAACTATGAGAAGTAGTCAGATCATAAAATTAATTCACACTTGGAGTAACCATTAAATCAAGGGATGGTGCAAATTCCAAAAGTTATTAAAGTCTTTTCCATCTGGGTTATATTGTATTTTTTTTAAAAAATTTTCCCATCATCAAACTCCAATCCGTGAGCTAGGACCCCCTAGTCGTACATAGTTTTCAAATAAATTAAACCTCATAAATCTGCACTGGTAGATATTATCAAGAGAAAAAGAGAGAAAAGAATCATAGTCACACAGGCAAGCATCTTTAGTTCAAGCAATTACTATATGCTTAAAAATTGGACAATGGGAAATAAGCTACCTTCCAATGGAACTTAGTCCTATAAATATTGGTAAACACGGATAAGATCTTTGTGTAAGGAACTGCTGTATATCAGCATGAGTGGCACACAATTCATTCTTTCTAGTCATAGAGCTACTAGGATTTGGTGACACTATTTCCCTGCATCTGTTGCATGAAAATTGCCACTCCAAAGGAAGAAACCAGAATCCACAGGCATGAGTATTCGGTGGCCAGTAATCTGTAAAGATTCTCAAAATTAGTTCATGTTTAAAATATTAAGCAACAATAATCAAACAATCAGAGAAAAGGTGAATATAATCATAACAACAGAATGCAAGTGAAAAGTATAAGAACAAAAGATCAGAAGATGTCACAAATTATACCGATCTGACATTACTATGTGAGTTCTGAATAAGAGTATTTGCATGTGGGTTAAAGTTTGTATGAAGGATGAGGCAAAAACCAAAAAAAAAGGTCACAACATAATAGCATTTTAAGTGCATAAGTAGCATAGTATAATTTTCTTAATATTTCATGCAAGATTAAAAAAACACCTAAAAGACACACATGTACTTGGTCAAGCTTTTGCTAATGGAAGTAAGATGATATTCAATCGATACAGTGCTTTCCATTTAGTAAATTTCTGATTTACTACTGTAGCCGTGTTAGTTTTTTTCATTGTTATGCATTGTGCCCAATAAATTTACCTAACCAATAAAAATAACCAAAAGGAAGTAGAACAGAATAAAATAACAAAAAAGTCACATTATTACAACACCCATCTAAGACATGAAAATGGAATAGATCTTTAAATAAATTTAGTTTTGGATCACTGGTAGTACATACTCAAGGCAACAGGTGCCAAATGAAACATCATTGACAAAATTATTAAGTATAATAGGATAAATAATATCTCGATAAAACTATTTAGTAGGACAACCTAATGATGAACTGAAGGACAAAATGGATTATGGAAGGCAATCAAATCAAAAGTAGTCAAATACTTGTGAGTTTTTAATTTCAAAGCTTTTTGAACTAGTTAGCATGACAAATGTATATAGAATTTCTGCAGAAGATACAAGCAACGCATCCCAGCATATATTCCACATATAATCAAGAAAATTGAGGTAAAAAGTAAAGAAAGGAAACAAGCAAGAGAGAACAGAAAAGAAAGATTTGTTACGGCCAACTAAATATACAATCCCTTAATAAAAATGAAAAATGAACTTTACAAATTTCTTGCTTAAAACACCCAAATCCATGGAAAGAAACAGCAGACTAGAGTTTACGTCACTAGGATACTTAGTTGAAGCCTTCTAGAAAGCATGTTAAGAATCAAGAGGAGATTGAAAGTTGAAAGCCATTGGTGGCATGCATGCAACACATTATGATGCAATAAACTGAAATTGTACTGCAGACCCAAAATAAACTCAGTGTAAAGAACTAATTATCAAGGTTGTAAAAATCGCTAGGCGGTAGTCGGACGGAGGACTACTGCCTAGCGCCTAGTCGGCGCCTAATCGGCGCCTAGGTGGTGCTAGGCGGCATTAGGCGGCACCACGGTGGGGTGCCGCCTAGCGCCTAAGCGGCGCCTAGGCGGGCCTAGGCGCCGACTTTTACAACAATGCTAATTATCGCCATACAAATTTCAAAGTCTAAACTAACTACTCATAAAAAGATCAAACCTACTTATCATGGAGTTTAAATGCATTACCGGGACATTCCACAATTTCCTTGCTAAATCCATACCTGCTTAAAATACAGAATAGTTACTATAACACTTCAATTATTATCCAGAACATGACATTAAAGTATAAAATAGTTCCTGTGCTGGTAATTTGGCCTCTTTACTTGCATAGTGATTTTACATAGACTATTCAGGCACAAGATGAACCAACAAAAAAAAAAAACTATTATTTATTTGACAGGAATTTGAACCAACAAAAAATGTCCATCTTAGACTCCTCATTGTTGTCTGTTTGTAAGAATGTAAAGTGAACCTTATAACAGATATATTACATTGGAAATCACTATAATTCTCGGCAAGAAAAGGCAAAAACTAAAAAATATATATTCTAAAAGCATAAACTTTTTTAACATTACATCAATAATGGTGATTCTGCTTGCATATGCCACAGTGGAAGGCTCGTTACTGCATCCTGTAATCCTTTAGAAAGGAAGTTAATATGGTTTACAATAAATCAATAATTATTCAAATATTTAGTGGATAAGTCAGTTGATGTCACTTACAATGAAAGGAATAGGACTCAGTTTCAACTGTTCACTTCTCCATGACCCCCAATCTTCTGTGAAAAGTGGCCACATCCAGTGGGCTACATCCTTCCAATTAACCTATTAACTTAGAAAGGAGAACCAATTTTCAGATTCAAAAAACAGGTGACCTGCACTATACAAGTACAATGCACTGATCATTTTATCAACAGTTCCATCTATTAAAGAGGTTATACCATCAATGAAATTTATATCCTCCAGTAAACAAAAATATCAAAGTGAGTATCCTTAATCTAATTCCTATTCGGTGCTTTGGTTTGACTGATTCTATCTAAGGTTGAATTAAACAGCATAATTCAAGTCATTGCATGAATGTCTGTATAACAAGTGATTCAGAATACAATGTTTCTTTTCCCCTTCAAACAACAGCCTATGGAAAGAAAAGTTATGTAAGACTAAATACCAAGTACAAGAGGGCGTTAGATAGGGCAAAACAACTACAATAAAGGACATACCATACCGTGTTGGGAGGAGCTTCTTGAAAATATTTGTACAGAAGTGGCAGTTCTTGTTTGAACTGGCGTGCAAATGCTGAAGGAGCACTGGATAGGAATATAAAGAATAGTTCAGAAATATGCAAGAGAATGAATAAAAAATTATCTTTCATCAATTGATGGAAAATTTTATCATATATAAATTATTAGTTTCAAACTGATTTCCATTAAATCAACAAAACTAAGCTGCCTAGAGGCAATGTACATGCAACTTAAGTTATAGGCAGACGCAAATTGCAGAAAGGAAGCTTTTTCCTTAGCACTAAATTCCTGTCCATCAACACACTTTTTTTGTCATCCGAACCCATCGTTATAAAAAGCAAAAAAAAATATGATGTGAAAAAATAATAGGGAGAGAGAACATAATCAAGTTCAACATAGTAGGTACGAGATGTGAAAGTCATAGAAGATAAAAAGAATAAAAAACAAAAAATTCTGCAAATCTTTTTGCATTTATTTGGACTAAATATAGATTATTCCTCAGAATCAAAAGAAAGAAACAATAGGAAGGGTTAAGTTTATCAACGAACGAAAACGTCAATCAATACAGACCACAAAATATTAATCACATATACACTGAATTGCAGAATAATAATGAGTTTTTAACTGTGAATGAATCTCTAGAAGTTACATAAATAAGATGCAGGACTGACCTATATGGAACGACATAGGGAGAAGCAACGACACATCGAATTTGAAAAGTTTCAGAAAGATGCCAACCTTCCTGCATCAGTTGTGATTTCCAACTCTCTATCAAGGTGAAAAAAAAAGGAACAAAAAGTAGTAATACAGGAATTCTTCAAAATGAATTAAGTACCAAGGCAAAGAAATTTATCACAATAAAATCATTCTTCATGTTTGGATAATCTCCAAGGACACTTTCAATGACAGATAGACACTCTTCCCTGTGCGCTGCCTGAATCTTCTTTTTGTGAATTGGAAAGGATACCTGCTCTGAATCTGGATAAGGAAAATTATCAAGCACGAGAATCAGTGTAACAAACAGAAGAAGACAGAACTGCGAGGACAATATCTGTAAGCTGACCTGGCATATTAACAAACTGATGAACTGAAAGAACAGGAGGAGAGTTCACTGGAATATAATTGACATTCTTCTCTGCTAAATGCACCCTTAAACTCTGTGATAGTAGCATCTCTCAGTAAATCGAAAAAAGATATCTATTTGGAAGACAATAAAAAAAAGATGATACGATTAAGGCATTTAGTAGAAGCAATCGAATAAACAATGCAATATTTTAGAAACCTGATGCGCGCGATGAGTAATCAACACAACTTGATACTGCTTTTGGTCACAAGCAAAAGCAGAAGCAATCGCCTAATTACACAAAAAGGAAGACAAGAAAGTGATGGAAATTACCAAAAGATAAAAAGAACTGAAATCAGAAAGATGGAGGAAACGAAAACTACCGCGATGGGGAAGACATCGCCCTTGGTTCCAAACGCCATGAAAATAGCTTTAGGTTTTTGGTACGCCGCCATCTTCCTCGACAACCTTCCCTCCCCTCTCTCTCTCTCTCTCTCTCTCTCTCTTAGGGGGGCTAGCGATTTCGCCTTTTGTCTGTTTGAAAGATTTAGTAGATGATCCTATATTAAAGATAACTGCTTGAAGGGGTTTGCAAACGAGCAATTGACATCCAGAATGACCAATTGTCTTGCTAAACCTACATTTATAATCAAACAAAGCACTAAATTGCGAATTAATTACGACTATCACAGCTCGATACGATCATGTTTCATATCCAGAACACAGCTAGAAGCAGGAAAAAAAATGCAAGAAGAAGTATATTAAAGCCGATGCACGGCATGTGCTCGACGAAACACAGAAGAAGGAAGAGTTTACCACTTAGAGCAGGATGAAACCAACTAGGAAGAGAAATACATGGATGAGATGGTGATCGAGCTGAGATGGTAACGTGAAAGAGATGAGACGGGAAGCGACCTCGAGGAAGACCTGGACTTGTTCTTCCCCGTCCCCAACAAATAGGGCAGTGACGGCATTCCGCCGATCACCGACCGTTATTTACAATCCAAAGGCCCACAGCACGAATCTCAAAGCAACCATCACTACCACAAAAACCCGCCATTACGGATTTTAGCGATCCTTCTCCGCCGATGCAAGGAAGGAACCATTGATGAGTACGTAAATTACTATCGCATTGCTCCCGATCTTGTGATGTGTTGAGTTGATTTTTATCAGTGGTTGTTTGCTTTGATTCATCTTTTACTCATCTGTTTCATCGTCCTATCAGCAATCAGCAATGGAGAACAGAGATTAAGCCCAGAAAGTGTTTGCGTTATTGCCTGTGTGAAAGTGAATATTGTTCTTGACGTTCAAACATTTATAAAACTACAAATTTTACGAAAACTAGACAAACTTGCCAACAGAAGACATGCTTGGTGCACCTAAAACCATTGCATAAATGGAGAAAGAACATGCATTCCAGGAGGAAGGATCTTAGCTGATTTTTGCTCCTCATCTCTGCAAAAAAAGAAGGGAAGCCTGAGCTTTGCCTAAAGATTATCTTGGAGAAACCCTTCATGGATGGCAGTCTTTTGGATGTTCAAGCTGGGGAGAGAAAGAGTGTGCAGACGAAAGATCAGTGTGGAGAAGAGCTTGTTGAGATCATGGACCAAAAAGGTGGAACCGCCACCTTAGCAGCCCCTGGTCCCAGCCCCATAGGTGTAACGACTCGGAAAATTCTCTTAATATTTTCTTTAAAATATTGAGCATGTCTAGATAATTTTCCGAGGGACCTAGAAATATTAATACGAATTTTAGCCTACAAATTCATGTTTTCTCATTTAAATTAGGAAAAATAAGCACTAATGGGCCTTATATGGGATTTCTAGTACCATGATTATGGGTAAATTTTAGGAAAAAATTAATAGAAATATAAAGGGGTTTTAATGAGAAATATTAACATAATTATGGGAGAATTTTAAGGAATTTTCGAAATAATAGAAAATAAAATAAAAATAAAATAGAAAAATTAGTGAATACACCAAGGATTGAACCTTAGACCTATTTTACAACCATGCATGCACTAACCAATTCACCTAGCAAGAGAGTGCTATGAGGAAATGAAGTGGATTATGGTTAAGGCTTAGGGAAAATGAAGAGACACCATGACTCTTTACTTACCCTCCTTAATGTGTTATAAAGAGGGGGCATGAGAGTTACTTTCTTTCTTCCATCAAGTCCACCTTTCTTCTTCCTCCTCCCTCATTCTAGCCGAAACCCCAAGAGGGGATTCTCCCTTGGAAAAGGCTCACCTAATGCTCCATCTCCAAGATCCAAGGCTTTTACAAGGGTACAAAGGCTAGGGGTGGTCAAGAAGCAACAAGATCTTCATCCTTCTCCCAAATCTAAGGTCTATAATCAAGATCAACCAAAGTAAGACTCCCTCACCTGTGGTATAATAGTTCCTTTTTGATTTTTAGCATAATATGAAGTTGGTTTTGGTTTGATGTTGAGAAAACCATGTTTTGGACCCCTATAGTATTCGGCCACCATGGGATTTTGGGTCTATGATGATGTTAAAAATCTTAATCATGCTTTCTAATGTGTTCTCATGATGTTTAGAGAATAAGTATAATTTTTGGAAATTTTTGGAGTACCCTAAGACCCTTTAGGGTTTGGGACCATTATAAGGACTCCATGGCTAGGGTTGGATTTAACCCTTCAATCATGTATCTTGCGTACCCTTATGATACAAGGGGAGGTTGAAGGGGTTTATGTGAATTTTCACAAGGTCTTATGACCCTAAGGGTTCCGGCCAAGAAGGTTCTAGGGCAAGGAGTTAGGGCTTACCTCAAGTAAGGGCCCTAATGACTCCTATGGTATGGTATGGAAGGTGTTAGATGATTAATTGGAAATTTTATGAATTTATTCATGCACCCATGACTCTTACATGTTTCGGCCAACCCTAGAAAAATAGGACTAAAAGTTAGGGTAAACCCTAATCATGAGCCCTAATGGCTCCTTATGGCCTTAGATGTACTATATGGTTGTTTCTTTTTCCTTATGCTACCTTACATGTCATGGAATGATGGAATCCCTCCCTTGTAGGTTTCGGCCAAGCATGGTCACTAGGTTTGGGTGGAGTTAGGGTTTGAAAAATGATGGTTTATGCTTTATTATGAAGTATATATAAAGGTTCAAGCATGTGGTAGAAATTAAGTTACCTATAACCCTAACCTTAAGTATCATGTTTCATGTGTGTATGTTTGGATGTCATGCTTAATAGGGTTTATTTATGAATGTCTTATGTTCTATGTCATGCACTTGGATAATAGGTAGCATTTTTATGGATGTCCTAACTATGCAAGCTTGAGATAGATACCATACTTATGTATGAAATGCAATGCTTACCTTATGTATCATGATCATGCATGCCCTATGGGGATTGGGATAAGGGTCTATGTAAACATGTCATGTTCAATGAATATAATGCAATGCTTACCTTATATGTCATGATCATGCAAGCACTAGGAATAAGAATGATGTTGTAGGTAAGCATGTCATGTTTTATGAATGAAGATGCATGCCATGTTTATGAATAATGATGCATGCCATGTTTTATGAATGAAGATGCATATCATGTTTTATGAATGATGATGCATGCCATGTTTTATGAAAGAAGATGCATGCCATGTTTATGAATGAAGATAATGCTCATGCCTTCCAGGCATCATGATGCTATGCATTAAGTATGAACAATGAAAGGACAATTATGTTTTAAGTCATGCTTCATGTAACAAGATTATGATATGTTTAAATATGCCATGAATGACTTATGAATGATGAAGCATGTAAAGTATTTTACTTTATGAATGGGCTTGTACCGGACCGAAATATGGGTCCAAGGGATGGGCACCTTAAGAACGCCCCGGTTCTGGACTACCGACTATGCTGTCCACGGTTCTGGCACTACCGAAGCTGTGCAACAGGGATGGGCACCTTAAGAACGCCCTGGTTCTGGGACTACCGACTATGCTGTCCTTACCCTAGTAGGTCGAGACTAGCTACCTCGTATTTACTTAGGGATGCACGCACATGATGTATGTATGTGGTACAAGCCGGGGACCCCAATGATGTGATGATTATGTTTAAGTATTTAAAAGTATGATTTTAAAAGTTAAGCATCCTTATGTATATGCATTTGACTCATGCATTCATTCATGCTGTGCATTATGCCATGATAGTAATGTCTTATGCTTATGTTTCATGTCAAGAAATATGCATGATAGTAAACGATTTATGCTTATGGTTATGTTAAGAGGATGCCCATATGATATGATAGGAAGCATGCCTACGTTTATGCCATGTATCATGCCATGTTAAGAATGTTTACTTATGTTTACGTTTATGTCATATATCATGCCATGTTAAGAATGTTTACTTATGTTTACGTTTATGCCATGTATCATGTCATGCTAAGAATGTCTACTTATGTTTACGATTATGCCATGTATCATGCCATGCTAAGAATGTTTACTTATGTTTATGTTCATGCCATGTTAAGTGAAATCTTATGTCCATGTACTATGTAAGAACTAGGTCATGCTAAATGATTTTAGATACTTATGTTCTATGTAGAGCACCAAGTTATGTTAATGTTTCATGTGCTCATGATTAAGTGATGAATGATTTTAGTGAGTAGGAAAGAGTCTTACTGAGCCTGTGTGCTTATAGTCTTATTTCCTTATACCGCAGATCACGCAAGGGGACAATAAGGAAGCAGCAGGAGGGCAAGAATGCATGTGTGTGGTAGTGACTTGGCCAAGAAAATAATATGTTTACTCGTCTTATGCTAGAACTTTACTTTTGTTACTTATGTGCTTGAATGATGACTTATGTGACTCTATGACATGATGTTAAGTATGAAGTCAATATGTCAAGTTCCCATGTCATTATGTTAGGAATGGTAGTAGGTGCATGTATGTGTAAAATTAAAGTTATTCCGCTGCCTTATGATGTCTACCTGCCCTACTCATGTTAACGTAACGCCGCTTTATGGAAAGAAAAAAAACGGGCGTTACAGGTTGGTATCAGAGCAGTTACTATCTCACTACACGCACATCAAGCCCTCTTCCTGCAGCTTCCAAGTAAGTACCCCTTTACATATCTTATAGTAGTAAGCACTTTTAGGATGTTTTATGGTTTTAGGATATGCAAGTATGAATGATATTTTATGATGAAAAGTACTTTAGGATATGTAACCATGAACAATATTTTATCTCCTTTTATGAATCGAACATTTAGACTAATATAGGGGTAGGAAAAAAAAACTGATATTGGCCATACTTGTCTTTGGTGAAGAAGAACATGGCTAGCCTCTTGACGTGCAAAAGGTATAGCAGTTTGGTTCACTGGTGGAGTAGTGGAATTTTCTTGCTGATTCATCAGTGTATTAATGGTTTGCTGCTGCTCAGTAACTTGACGTTGGAGCTGGGTTACTAATTGCATCAGGTCAGGCGACGGAAGAGGCTTATCTGATCCAGTGGTTGAGGCTGAAACCGGAAAATTTCTCGGGTGCTGGTGAACCATGGGACGCCCAAGCATGGTTCAAGACAGTAGAAAGTACAATGGAGCTGCTAGATTGCCCGGAGCATGACAAGATCAAGTGTGCATCATTCTGCCTTTCTGGAGATGCCAGAATGTGGTAGGAAAGGGTCAAGGCCAAAAGACAGGTGAACCAAATGACGTGGACAGACTTCGAGTCGGAATTCTTTCACATGCGTGTCACGAACAAACATTACGACGAATTCACGGAATTTCGACAGGGTGACCTCTCGGTCAATGAAGCCGTGAAGAAGTTCAACCAACTGGCTCGTCTATGCCCCGAGTTGGTCCACACCGAGAAAGAAAGGGTCCGACTTATGCTGAAAATGTTACGGCCTAAAATAGCTCTGAACGTGGCCGGCGGAGTTAACAGACCGCAGACTGTTGAGGAGCTGTTTAGTAGCGCCTTACTCACTGAGCACTATCTAAATAATATCAATCAGCAAAGGAAGGCGCTAAATGAAAGTAAGGATTAAGTTCACTCCGGGGTTCTCGATTCTTCCTTTCATTATCTTTGATGTTTTCCTTTCATCATCGCTCAGGAGGGCAGAAACCCCAGGGTGCCAATATCAACTGGAAGGAAGACCAGAGTGGTAAACGAAAGCCATGGAACAACCCCCAAGGGGGCCCAACAAATAAACAGGCCAAGCCTATCCTGTGCGCGACATGCGGAAAAAGGCACCCCGGGGAATGCCGAAGAGGTACGAATCGGTGCTTCACCTGTCGAGTGGAAGGGCATATGGCGGCTTACTGTCCTACCAAGAACCAGGTCCCTGCCCAACAACTCGTCCAGTACCAAGGTGCCCCAGCGAAACTACACTATATGCAAGCTAAGCTGGAAGGTACCCTGATGCTGGAGGCCCAACCGACTATGATGAATGCCAGGGTTTTCTCGGTTACCAAGGAGGACGCTGCGGAAGCTTCTACGGTTGTCACAGGTCAGATACTTATTTTCAGTCAGTATGCTACTGCATTATTTGATACTGAGGCAACGCACTCGTTTATTTCTGTGCCATATACCAAGAAGATAGATATGCTTCCGCAAGTGTTAGACTGCAAGTTCCTAACGACCCTACCTTCGGGAGAAATAATGACATCCACTCATGTGTTGCGTGCGGTGCCGGTCGGAATTGCAGAAAGGGAACTTTACTGCGATCTGATAGTACTCGACATGCAAGATTATAATGTTATAATGAGAATGGACTTCCTGGTAAATATGGTGCTTCTATTGAGTGCCGTAAGCGAAAGGTGGTCTTCCGACCTGAGGCGGGTTCTATGTTCGAATTCATTGGAGAGCCAAGGAAAAGAACCGGGAAATATTTATCAGCTCTCCAAGCTCAGAAGATGTTGGACAAAGGATGTACTGGATTTCTAGTATATGTGGTTGACGCCAGCCAAATGAAGAACCAGAAGCTGGAGTATGTCAGGGTGGTATGCAATTACCCAGAGGTATTCCCGGAGGAATTACCAGGATTAGCTCCCGAAAGAGAAGTGGAATTCGAGATCGAATTAGTTCCTGGTACTAACCCGATCTCTAAGGCACCTTACCGTATGACGCCGGCGGAATTAAAGGAGCTTCAAGAACAGCTACAGGAGTTGCTGGATAAGGGATTTATTCGCCCTAGTCATTCCCCGTGGGGAGCTCCGGCACTGTTTGTGAAGAAGAAGGACGGATCTATGCGAATGTGTATAGATTATCGAGCACTGAACAACGTAACGATCAAGAACAGGTATCCCCTTCCGAGCATAGATGACCTGTTTGACCAATTAAAGGGAGCCACTGTTTTCTCGAAAATTGATCTGAGATCTGGTTATCATCAGGTTAGAGTAAAACAGGAGGATATTCCGAAGACGGCTTTCCGAACAAGGTACGGGCACTTTGAGTTTGTTGTTATGCCTTTCGGCGTGACAAATGCTCCTGCTATGTTTATGGACCTTATGAATCGGGTATTCTCATCTTTCCTTGACAAATTTGTGATCGTCTTCATCGACGATATCCTTATTTATTCGAGGACCCAAGAAGAGCACGCCGAGCTTCTGAAGATAGTATTACAGATTCTTCGGGAAAAGCGACTGTATGCAAAATTTTCCAAATGTGAGTTCTGGCTCGATCAAGTGGGCTTTTTGGGCCATATTATTTCCAAAGACGGGGTTATGGTAGATCCAACAAAGATTGAAGCTGTGAATAACTGGAGCCGGCCGAAGAACGCCCATGAAATCCGAAGCTTCCTCGGATTGGCAGGCTACTACCGAAAATTTGTGGAGGACTTCGCAAGAATTGCAGCTCCTCTGACGGCTCTCACTCGAAATGATAAAAAGTACGAGTGGACGGAGAACTGCGAAAGAAGTTTCTTGGAACTAAAAAGGAGACTTACCAGCGCTCCAATCCTTACCCTTCCAGAATGTAATCAGGGCTTCGACATGTATAGCGACGCCTCTAAACTGGGACTTGGAGCTGCTTATACAGAATGGAAAGGTTATTGCCTATACCTCTAGACAACTCAAGGAACACGAACAGAATTACCCCACTCATGATCTGGAACTGGTCGCGGTGGTTTTCGCTCTTAAGATATGGAGGCATTATCTATACGGAGCGCAGTGTAGGATTTATACAGACCACCAGAGTCTGCGATATTTCTTCACTCAGAAAGACCTGAATATGAGACAACGCCGATGGCTCGAGTTGGTGAAGGACTATGACTGTGAGATCCTCTACCATCCAGGGAAGGCAAACAAAGTGGCCGATGCACTCAGCCGGAAGTCAAGTGCCACCTTGATGTCCATATCTAAATTACCCCGACCACTCGAAAGAGAACTTATGAATTTTGGGGTCGAGGTCATCTTCGGACGACTTTCCACCATGATGCTATCACCCACGCTGTTTGAGGACATATTGGAAAAACAAAATGGTGATCTGAGTCTTCAGAAAATAAAACAGGAAATCCTAGAAGGAAAGGGCGATGGTTTTCATATCGCCAACGGGGGAGTACTCTACCTTAGGGATCGTCTATGTATTCCTAATGATCCGGAACTTCGAAGGGAAATACTGGCAGAGGCTCACGGAACCCCTTATTCGATGCATCCAGGATCCACCAAAATGTATCAAGATTTGAAGGGGAAGTGTTGGTGGTCCGGTATGAAGAGGGATGTGGCTCACCATGTTAGTACTTGCAGGACTTGCCAGCAAGTAAAAGCAGAACACCAACGACCTGGAGGAGTTCTGCAGCCACTCGCGATTCCGGAGTGGAAGTGGGAAGATATCTCTATGGACTTTATTTCAGGACTTCCCAGGACTACGAATGGATATGATGCGATTTGGGTAATTGTGGACAGGCTGACGAAGTCTGCTCACTTCCTGGCAATCAAGATGACTGATTCAATGGAGCAACTGGCTCAATTATATGTTAAGGAGATAATCAGACTTCATGGAGTTCCCAAGACCATCATCTCAGATAGGGATGGTCGCTTTACTTCGCACTTTTGGGAGTGTGTTCAGAAGTCTCTTGGCACTAAATTACGATTTAGCACCGCCTTTCACCCTCAGACTGACGGGCAAACTGAACGGGTAAATCAAGTACTAGAAGACATGTTGTGAGCTTGTGCCCTGGATTTCAAAGGAAGTTGGTGTCGATATCTATGCTTAGCGGAATTCGCATACAACAATAGCTACCAAGCTACTATCGGAATGGCACCTTATGAAGCTTTGTACGGGAGGAGATGTAGGTCTCCGATCTGTTGGTACGAAAGTGGTGAAAAGAAGGAAATGAGGCTCACAACGGATGTCATCGACAGTACCACCCGAGCTATACATAATATTCGACAACGAATAGAAGTTGTTCAGAGCCGGCAAAAGAGTTATGCAGATGTCCGGCGTAGACCACTGGAATTTAACGTTGGAGATTTGATGTTCCTCAAAGTGGCTCCTATGAAAGGGGTGACAAGATTTGGGAAGAAAGGAAAACTAAGTCCCCGTTATATGGGGTCGTACCTGATTCTGAAAAGAGTCGGTAAGGTGACATATGAGCTAGGGCTGCCTCCAGAGATGTCGGCTATCCATAACGTATTCCATGTGTCCATGCTTAAAAAGTATATCCCAAATATGGACCAAGTGATCGAGCCACAGACAGTACAAGTTCAGGAGGACCTAAGTTATGAAAGCAGACCTATCCAGATTTTGGATAGGGAAGTCAAGAAGCTAAGGAGTAAGGAGGTACCCTTAGTCAAGGTCCTATGGCAAAGTCAACGGTTGAGGAAGCTACCTGGGAACGCGAGGACGAGATGCGACGCAAGTACCCGAAGTTATTCTAAGTTCGAGGACGAACTTTCACGAGGTATGGGGGATTGTAACGACCCGGAAAATTCTCTTAATATTTTCTTTAAAATATTGAGCATGTCTAGATAATTTTCCGAAGGACCTAGAAATATTAATACGAATTTTAGCCTAGAAATTCATGTTTTCTCATTTAAATTGGGAAAAATAAGCACTAATGGACCTTATATGGGCTTTCTAGTACCATGATTATGGGTAAATTTTAGGAAAAAATTAATAGAAATATAAAGGGGTTTTAATAAGAAATATTAACATAATTATGGGGGAATTTTTAAGGAATTTTCGAAATAATAGAAAATAAAATAAAAATAAAATAGAAAAATTAGTGCATGCACCAAGGATTGAACCTTAGACCTATTGTACAACCATGCATGCACTAACCAATTCACCTAACAAGGGAATGTTATGAGGAAATGAAGTGAATTATGCTTAAGGCTTAGGGAAAATGAAGAGACACCATGACTCTTCACTTACCCTCGTTAATGTGTTATAAAGAGGGGGCATGGGAGTTACTTTCTTTCTTCCATTAAGTCCACCTTTCTTCTTCCTCCTCCCTTATTCTAGCCGAAACCCCAAGAGGGGATTCTCCCTTGGAAAAGGCTCACCTAAGGCTCCATCTCCAAGATCTAAGGCTTTTACAAGGGTACAAAGGCTAGGGGTGGTCAAGAAGCAACAAGATCTTCATCATTCTCCCAAATCTAAGGTCTATAATCAAGATCAACCAAAGTAAGACTCCCTCACCTGTGGTATAATAGTTCCTTTTTGATTTTTAGCATAATATGAAGTTGGTTTTGGTTTGATGTTGAGAAAACCATGTTTTGGACCCCTATAGTATTCGGCCACCATGGGTTTTTGGGTCCATGATGATATTAAAAATCTTAATCATGCTTTCTAATGTGTTCTCATGATGTTTAGAGAATAAGTATAATTTTTGGAAATTTTTGGAGTACCCTAAGACCCTTTAGGGTTTGAGACCATTATAAGGACTCCATGGCTAGGGTTGGATTTAACCCTTCAATCATGTATCTTGTGTACCCTTATGATACAAGGGGAGGTTGAAGGGGTTTATGTGAATTTTCACAAGGTCTTATGACCCTAAGTGTTAAATCCGACACTTTTGACTGGGTCCCGGAAATTTTCGGAGGATTATCAGATAGGTTCCGGGGTTTCCGAATCCTTGGTCATAAATTAGGGACTAAGTTGTAATTAAAATAAATAGTTACAAGGGCTAATGCGCAAAGAAATTTTAAACATAAGGATGGAATTGTAAATATCCGAAACCCATTGGACTAAACTGCAAAAAGAGTCACTTATAAGCCGATTAGGGCTCAGATTCGCCGCAGCCAAGCCACTTCGCCTGACTCCTCCATAGCCGCAACATTGCCTTCGCCGCAAGCCCTAGCTGCAGCCGAACCCGACGGCCGACGCCATCTACCTCGCGTCTCCATTCTCCGTCGATCCTCTTCCTCCACGATCAAGTGATGTTTGAGCTCATCGCTGGGTGAGTTCCTCCGCTCGGTTTCCAATCAGGAGCACGAGTACCGCGTCGTTCACCTGGTGTCGCGTCGATTTAGGGCAAGCTAGTAGATCCTTTGGCGTGCGGCAGCATCTCTGGAGTCGACAAGCATAGGGCTGCCATCATCGGCAAGAGGATCTGGATTGTCGCCAACCTCTGGCAAGGAAGAGGGATCTGAGCTAAAAATCAGGAGGTAGATGCTCCCTAAGGATTGAGTTCTTGGCGGATTGGATTGGACTTCTCAGCCATCGCAGGGAGTTTCGGTGAGTTTCTGTTTGTATGGATTCAAGTGGAGTTAGGTTGTTAACTCTGCTACTGTTAATTTTGTGATTTTAGGGGGTTTGATTTAGAGTAGATCAGTGTGTTTGATTTGGTTTCTGAGCTACTGTATGTAGGGATTAGGTTTCGAAATTAGTTTTCGTGGGTTGTGTTCTTGTATCAGTGTTTGGAAAAAATAGCCAGATTGGGTTGTTTGAATTGACTCGTTTCTCCATTGGATTTGCAATTTGGTTTGATGTTGTTTAAAAACATGTTGTGAGTTTCTCACTTTAGATTTGCTACTGAGTTGGGGAGTGGGATTGGAAATAAATGCAATTTAGCTTTGATTCATTGCCATAATGCAGTGGTGATTGTTGATCATTCTGCCGAGACCTAATTGCAGAAAATAGGTTGTGTTTAGGATGTGTATCCTTTGTGTTCCAATCCTTACCGTGAGCTCCTTGGGTTGGAATTTAATTGGGTGTTTGATTCGATGATGAATATAAATTGGAAAAGGTGGTGGATCACAATTGAGTTGACAACTTAGGTTAAACTTAAATGTGAAACATAATCCTACATGAATAAGGGTTTAATCATTTAATCAAGTAAATTAAATGAAAAGGGACGAATTAGGTTAACCCTAACACGGATTAGGGATTAATTAGCTAGTTGTTATTTGTGCAATAGCTAATTAAATGCATTCTCGATACAGGGCACTGATTTGGACTTTTGATTGCGGAGTATCGGACGGGAGGTTCTTATTTGATACGGACTACTGCTACTTTGAGGCGGGTACCCTTTGACTTATCTCTTTTGATATTGTCATGTGATTATGCATAGACTGTTATAGATAGCAGTAAGATTATACGCTATCCCTGTTTAGTATGCCTGTTCTGGATACTTGTTGGTTATCCCTGTTTATTATACCTGTTCTAGATACTTGTTGTTTATCCCTGAGTTATTATACCTGTTCTGGATACATGTGGTTTATCCCTGAGTTATTATGCTGTTAGTTCCATACAGTATCAGGTAGTGTCATATCTATATGTATGCTTAGAGATCGTGATGTATCTCCTACCTTTGACCTTGAGGGATCTGTAGTTTTCGGCCAGTATACCTTGTAGGGTACCTGTATTTCCTGTTATAGGATTTCAGACTGAGACCTAGTATACTGAGGACTTGGGAGGGAGGTATGTGTATCTATCATACACCATCCTTGCATTGTTGCATGCCGGCGATTAGCGACTCCCTTGTGGTTGAGCCTATCGTCTTCCGGTACATGATATGCGCACACGACCACTCATGGGTTAGTGGATACCGTTGGGTGTGTGCATTTGCTCTGTACTGCTCCGCTCAACCGCTCAGGGGTAGTGGTTTCGGAGCGTGGTAGCAGGCGGAGATCCCTTCTCTTTCCATAGACCAGAGGAGATGAGAGCGACGCTCCCTCATATATACATGGGGTAGGGGGGCGGTCCCCCGACAACATCCTGTCCACTCGGTCACTCAGGAGCAGTGATGACAGAGTGCGTACAGTGTCACAGCTCTACCCACTCGGCCGACACAGTATCGCCTGTCTCGGTGGCTTGACTGGAGTTAGGGGGTGACCATGGCATTGCACCATGTGCATATTTTGCATCGTGCATTGTTTGCTGTACTTGATTTCTGCACTTGCTTGACATGCATATTCTGGAGACTTGTTATCTGAGATTATATGTCTATTGATATTCCCTTGGTACTTATTACCCTCTTTACAGGTTAGATGGATTCAGATATGTATCTACCTCAGTATGTTCAGTACTAGTTTTTCCCTACTGTTGATATGAGACTGTATTAGCTGAACTCTTATTGTTGGTATAACTTTCTATGCATATCTATTGGGTATTCGCTGAGCTATGGACTCACCCCGTTGCCATACATTTTATTTCAGGTTGATGCCTGCCAGGAGATCCCTAGCAGCCAGTCCCCAGCTCCAGAGGAGCTCTTTTTGGTTTACGTGGTTTTGTTATGGACCCTGTAGTATTCCTATGCTTCCGTTGTGATGTTTTAACCATATATGCACGTTTTATTCGAAGGTATTGTATTTTTGAGTCCTATGTTGGACTTCGTTTGATTTTGGCTTTGTTCCTGCCCCCTGGCAGCTCAGGTGAGTTCGGATTTTGGTTTTACGACGTATAGTCATTTATGCAGTTATATATGTGTGGATTGGAGGCCTGAGGCCCTTTAAACTGCGTGGTTGTGTTATATTATCTGTGTGTATGTGTAAATTGTCCGCCGGACAGGGGAGGTGCTGTCCGATTTTCTATTGGATCAGCGGCTCCTGGGTCTCGGGGCGTGACACTGAGGGTTTCGGCCAAGAAGGTTCTAGGGCAAGGAGTTAGGGCTTACCTCAAGTAAGGGCCCTAATGACTCCTATGGTATGGTATGGAAGGTGTTAGATGATTAATTGAAAATTTTATGAATTTATTCATGCACCCATGCACTACTAGAATTTTTGCATTCAACAACACATAATCGACAACGATTTTTTGATAAAGTGTTGTCGTATGTCAATTTAACAACAGTTTTAGTATTAACTGTTGTTGTTGTTGGTCTGTATATATAAAAAGACAACAGTAATAACAAAATGTTGTCGTATGTATACTCAACGACAACAGTTATAAAATAACTGTTGTCTATAGGCGGGATTTACAACAACTGATGTGATAAACTGTTGTCTATTATGACAATAGACAACAGTTATATTAAACTGTTGTTGTTGTATTGTTGTGCTGTTCAAGCAATAAACAAAATCAACGGTGGATATCCAACTGCAAAAAAACAACGAACTATTGAATCCTCATTCTCTTATTTTTGTGGTGCCCTAGCTTCTCCGCCCGAACCCCACCCTTGCCGACCCCTCTCCCTTCCTCCTTTCCCTCTCGCCCGATGTCACCCTTCGCACACGAAATCACCGCACAAGAAGTTCGTGCAAGAAATCGCCGCACAAGGTTTCGTCGCCGCTCCATCTTCATTTCGCTCAAATGTTTCATCGTCACCCCTCACGGTCAATGGCGGGATCACTAGATTCAGCCCTAGGTATCTTTTTCAAGTTGTCCTAATGGTCATCTCTTATTTCCTTCTACTTCTCCTTCATTCTCTTCTTTGCCCTCTCTTCGATTCTCCACTTGGAGAACCCACCGTCTCCCTTGCTCTACCTCCACTTGGGAAGAGCAAAAGATGGTTGAGATATGGAAGTAGCTACAGCCTCGAACCTTTAGGATGAAGGTATGTTGCTTCTTTTACATCCTTTACTAGCAATAGAAAGGGTGAGTTGACGAACCTGGATGGGTCCATTGGCTCATCCAAAAGGGTGCATTGACAAACTATTTGTGACCTATGCCGTCGTATACCGATGACTCCATCAGACTGGTCCATTGGCTAGTTGACAAGTTCGTTGTCCAACCGGTGCTAGTTGGATTGACAATGACAAATTCCAACAACATTAATTGCCCCAAACAGATACTGATTTTGGTGGAATCTAGGGATTACAGGATAGAGGGAAAGTTTTTGAGGTTGATATAGTTCTTGTTCTTTTCGAAGAATTCATAATTTTCAGTTTCATAACAAGAGTATAGCAATTCCTTCTTAATTATGTTCTGATTGCTTGCATGTCTCCTTCACCGTGTTAAAATGTATGGTTTGTGAGGTCGATTGGGTATTAGTTATGTCGAAGACATATAGCTGATGAATTATTAAATAGTAAATCAAATTGGTATGGATGCTTGTTTGCTACATCTTTCTAGTTTGTAATATAACATAACTTCACCTAACAATCATTCCACTCTGTAAAGCTAATGCAAGTAGTGCTGTATTATGTGATATTCAGATCAGCTTGTCTTGTGCAGGGCCGAACTGTGATTATTGAGAAAAATCGAGGAGATGTGAAAGTTACAAAAGATGGCGTAACCGTTGCCAAAAGTATTGAATTTAAGGAGAGATTTAAAAATGTTGGCGCTGATCTTGTGAAGCAAGTTGCTAAGGCCACTAACTCTGTCGCAGGAGATGGTAATGTTGGATATATTTATTTCTAAGATTCTGCATTTTAAGCTTATTCTCTTTTTGTTGCTAATCCTCTATTTGTCTATGCAGGATATCAGTGTACTAAAGGAAGTCTTTTGACTATGTAGTTTTTCATTATTGCCCATTTAACCATGGGTAATCATTTAAAGTTGATTCAAAGTGATGGGAAACATTATCTTTTAAGTGGATACACAAATCTTGGCATCTCTTTTCATGGAATATATGTAAACTCAAAATTGTACTTAAAATGGAGAATATAACTAGGATCTGACTCAACCATTTGGGACAAACTTTCAAGAAAAAACAACCTTTAAAGTTTATTCTAGCTGTGTAACTTTGACAAACTTCAATGATTTCATTGACATTTCTCTTCATATATATATATTAGACTACTTTGTTCATTTCCAGGAGCTTTTAATGTGGTGAACATGTTATCACTTGTTGTCATATCTGATACATTGTTTTCCAATGTATGCATTAGCTTGTGGACTAAATCCGTCCAAGTTTTGAGGCTATTTCTTTGAATTCAACTATGAAGTGATTTGTACTTTATAATGAATAATGTTCTTGGTTTAGCTTCTAAAGCATGCACTGAGATGGGAATGTCACAAACAGTTACATTAAATTCCAAGTTTGACTGATGATAGGTACAACTTATGCGACTGTTCTAACTCAAGCAATACTAGTTGAAGGTTGCAAATCAGTGGCATCAGGAGTTAATGTCATGGACTTGCGCCGTGGCATTAATATAGCAGTTGATGCTGTTATTTCTCATTTGAGAAAACGGGCCTGGTTGATTAGTACTTCAGAAGAAATTACTCAGGTGAATATCTTTCTCAAGATGGATTCTTTGATGTCATATTGATTATTATACATTCTCACAAATGATAGTTCTTTATCCAAATGAATGAATTATCTTGTTTTAGGCTGCCTAATGAATTTGTTTGTCTACTATTTGACTATAATATTACTACCAAAGATAAATACCCATTAAATACATTGTTAATAGTGTTCTCTAGTACCATCAGTTTCACTGCTTAGATTGCATACTGCTATTTGATGCTTCATGTTTTTCTATTATCTTTTGACATCCACATGCCTATTGTTTTTGCTACTCTAACTTAACGCATGTAATAGGTTGCTACCATTTCTGCAAATAGTGAACGAGAAATTGGTGAATTGATTGCTAGAGCGATGGAAAAAGTTGGAAAAGATGGAGTCATTACTGTCTCTGTGAGTATCTGTTAAATTGAAACATAAATCACAGTTTAAACTAATCAAAATACTCAAGAAGAGCTAGTGCTTCTTGCTGCAAGGTTGGAAATACATTAGAAAATGAGATGGAGGTGGTGGAAGGAATGAAACTTGGAAGGGGTTACATATCACCATACTTCATTACGGATGCAATGACCCAAAAATGTGTGAGTGCTCTGAGATTGTTCATTTTTGCTAAAAGATATAGTTCTATTGTGGTAAAACATGACCAGTACAGCTCCATTCAAGAATTTGCATAAATGAGGTGCTTGCCCTTGAATCTTCAAATAAGATACTCTTAATGGAGAAAGAATTTTGGCAAACTTAACAATATGATTGCATTTCTCAGATTGACTGGTCTACCTATGTGATTCAAAAATCTTATGTTGTCAGTCTTAAATATACTTTTTTTTTGAGACACATGTTTGGTATCATTTCACAGAGCAAATGTACTCCACTGCCAATATTACCGTCAACTTTTGATTTCTGTAACATCATTTTGGAAGTGAATTGGTTGTGAATTAGTCAATTAGAAGCGGCATTACTTGTTCTTTATTAATTTTTGCATGAAGATAATGTTTTCAGGAGCTAGAAAATCCACTGATTCTTATTCACGATAAGAAGATATCAGACATGAATTCTCTTTTACCAGTATTGGAGATTGCTTTGAAGGTAATACTACTATGATTCGCCTTATTAATTTGTCAAATGATTGCATCAGAAAATCCTAGCTAAGGAAACTAAGATGCTTGCTTTTATGTGTATTTAGACAAAAAGATCACTTCTAATTGTCAGTGAGGATGTTGTAGATGATGCTCTAGCTATGTTGTTGCTAAATAAGCGCCGGGCTGGTCTCAAGGTAATAATTCAAATCAACCAGAACAAACATGCACACCACACTTTCTCTCTTGTCCACCTTTTTTTTTTGTTGGCAATACATTCTGTGTTACACTACTTGACCCATTGTTGCAAGTTGGAATTATTTTACTATTACTTGAAGCTTCTCTATTATAATCTAAAAGTTTATTATTTTGCCTCCTAAATTTTAGGTTTGTGCTATTAAGGCCCCTGGTTTTGGTGAAAATAGACGTGCAAATTTGGAGGATCTTGCCATCCTTACAGGAGGGGAGGTTACATGTTTCTCTTGGTTTCCAAATGACATGCTTTAGACTATGATCACTATAATAAATTCCTAGTTTAAAACAAAAGCGCGTTGCCTTATTTTAGTACCTAAACACGCAGGTAATTACAGAGGATCGTGGTCTGAACCTTAGCAAAGTCAAACTGGAAAAACTTGGTACAGCTAAAAAGGTTTGTAATGATTTACGTGAAATACTATGATAGTGTCTACAGATAACACTTTTTTTTTATTCTTTTAGGTAACTGTCTCTCTTGATGATAGTGCCTCCTTTGGCAGCTCCTTGATGGTTATGTCCAAAGGTATTCTTCTTCAAACATGCATCGGTTCATTTTCAATTTTGAAATGTTCCATTGACTTCATCTTTTGATGATTTATTATAGGTACTCTATATGCGCAGCAATCATACAAAGTGAGTGAGTCGTTTCCTTTCAAGTGGATAAATAAAAAGTGGAGGGAAGGTTTTTATGTTACTGCAATGACAACTGCTGGCAATAGGTGGGCTGTCGTTATGTCTCGCAATGCTGGTTTCTCTGATCAGGTCAGTTTCATTTCTCACGTTTTAAAACGTACTAGAATATTTTGCATTCAACAACACATAATTGACAACGGTTTGTTACTAAAATATCATGCCAAATCGACAATAAATTTGTTACTAAAATATTACTTCCCATCCTTTTAGTAACAAATTTTTGCATTCAAATATCATATTACTCGAAATAGTAGTGGACAGACTGAATTTGACATGACTAATTGTATGATCCTATGAAATTAACATAAATATAAACACATTCATCCAATAGAAATTCCTTCAATACATTTTTTTTTCAATATATTTTGGAGCTTCAACAGTTCTGCCTAACATCCCTGATTGGATGCGATTCTTCAATATATTTTTTTATTTGCCTAAACAGACACAGTTTGCGATTCAGAATTTGATTCTGAATCACAAACAATCAATCAAGAACATGTGTCAGATATTTAATATGGTCGTCTGAGTATTTTCCTTGAAAAGTGGTTGCAAGGCTGTAAATGTCTAGATAAGCCAAGCTAGCAGTTTCCTTATAATTGCAAGCGCTGATACATACATATTTTTTTTTGTTTGTTTGTTTGTTATTTTTGTTGTTTGTTGATACATATCTTCATGGATCATTTTTTATTGGACATATGCATTTAATAGAATAACTAATTAGAGTGTTTGTTCTCTTTTTTCCAGCTGCAGGGACTTGTTCGTGATCATGTTCGAAGACCATTAATCTGACCTTCCAAGCTATAATTTTTGTGATTTGAACTTCATTGTAAGTTTAGTTGGGTCAGAATTATATATAATTTGAACTCTTGTAATTTGGGTCAGAAGATACTTTAGTGGTTTCGTCTGTTTTGGATAGAAGATACTTTTGTGGTTTCGTTTGTAGAAAGCTTGTGGTGGATCTTTATTGTAAATATGTTGATGATGTTTGATATATATAGTTTTTGTTTCGAGGTTAAATTATTGCCTTTTAATTGAAAATATAATGGAAATATCTTTGTTGTCAAATTAGTATGAAACTGTTGTGGAACAGTGCAAAAGCACAACAGATTTTTTTTAAAGCTAAACTGTTGTTGTAAATAAACGGTGGCATACGACAACACAGTGATAAAACTGTTGTCGAATATAATAAAAGACAACGGTGAATATGGCATACGACAACGGTGATAAACTGTTGTTATTGATATACGACAACAGTTATAAAAACTGTTGTCGAATATGATAAAAGACAACGGTGAATATGACATACGACAACGGTGATAAACTGTTGTTATTGATATACGACAACGGTTATAAAAACTGTTGTCGAATATAATAAAAGACAACAGTGAAAAACTGTTGACAAACTATTGTCGAATGTGATATACGACAACAGTTATTCACTGTTGTCGTAGACCCCCCCTTTAACAACATGGCCTTTAACAACAGTGGTATTTGGCCTACGACAACAGTGATTCACTGTTGTTAAATGCATTTTTTCTAGTAGTGATGGCTCTTACATGTTTCGGCCAACCCTAGAAAAATAGGGCTAAAAGTTAGGGTAAACCCTAATCATGAGCCCTAATGGCTCCTTATGGCCTTAGATGTACTGTATGGTTGTTTCTTTTTCCTTATGCTACCTTACATGTCATGGAATGATGGAATCCCTCCCTTGTAGGTTTCGGCCAAGCATGGTCACTAGGGTTTGGGTGGAGTTAGGGTTTGAAGAATGATGATTTATGCTTTATTATGAAGTATATATAAAGGTTCAAGCATGTGGTAGAAATTAAGTTACCTATTGTTGGATCGGGTTGGTCCGGCTAGAGGGGGGTGAATAGACGGCTAATAAAATAAAAGTGGTTGAAACTCGTCTATTAAAAAAAACTTGGTTGCAACTTGGTCGTTGCTTCCAAGACAGTTAAAGCAAAAACTCTTCTTGTGGCGGAGAAGCCTTACAACTGAAGCACACTAGATTTTAGAGAGAATTACAATAGAATTGAAAATGAATTACATCTCTAAATCTCTAAGCCTATTTATAGGTTGAGTGATACGATCTTGACCGTTGATACAAGATTGAGTTTCATCTTGATCGTAGATTTAAGATTAATCTTAGCTGTTGATCGTAGATGAGATTTTATCTCAACCATTAATTTTAAAGGATAAATTATTATCCTTTAATTGATTAAATCTTGAATCGTATTGACCGAAGCTTCCGGCGTGCGTACAGAAATATTCAGCTCATGCAAATCTTGAATCCGATTAACTTTTGACCATCTGAATTTGCTTCGGCCTCCACTTGTAAGAAGCACAAAAAAACTTTTGTTGAATCCAATTAACTTTTGACCATCTGAATTTGCTTCGGCCTCCACTTGTAAGAAGCACAAAAAAAACTTTAATTAAAAGGAAGTTCATTTAAGAAATAAAATAAAATTAAAAAAACGTTTACTTAAAAACTTTAATTAAATCAAAACTTTAATTAAAGTTTTAAACAACGTTAATTAAAAAGAATTTACTTAAAAACTTTTAATTAAAATGAAAACTTAAAATAAAGTTTTAATATAATTAAAACTTTATTATTTTAATTGCAAGTCAAATGTTGACTTGATAAAAGTCAACTTAGTTGACTTTTCGTCAAACCGTCGATTGGGTGATTTCCGGCCAACCGGAGTTAGGTTCACCCGAACCCGACTCTGGCCTTTTGCCCCTCGAACGTGCTTCCGCCAGGCTTCTCGTCCCTCGGACGTCGCGCACGTCCTTCTTGGTCCACCGGCGTACTCTTCCGCAACTTCCGCGTTCCTCAGATTGCACCGAGCCCGTCGGCTCACTCCCCCGCGCAATCCTTCTCGTCCGCTGCGTCTTACGCTCGACTTCCTCCGTACCTAAGTTCCTGCAATACTTAGCAGAGGGATTAAAACCAACATGACCTAACTTAACTTGGTTGATCACATCAAAACCAACCGGGGCACCAACAATCTCCCCCTTTTTGATGTGCATCAATCTAAGTTTAGTTAGGGATAAACAACAAACAATAAAAATTTTGTAACAAAATTAAACATAAAAAATTTATGCAATCATATACATGACCTCCCCCTGAACATAAACTACTCTCCCCCTTTGATCACAGCAAAAATGGGACAAAAATAGGGAAGGGAAAATATAAATTTCACTTAATTTTTTTTATTATTAAATTCATACAAATATGAAAATTATTTAACAAAAGTCCTAATAAATTCATGATAAGTATGCCAAGTACTCAAAAATATAAAATTAATTTTCTCTAGTAAACTCCGATCGAAATAATTCAAAAAAACATTTAACAAATGATAAAGGACATAAAGAAACAAAATATTAGTCAGTTTTGTTTTTCATAAATACCAGAAAATTAATTCAATATTGATTTTGGGACCCAAAATAAATTTTCATCTACGGGGTTAATCAAAAACTTTGGAGGAATATAATTTCTAAGAATTTTTCTAAGCTGGCCCCTATGATTTTTAACATACCAATTCAGATTTTCAGGATAAAAATTATTTTTAATTCTTAAACATGCAATATCATTTTCTAATTTCTCCACTAAATTCTTCAAATTTTCATTTTCTATTTTCAGTTGGTCAGATAGAACAGATGAGCATACAGTGCCAAATTTTTCTTTTAACTCAGAGTTTTCTATCTACAATTTATTCATTGACTTAAGCATAGATTTTATTACCGAGTAGATTTGAGCAGGTAGAAGTAGACATACCTCACTTACCGGGTCGGTTTCGAAGTTAAGATCTTCCTCTTCATTGCTGCTTTCTCCCGAGGTGCTTTCTTCATCTTCGTCTTGGTGGCTTGCCATCAATGCAAGTCCGACAAACTCTTCGGCTTCCGATTCATCTGACGAGGTCTCGTCCCAGGTGGCTTTTAGTGCCTTTTTCTTCTTTGGCTGGTTCTTGAGTTTAGGGCACTGATCTTTAAGGTGTCCCTCCTCATTGCAGTTGTAGCATCGGACCGTTCGTTTTTTCTTTCTCTGCACCTTTTTTGAGCGGTTAGTATTAATGTATTTACATAATTTTCTTACCGCTAGTGCTGTTTCTTCATCATCCGCTGAAGATTCTTCGTCGAGTTAGATCTTCCTTGTTTTTAGCGCAATATTGTCAGCTTTCCTGTTCTTTTCTACAAAGCGTGATTCGTGAAGTTCCAAAGTAGAAAACAACTCTTCTAAAGTACTTATTTCTAGATTTTTTGAAATATAATATGCATCAATTACCGAGGTCCATTCCGGGGTTCTCGGAAACGCGTTTAGAGCGTACCTTTGAGCATCGCGGTTAGTTACCTTTTCTCCGAGATTTTCGAGGCTTGTGTTTAGTTCTTTTACCTTTGCATGTAATCTCGCAACAGATTCTCCGTCTTCCATCCGTAGATTGGTTAGTCGGCTTCGAAGAACATCTCGTCGCACAAGTTTTGCTTCCGAGGTTCCTTCATGCAGTTCCAAGAACTTTTCCCAAAGTTCCTTCGCCGATTCGTACTTATCGATCCGGTTCACATCTTGCTCTGGGAGGACGGTCAGCAGATGAAATTCTGCCTTTCCGTTTGCTACAGCATCAACTTGTTCCTTCTTGTTCCAAGAATCAGGATCCTTGATCTTTCCTTCATTGTCTTTGGGAGCTGCATAGTCATTTTTCATAATAATTAATAATTCATAATCTGTAGTAAAAAATACCTGCATCTTCCGTTTCCATGCCGCGAACTCCCCCTCAAATTTAGGCGGGTATATTGCTGGTCCAACCATCTTAAAATTTGCTGCAGTTGGCGGTTAGTCCTTCTACGGCGGTCTTGCTCTGATACCACTTGTTGGATCGGGTTGGTCCGGCTAGAGGGGGGTGAATAGACGGCTAATAAAATAAAAGTGGTGGAAACTCGTCTATTAAAAAAAACTTGGTTGCAACTTGGTCGTTGCTTCCAAGACGGTTAAAGCAAAAACTCTCCTTGTGGCAGAGAAGCCTTACAACTGAAGCACACTAGATTTTAGAGAGAATTACAATAGAATTGAAAATGAATTACATCTCTAAATCTCTAAGCCTATTTATAGGTTGAGTGATACGATCTTGACCGTTGATACAAGATTGAGTTTCATCTTGATCGTAGATTTAAGATTAATCTTAGCTGTTGATCGTAGATGAGATTTTATCTCAACCATTAATTTTAAAGGATAAATTATTATCCTTTAATTGATTAAATCTTGAATCGTATTGACCGAAGCTTCCGGCGTGCGTACAGAAATATTCAGCTCATGCAAATCTTGAATCCGATTAACTTTTGACCATCTGAATTTGCTTCGGCCTCCACTTGTAAGAAGCACAAAAAAAACTTTTGTTGAATCCGATTAACTTTTGACCATCTGAATTTGCTTCGGCCTCCACTTGTAAGAAGCACAAAAAAAACTTTAATTAAAAGGAAGTTCATTTAAGAAATAAAACAAAATTAAAAAAACGTTTACTTAAAAACTTTAATTAAATCAAAACTTTAATTAAAGTTTTAAACAACGTTAATTAAAAAGAATTTACTTAAAAACTTTTAATTAAAATGAAAACTTAAAATAAAGTTTTAATATAATTAAAACTTTATTATTTTAATTGCAAGTCAAATGTTGACTTGATAAAAGTCAACTTAGTTGACTTTTCGTCAAACCATCGATTGGGTGATTTCCGGCCAACCGGAGTTAGGTTCACTCGAACCCGACTCTGGTCTTTTGCCCCTCGAACGTGCATCCGCCAGGCTTCTCGTCCCTCAGACGTCGCGCACGTCCTTCTTGGTCCATCGGCATACTCTTCCGCAACTTCCGCGTTCCTCAGATTGCACCGAGCCCGTCGGCTCACTCCCCCGCGCAATCCTTCTCGTCCGCTGCGTCTTACGCTCGACTTCCTCCGTACCTAAGTTCCTGCAATACTTAGCAGAGGGATTAAAACCAACAGGACCTAACCTAACTTGGTTGATCACATCAAAACCAACCGGGGCACCAACACCTATAACCCTAACCTTAAGCACCATGTTTCATGTGTATATGTTTGGATGTCATGCTTAATAGGGTTTATTTATGAATGTCTTATGTTCTATGCCATGCACTTGGATAATAGGTAGCATGTTTATGGATGTCCTAACTATGCAAGCTTGAGATAGATATCATGCTTATGTATAAAATGCAATGCTTACCTTATGTATCATGATCATGCATGCCCTATGGATTGAGATAAGGGTTTATGTAAACATGTCATGTTCAATGAATATAATGCAATGCTTACCTTATATGCCATGATCATGCAAGCACTAGGAATATGAATGATGTTGTAGGTAAGCATGTCATGTTTTATGAATGAAGATGCATGCCATGTTTATGAATAATGATGCATGCCATGTTTTATGAATGAAGATGCATGTCATGTTTTATGAATGATGATGCATGCCATGTTTTATGAAAGAAGATGCATGCCATGTTTATGAATGAAGATAATGCTCATGCCTTCCAGGCATCATGATGCTATGCATTAAGTATGAACAATGAAAGGACAAGCATGTTTTAAGTCATGCTTCATGTAACAAGATTATGCTATGTTTAAATATGCCATGAATGACTTATGAATGATGAAGCATGTAAAGTATTTTACTTTATGAATGGGCTTGTACCGGACCGAAGTATGGGTCCAAGGGATGGACACCTTAAGAATGCCCCGGTTCTGGACTACCGACTATGCTGTCCACGGTTCTGGCACTACCGAAGCTGTGCAACAGGGATGGGCACCTTAAGAACGCCCCGGTTCTGGGACTACCGACTATGCTGTCCTTACCCTAGTAGGTCGAGACTAGCTACCTCGTATTTACTTAGGGATGCGCGCACATGATGTATGTATGTGGTACAAGCCGGGGACCCCAATGATGTGATGATTATGTTTAAGTATTTAAAAGTATGATTTTAAAAGTTAAGCATCCTTATGTATATGCATTTGACTCATGCATTCATTCATGCTGTGCATTATGCCATGATAGTAATGTCTTATGCTTATGTTTCATGTCAAGAAATATGCATGATAGTAAACGATTTATGCTTATGGTTATGTTAAGAGGATGCCCATATGATATGATAGGAAGCATGCCTACGTTTATGCCATGTTAAGAATGTTTACTTATGTTTACGTTTATGCCATGTATCATACCATGTTAATAATGTTTACTTATGTTTACGTTTATGTCATGTATCATGCCATGCTAAGAATGTCTACTTATGTTTACGATTATGCCATGTATCATGCCATGCTAAGAATATTTACTTATGTTTATGTTCATGCCATGTTAAGTGAAATCTTATGTCCATGTACTATGTAAGAACTAGGTCATGCTAAATGATTTTAGATATTTATGTTCTATGTAGAGCACCAAGTTATGTTAATGTTTCATGTGCTCATGATTAAGTGATGAATGATTTTAGTGAGTAGGAAAGAGTCTTACTAAGCCTGTGTACTTATAGTCTTATTTCCTTATACCGCAGATCACGCAAGGGGACAATAAGGAAGCAGCAGGCCGGAGGGCAAGAATGCATGTGTGTGGTAGTGACTTGGCCAAGAAAACAATATCTTTACTCGTCTTATGCTAGAACTTTACTTTTGTTACTTATGTGCTTGAATGATGACTTATGTGACTCTATGACATGATGTTAAGTATGACATGATATGATCCTAAGTATGAAGTCAATATGTCAAGTTCCCATGTCATTATGTTAGGAATTGTAGTAGGTGCATGTATGTGTAAGATTAAAGTTATTCCTCTGCCTTATGATGTCTATCTGCCCTACTCATGTTAACGTAATGCCGCTTTATGAAAGAAAAAAAAAGCGGGCGTTATAATAGGCTTCCAGAGGGAGGCAAACCACGGTTATTATTGGTGTGG
This sequence comes from Boesenbergia rotunda, assembly GCA_024364735.1. NCBI lineage: Eukaryota > Viridiplantae > Streptophyta > Magnoliopsida > Zingiberales > Zingiberaceae > Boesenbergia > Boesenbergia rotunda. Next base: position 53,232 of record JAGFNQ010008402.1, on the reverse strand, counting down.
TGAGGCATCTGGGGTCGAGGGAATTAATGCCAACAGACCAGAGTTTTATCCTTGTGCGTAACTGGCGACCTTCGAACCTGTGACCTCACCAAATCGACTAGGCGCCTTACATATCCGATCCCGCCCGTGGGGGCACTTGTTGAGATCATGGAGTTTGAGTTCAGGTACGCCTTTTTTAGAGTGCTACCAATTTTTTCTTAATTCAATTCAATAATTTGTTGGTGGAAGTATTTGTTACTATTAATTTTAACAAACAGTTAAAACTAATACACCAAAATATTCAACTAGTTCTAGCATTTAATTAAAGGCTCAAATAAATTAATCTACCATGTCTGAAACGTCTTAAATGCACCAGCAAGTTAATTAATCTCTTAAGCAATTAACTAATGTATCTGATCAGACTCAAAAACAGTTAGTCAGCTGAAGTTAATTAACTGAATCATAGTAAATTAATTACAGGCTTTGACTCATTAATTAACTTCACTTGCTTATTCCTTATAAATATAATTAACACCAATCGGCTGCTGTACGTTTAATAAATTAATGCACCCCAGCTTAGTTAGTTTGATCACAGTTGAAGGATCAAACTACTCAAATCTCAGGTGTTACTGATCTCTCTATATATAGAGATATCCATGCATGTAATTAGGCACCACACTTCAGTAACTGAAGCTTAACCAATCTTCTATATTTTGATAACTTGTAGTTTTCATTTGAGAGTATATATGGCTTCCATCAAGGTTTCAACTCTTCTACTAACCTATGCGTTCATCGCGGTGTTTCTTCATCCATTCTTGTGTCAAGGATCACCGACAAAGATGATGACTACGACGAATGAAGCAGGAGTTGCAACAAGTGATGGTAATTGATAGCTAGAGTTCAATAATTTCCACATAGTGAGGTATATATAGTATTATAAAACTAATTAACTAATCATATTGTTTTTTTTTCTTGCAGGTAAAATGATAGATCAAGGAATAGCCTACTTGCTTATGATGGTTGCGCTTTTCGTAACATATCTTCTCCATTGATGATTTTCATGGATGACAAGCTTCATGTTCCTTCATTGCTCATTGTTGAGTGGGGGGAAAAAACATAAGATCATGTTCTTTAATTTGGTCTAGCTAAAAATATATTTATTTATTATTGAAATCCCATTAGAATGTTCCATTGTGTATGAAATTGGAAAATCAAATAAACATTTTGATGGCTTAATTACAAGCTTTATTTAATGTTATTTCCCTCTTTTTTTATAGCATTGTGAATGAGATTATTTATGTGTGTCATTTGTTGTGAAAGTGACTAGCTATCATTTACTGAGTAAATTTTGAGTCCCTAATTTTACACGATCGATGGCAAAAATAAGGTGGCAAGAAGGGGGAAATATTCATAGATTTATAAAAAATATGCCATAAAGTAATTTTTCTAAAACAAATCTTTTAATTTCTGAAAAGATTTTATTTTAATTTTTTGCGTATACAAGTCAATACAACTAATTCAGAGTTAAAGCAATCCAAATACTAAAAGAACTTAGAAATTTATCAATGCAAAACAATAATAATAATAAAGTATTTGATTTCATTGATGAGTTGTTAATAATGTTTTGCTTGTAATAATTATTGATCCATTCATTCTTTATTTATTGATAAATGAATTTTCTTTTATTAGTTGAGAGAAAAATGTTTTTACCGGTTGCAATTGCAAAAATTAATGCCATCGCTAGAAGTAAATAAAAAGTGACATATAATGCTTAGACCAAAAGAGCTAAGCTAATATGTTTAATGATTTGTATATTTAAGTGTTAAATTTCTAAAAAGAAATCCAATAATTTCTTTCATTGAAAATATTTTATCGAGCACATGTCCAAAATATAAATATGAATAATGATTGAGAGAGTGAAAATAGGAGAGTAAAAATCATAGTAAATAATGTGACACTTTATCTCCGACGTGTTCACCGTGCCCCTCAGGATATAGTTTGATTCGGGACGGCGGCCGAAGGCCGCCGATGGTGTCCAAGCAATAATCAGACGTGTGCATGTAAAGTGACATGTCATGCCACGTCATGCCACATCATTCACTATGATTTTTACTTTCTCATTTTCACTCTATAAATATATCTAACAAGATATCGGATTATTGATATCAACACTATAGTGTGCAAGTACTATTTCATATCAATTATAACACGCACATAATATTTCAGATTATCATGTGTTTCATGTCCAAGAAGATCGTTTAAATATGACTGAATAAGTCCTTATCATTTATCGACTTAATTTATTCTCTTTAAAATGTATGAGATCGACCTAGAGGGGTCTATTAAAATGACCGTATGACCGTTTTTTTTTTTTTTTGCCACCAGATATCAACAATATAGCATCAAATATCAAAGAGTGATATAAGATTCTATGAAGTCACCTTCAACACCTGCCTTAGGGACAATCCAAAAAAAAACATTTTAGCCTTTAGTTATAAAGCACACGAGAATGCAAGACTAGATCAATACAAAATTTTCTTTTGATAGGACATCACGTTGGATATAAAAAAACATGTTATTACTAAATCAATTGCTTAAAGAATTACAACGGTTAAGGAATATATCATATCTTTTCAAACTGATTTACTTTGAAGCAAGTTGAATGGGATTAAGAGTATAGCCAACAGTGGTTCTCGAAGAATCTCTTTATTAGATAAGCAATGTCACATTATTTCAAGGTTTGAAACATGAAAGGAGAGTCTTCCTTGTTCATGTCACTCGCTAGAAAGAAGGATATATATATATATATATTTTTTTTTTTTTTTTATATATATATATATATATATATCCTTCTTTCTAGCGAGTTCATGTATATATCCTAGCGAGTTCAAGTGTGTGTGTGTGGGGTTTTGCTATCCTGTGGATCGTGCAGTGCGGATCCGTGTGGACCACAGCGCAGACCGATTAGGCAGTCTGATCGATCATGTAAGGCACTGCGCCGATGGTGGCTGATCATTGATCGGACACCATCGGCGGCCTTCGGCCGCCGCCGCCGAACAAAACTGTAACCCTAGGGGGTGCGGTGAACCCTAGGATAGAGGTGAACCCGTCGGCATCGAGTAACGACTAATCGATCACGATGACTGATCAGGCAGGGTGCTTGATCGGTCAGGCAGGGTGCCCTAACATATCAGGCACCTACAGATCGGTCAACCTGACTGATAGGCTACGCGGTCCGCAGGAGACAAAATCGGTGTATAATATAAAAAAAATAAAAAAAAAAATATAATATGAACGTTCACTGTAAAATAATCACGCATGCTATGTTGAAATGATCAAGAGCTCAATTTTAGAAACATAGTGTTTTTTTTAAATAGCTCTAAATTAAGCCAATTAAATTTTAACTTTAGATTTAAAAATTAAATTATAATATTCAATCTAAAAAAATTGAGTTAAGTTATGACATTCAAGTTTAAAAAAAATTAAAACAAAAAACTTTTAAATGCTTATGGAGTATATATTTAGGATGTCTAATAATATTTCTTTGTTTATTTTTTAGTTCATGGGGTTAAGTAGTCAATTAGATTTTAAGTTTAGAGTTTAGGGGTGCTCAAGCTAAAAAAAAAATAAAATTAAAAAAAAAATTAAGTAGTCACATAGTATATGTATTCAGGATTTAGACTTTAATGAAATTTTGATTTTTAAAAAATAAAAAAATTGAAACGTATGGATCAAATCAAGATGCCTCAATCACTTAGGCATAGACGATCACACATACCATTAGTAACATATAATATATATATACACACACATTAAGAATCTTACCTCGCAACCCGTGCGAATCAAGTGTATTTTTTTAATTTTTTTACTTTATTTTTTTAGCTTGTGATTACTCCGTTTAAGATTTTACCTTTAAGGTTTAGTAGTGTTAAATATTAAAAAAAAAAAATCAAACCGAAAAAGTGGTTAAGGTTTACACGAAGTCCTTAGTATAGTAAAATACACACACACGAATTTGATATGCGAACCTTTCGCTGCGGACTCGTACGGACCTAGCGGAAGGCACCTTCAATGCAACAAAGGAAGGCACCTCCCATTCCATCGCCTTCCATTGCTTTTTTTTTTATTTACAAGGGGTATCTAGGCTTACGCCCGACTAATCTGCTTGGCTGACCGACCCTGCCCCACAACCTTCAATTTTTTTATACAATTGATTGTTTTTGTTTTTTTTTAATTTTGGGGGGTATATTTAGGGTTTAATATTTTAGAATTTAGAGGTTGGGTTATAAAGGATTTAAGCTAATAAGATTTTTTTCCTAGGGTTTAGTCGTCCCTTTTGAATTATAGTGTTCAAACAAAAAGAATTTAGATGCTCACGAGATATATTATAAGTATTTAACTTTTAAAATTTTAGGATTTAGAAGTTAGATTATAGTGGATTTAAGTTAATAAGATTTTTTCTTAGGGAGTAGTCATCCCTTTTGGGTTATAGTATTCAAATGAAAAGAATTTAGATGGTCATGAGATATATTATAGGTATTTAAGATTTATCGGAGAAAACATTGATTTTTAATAAAAAATAATTTTTTTAAAAAAAAATCGAAAAACAATGGAAGGCGCCTTCCGTCATGTTCACACTAATCTGGAGCAAAAAGGTTCGCATATATAGATACTGAGCATCATTGCCTGCACGACTCGTACGCACCTGACGGAAGGTGCCTTCCATGCAATGGGAGGTGCCTTCCATTGTTGTTTTTCAAAAATTTTTTAGGGTATATTTAAGTTGTAAGATTTTAAAATTTAGGAGTTGGGTTATACTAGGTTTAAGCTAATAAGATTTTTTTTCCTAGGGTTCATTAGTCCCTCTTGGGTTATAGTGTTCAAAATAATCAATTTTAGAAACTTACGGGGTATATTATATGTATTTAACGTTTAAGATTTTAGAAGTTAGAGATTGGGTTATAGTGAATTTATGCTAATAAGATTTTTTCCCTAGAGTTCAGTCGTTCCTCTTGGATTATAGTGTTCAAAATAACCAATTTTAGATGCTTAAAAGATATATTATATGTATTTAGCGTTTAAGAGTTTAGGATTTAGAGATTCGGTTATAGTATGTTTAAGCTAATACGATTTTCTTCTATAGTTCAGTCATCCTTATTGGGTTATAATGTTCAAAATAACTAATTTTAGATATTCACGAAGTATATTATATGTATTTAAGAGTTATCGGAGAAAATGTTATTTTAAAAAAAAATAAAAAATGATTTAGGCGCCTCCCATGCATAAGGGATGCCTCAATCACAATAATTTTTTTTAAAAAGGAAACTTGAGGTGTCTCTCATGTGTCGTGCACAGGCACACAAGTGAATGTGCACAAGTCATCACTCCTATATATATATATATATATAAAGATTTTACCGTGCACATCCTGTTCATATCTTAAATTTTTATTTGGTTTGGAAAAAAAATTATGCTTAATATTTGTTCCAGAAGGAATCGACGTCGACGGCCAGTCATAAGGGTGCAACCCACGTGGATGCTGACGCTAGAGGAGGAACTCCACACCCTGCGAGATTAACACGAGCGTTAGGGGAATACGCCGGAGGTTGTCCGGCTGAGTCCACTCTGATGCTCAAGTCAATGTCTCGATGGAGAAGAAGAGTAGAAGGCAAAAAGTATGTGAGTAGTAGAGAATGTGTAACCCCCTTACCGGAGGGGTTAGAGTACCTTTTATACCTGCGGTGACTACCTTCGTGCGTCCCCGCGATCTTTGCCACGTCCCCTGTTTGTCGGTTACTGGATAACCTTTGCAACGGTCCACACCGCCATCAAGTTTGGCCCGTTGCAACATTTATGGGTCATGATAACTCTATGATAACGGGTGATGCTTATACGTAAATCCGAATAAAGAGGGATCGTTACATGTCGACAAGCGAAGAGAGTTCTCACTCAGATGACTTGATCAAACCGAACTGACCCGGTCAGACGAACGAGTTGCGACAGCGTGAGAGTCGGGGCGAGATCAAAGGTTAGCATGACAGAATTAAGTTGGAGTCAGGCCGAAACGGGAACACAAGAGGTGGAGAATAAAATTTCAGCGGCAATTTACCAAAGGGCGTACCTAAGTATTAGTATTTACCAAAAGGCGTACCATAGTTTCAATGTTACCAAAGGGCGCACATATTTTAGTAAACTTCCTCTTATACCCCTACCATCAAGTACTGCATGCATTTCTCTTTCTCTTTCTCTTTCTCTTTGTCAGTAACAATTTTCGAGATGGACCATAAAGAGATGTTCATTTATATTTTGATTTTTATATTATGAAACATTTCTCAAAACAAAAAAATATTGAAATTAATTAAAATATTTTTATTAAATTAAAATTAAAAGAACATATCAGACCCACGTTGCCCAACGTGGGGATGAAATGTTTCCATTTCAGGCCCAACGTGCCCAATATTAAGAGTCTTTTTTCGATTCTTTGTTATTACATTTTAACACCTCGGAGAAGTCCAAATAAACAATGGATAGCAAATTTGAACTCCTTGTAACCTCAGAAATCCACAGGAACTGAAATTTTTACAATCGGAGCTCTCTAGGTCAATCAGTAGCCTTTTAGGGTCATTGGGGCTGAAATGGAATCATTTCAGGCCCAACGTGCCCAATATTAAGAGTCTTTTTTTGATTCTTTGTTATTACATTTTAACACCTCGGAGAAGTCCAAATAAACAATGGATAGCAAATTTGAACTCCTTGTAACCTCAGAAATCCACAAAACTGAAATTTTTACAATCGGAGCTCTCTAGGTCAATCAGTGACCTTTTAGGGTCATTGGGGCTGAAATGGAACATTTCAGCCCACGTTGGGCCTGAAATGATTCCATTTCAGCCAATGCGGCCTGAATGGAATCATTTCAGGCCCAACGTGGGGCTGAAATGTTTCCATTTCAGCCCCAATGACCCTAAAAGGCCACTGATTGACCTAGAGAACTCCGATTGTAAAAATATCAGTTCCTGTGGATTTCTGAGGTTACAAGGAGTTCAAATTTGCTATCCATTGTTTATTTAGACTTCTCCGAGGTGTTAAAATGTAATAATGAAGAACCGCGAAGAAATCACACATTAGGCCTTTTAGGGTCATTGGGCCTGAAATGGTTGGACACCTATTGCTTTGGTGATATCTAATATATAGATGTTTGGACACCTAAAACATCATCTCCTACCTCTGACCTCTCTATTCATATAGAATTTTCAGAAATCCAGATATGGGAGGTCCATCAGTGGGTTTTGGTCAAAACTCACTGATATTTCTAAACTACTCCTATTTGATTGGTGATATCTAATATATAGATGGTTGGACACCTAAAACATCATCTCCTACCTCTAACCTCTCTATTCATATGGAGTTTTCAGAAATCCAGATATGGGAGGTCCATCAGTGGGTTTTGAGCAAAACCCACTGATGGAACTAAACTAGACCTATAGCTTTGAAAAAAATAAAAATTTGAGGTTATGGACACCTAAAATACTTTCTCCAACCTCATCCCTAACTTTTTAGCTGAGGGTTTCAGAAATCCAGATATGGGAGGTCCATCAGTGGATTTTGAGCAAAACCCACTGATGGAACTAAACTAGACCTATAGCTTTGGAAAAAATAAAAATTTTAGGTTATGGACACCTAAAATATTTTCTCCAACCTCAACAATAACTTTTTAGCTGGGGGTTTCAGAAATCCAGATATGGGAGGTCCATCAGTGGGTTTTGAGCAAAACTCACTGATGGAACTAAACTAGACCTATAGTTTTGGAAAAAATAAAATTTGAGGTTATGGACACCTAAAATACTTTCTCCAACCTCATCCCTAACTTTTTAGCTGGGAGTTTCAGAAATCCAGATATGCAGTGGGTTTTGAGCAAAACCCACTGATAGAACTAAACTAGACCTATAGCTTTGGAAAAAATAAAAATTTGAGGTTATGGACACCTAAAATACTTTCTCCAACCTCAACAATATCTTTTTAGCTGGGGGTTTCAGAAATCCAGATATGGGAGGTCCATCAGTGGGTTTTGAGCAAAACCCACTGATGAAACTAAACTAGACCTATAGCTTTGAAAAAAATAAAAATTTGAGGTTATGGACACCTAAAATACTTTCTCCAACCTCATCCCTAACTTTTTAGCTGGGGGTTTCAGAAATCCAAATATGGGAGGTCCATCAGTGGGTTTTGAGCAAAACCCACTGATGGAACTAAATTAGACCTATAGCTTTGGAAAAAATAAAAATTTTAGGTTATGGACACCTAAAATACTTTCTCCAACCTCAACAATAACTTTTTAGCTTGGGGTTTCAGAAATCCAGATATAAGAGGTCCATCAGTGGGTTTTGAGCAAAACCCACTGATGGAACTAAACTAGACCTATAGCTTTGGAAAACATAAAAATTTGAGGTTATGGACACCTAAAATACTTTCTCCAACCTCATCCCTAACTTTTTAGCTGGGGGTTTCAAAAATCCAGATATGGGAGGTCCATCAGTGGGTTTTGAGCAAAACTCACTGATGGAACTAAACTAGACCTATAGCTTTGGAAAAAATAAATATTTGAGGTTATGGACACCTAAAATACTTTCTCCAACCTCATCCCTAACTTTTTAGCTGGGGGTTTCAGAAATCCAGATATGGGAGGTCCATCAGTGGGTTTTGAGCAAAATCCACTGATGGAACTAAACTAGACCTATAGCTTTGGAAAAAATATAAATTTGAGGTTATGGACACCTAAAATACTTTCTCCAACCTCAACAATAACTCTTTAGCTGGGGGTTTCAGAAATCCAGATATGGGAGGTCCATCAGTGGGTTTTGAGCAAAACCCACTGATGGAACTAAACTAGACCTATAGCTTTGAAAAAAATAAAAATTTGAGGTTATGGACACCTAAAATACTTTCTCCAACCTCATCCCTAACTTTTTAGCTGGGGGTTTCAGAAATCCAGATATGGGAGGTCCATCAGTGGGTTTTGAGCAAAACCCACTGATGGAACTAAACTAGACCTATAGCTTTGGAAAAAATAAAAATTTGAGGTTTATGGACACCTAAAATACTTTCTCCAATCTCATCCCTAACTTTTTAGCTGGGGGTTTCAGAAATCCAGATATGGGAGGTCCATCAGTGGGTTTTGAGCAAAATCCATTGATGGAACTAAACTAGACCTATAGCTTTGGAAAAAATATAAATTTGAGGTTATGGACACCTAAAATACTTTCTTCAACCTCAACAATAACTTTTTAGCTGGGGGTTTCAGAAATCCAGATATGGGAGGTCCATCAGTGGGTTTTGCTCCCACTGATGGAAACTAGACCTATAGCTTTCAAAACCGATTGATGGACCTCCCATATCTGGATTTCTGAAAACTCCATATGAATAGAGAGGGTAGAGGTAGGAGATGATGTTTTAGGTGTCCAAACATCTATATATTAGATATCACCAATCAAATAGGAGTAGTTTAGAAATATCAGTGAGTTTTGACCAAAACACACTGATGGACCTCCCATATCTGGATTTCTGAAAATTCAATATGAATAGAGAGGTCAGAGGTAGGAGATGATGTTTTAGGTGTCCAAACATCTATATATTAGATATCACCAATGCAATAGGTGTCCAACCATTTCAGGCCCAATGACCCTAAAAGGCCTAATGTGTGATTTCTTCTCGGTTCTCCATTATTATATTTTAACACCTCGGAGAAGTCTAAATAAATAATGGATAGCAAATTTGAACTCCTTATAACCTCAGAAATCCACAGGAACTGAAATTTTTACAATCGGAGCTCTGTAGGTCAATCAGTGGATTTTGACACATTAGGCCTTTTAGGGTCATTGGGCCTGAAATGGAACCATTTCAGGCCCACGTTGGGCCTGAAATGATTCCATTTTAGGCCCACGTTGATTCCATTTCAGGCCCAACGTATCCATTTCAGGCCCAATATTACGAGTCTTTTTTCGATTCTTTGTTATTACATTTTAACACCTCGGAGAAGTCCAAATAAATAATGGATAGCAAATTTGAACTCCTTGTAACCTCAGAAATCCACAGGAACTGAAATTTTTACAATCGGAGCTCTCTAGGTCAATCAGTGGTCTTTTAGGGTCATTGGGGCTGAAATGGAAACATTGGGGCTAAAAAAGTTAGGGATGATGTTGGAGAAAGTATTTTAGGTGTCCATAACCTTAAATTTTTATTTTTTCCAAAGCTATAGGACTAGTTTAGTTCCATCAGTGAGTTTTGACCAAAACCCACTGATGGACCTCCCATATCTGGATTTCTGAAAATTCTATATGAATAGACAGGTCAGAGGTAGGAGATGATGTTTTAGGTGTCCAAACATGTATATATTAGATATCACCAATGCAATATGTGTCCAACCATTTCAGGCCCAATGACCCTAAAAGGCCTAATGTGTGATTTCTTCGCGGTTCTTCATTATTACATTTTAACACCTCGGAGAAGTCCAAATAAACATTGGATAGCAAATTTGAACTCCTTGTAACCTCAGAAATCCACAGAAACTGAAATTTTTACAATCGGAGCTCTCTAGGTCAATCAGTGACCTTTTAGGGTCATTGGGGCTGAAATGGAAACATTTTCCATTTCAGCCCCACGTTGGGCCTGAAATGATTCCATTTCAGGCCCGCATTGGGCCTGAAATGGAATCATTTCAGGCCCAACGTGGGGCTGAAATGTTTCCATTTCAGCCCCAATGACCCTAAAAAGGCACTGATTGACTTAGAGAACTCCGATTGTAAAAATTTCAGTTCTTGTGGATTTCTGAGGTTACAAGGAGTTCAAATTTGCTATCCATTGTTTATTTGGACTTCTCCGAGGTGTTAAAATGTAATAACAAAGAATCGAAAAAAGACTCTTAATATTGGGCACGTTGGGCCTGAAATGGAAACATTTCAGCCCCACGTTGGGCCTGAAATGATTCCATTTCAGGCCCAACGTGGGCCTGAAATGGAATCATTTCAGGCCCAACGTGGGGCTGAAATGTTTCCATTTCAGCCCCAATGAACCTAAAAGGCCACTGATTGACCTAGAGAGCTCCGATTGTAAAAATTTCAGTTCCTGTGGATTTCTGAGGTTACAAGGAGTTCAAATTTGCTATCCATTGTTTATTTGGACTTCTCCGAGGTGTTAAAATGTAATAACAAAGAATCGAAAAAAGACTCTTAATATTGGGCACGTTGGGCCTGAAATGGAAACATTTCATCCCCACGTTGGGCCTGAAATGGAACCATTACAGGCCCAACGTGGGTCTGATATGTTCTTTTAGTTTTAATTTAATAAAAATATTTTAATTAATTTCAATATTTTTTTGTTTTGAGAAAGGTTTCATAATATAAAAATCAAAATATAAAGGAACATCTCTTTATGGTCCATCTCAAAAATCGTTACTGACAAAGAGAAAGAGAAAGAGAAAGAGAAATGCATGCAGTACTTGATGGTAGGGGTATAAGAGGAAGTTTACTAAAATATGTGCGCTCTTTGGTAACATTGAAACCATGGTACGTCTTTTGGTAAATACCAATACTTAGGTACGCCCTTTGGTAAACTGCCGAAATTTCAACAACAGGAACCCCCTTTCTGAAGCACCCATGGGGCCTTATATAGGGGAGGAGAAGGCCCCCTGTGTTGTCAAGGTTGTCTTATCTCATTAAAAACTGACCTGCTGACATACTGATCCTTTGGCAGCTTTAGTCTTCCCGAGCATCTGGCACAACCGCCTGAAGGTCTGTCCAGGCTGTCACTTCTATCCCAATTAATGTCTGATACTCTGCCAGGATATGATTATGGCAGGTGTCTTTTTCTTATAATGAGAAGATATGGAGGATTTTAAAAGCCTGATCATGATTAAATTACTGTGACAGTGGGGTCACCTTGGCTGATCTCACTAGGCACAATGACTTCTCTACATGGCTTGGCCGACCGGCCGGGAGTGATCATTCGGCGAGACTCGGTCAACCGGTCGTCACTCGTCTCTTGGGTGAGCAAATGGCCTGAGCGGGTTCAATTATTCCTGTCACCAGCCAATCTATCCGGCTAGTCGGTCGAGTACGTCCACTCGGGCAGTGGGATACAGGTCGTGACCTTCAAAACGGGAGTTAGTGATTTTATTTGTCAGGACGATTAAGTTGTCCGATCGGGCGTGCCCGACCGGAACCATCCGCCCGGGATGCAGCTACACGGTCAATACCCTCTTTTTCAGAGTTAGGCACGTGCTCTTCCGTCCGCCCGACTGAACCTTTCCGATCAGACGTGCCCGACCGGGGATGTCCGACCGGCTGCCATCAACTGTGCCAAACCTGCATGACCTCAAACTTTGATACATTCGGCTAGGTTGATACCTAGCGTGCCCGACTATAGTTGTCCGTCCGGGCCTCCTCCAAACCGGGCTCTTTATCGATGCAGGTCAACTCTCGACCGGGTCATTTTAACCCCCGACCGGATCACAAGCCTCCCATTCAAGTCTAGTCGAAGGAGGCGATGAGTCCGACTGACTAGGCTATTCGCTCGGTCGGATCTTCTGACCATCCTCGCTGACGAGCTCGGTCTGGACGAGGTAGAGTTGAATGCTCGAGCGGCGGAGGAGCCGACAAACCGAAAAGTGCCCCTAGTGAAGTGCTGCGGCCCCCAAGCAATTAGAGAACGCTGGGGGCGACTCGGGAACCGAGCCACTGGCGGGAGATTCTGAGAAAGAGCCCCAGGTAGTGGACTTAGAGATGGAGGCATAGGCGGTGGAGGAGGAGGTGGAGCAACCAACATCAAAGGGACTGACAAGAAAACGTCGTCGGGTGATTATCTCCGCTAGTGTACCTCTAGCTCGGGAGCTGATCGAGGAGGCTCATGATCTGACAACTCCTCCGCCCGACCGCACTCCATCCAACACCAGTGCCTCGACCCCTGGCTCAGTGCCACCCCGCTCGAGGGCATCGAGTTCCGGCTCAGCGCCACCTCGCTTGGGGGCCTCGACATCCAGCTCGGCGCCATCGTGTTCGGTAGCTCGATGGATCCTGCCAGAGCTGACGCTATGACTGTTCTTCTGGCAATGCAATCTCCTCCTTGACTCCCGGTGGATATGCAGCTCCCCTCGACAATCAGCTTAACCCAGATCGTCCAACCCCAACCGATCAATCTGAACGGTCGGCTGGTCGCGAGCTAGGATCAGGGGATGTCGACCACCCACAAGAGGAGTCCGCTGAGCCTGGTCGACAACTTTTTCCTGGACGCCACTCAGGTATGTCTTTCTTTCTTTTCTTTGTGACTCATGACTTTGCTTGTAACATTTGTTTCTGTGCAGTTTTGGGTCGCCTACTGAGCGGTCACCCATTCCCTGATCAACAACACCAAGGATCGCCGGGCGGTGGAGCAGAGGGTAAAAGAACTGGAAACTCAGCTGAGTCATTGCACGATTCCCCCCGGCGAGGAGGGCCAGGGACTCCTCCGCTCTGAAATAGTCGTTCTGAAGGCCCGGGCGGAGGAGGAGCATGCCCTACTAGTAACCGCCTCTCGAGAGATAGACCAGTTGGCCGTCCGACTAGAGAGCATGGAGGCTCATAAGAAAACTGCTTTGACCCGCCAAGCCCGCGCACGTTCAAATTTAGACAAGAAGACCGCAGAGGCTAAGGCTTTGGCTGGGCAGCTAAAAGAGTCAGCGACCGCCCACCATCAGACCCAGCTGGCCTTAACAAACAAGGAGACGGAGTTGGCGGCTAAGGAAGAGGCCTTGGAGGCCTTGGAGGCCCAGCTGGTGGCTCGGGAGGCGGAGATAGCTGAAAGGGATACCGAAATCAATTGGCTGAGCGACGAGTTTGTAACCTACAAGGAGGGAGAAGCGGCTCGGTTCAAAGCACAACGACTCGCATACCTTAAGTCAGAGCCCTTCCTCCGACAACTGGCTCGCCGGACAACCAACATGTTCAAGTACGACATTGAGAGCTCCCTGCAGCAGCTAAAGGAGGTCGGGCACATCCCCGAGGATCTGCCTCCCAACATAGTGAAGCCGACCTGGGTGCAGGAGCTTATCCCCGAAGATGTCTTCCCTCCCTTCACTTAATGTAATTTATTTTCCTTTTTGACTCGGCCAGTCGGGCCTGTAATTGCTTTAATGGTCTCGGGCATTATCTAAATGTCAAGTTCCTTTCAATTCTCGTGTTGGTGTATTTTTGCTCAGCTATTCTGTTACTTAGGCTTTTAGTGTTTCCTTTTTAGTCGATCCCTAACTTGTCAACAATCCTTCGGGCTCGAGCTTGTCCTAAACACAACTCATAAGTTAGTTTAAGTCTTTTGGACGGTCAGCCCTGAGCGTTGAGCCGCACGGTCAACCATATCAACTAGCCGACTCTGATATTCCAAGGCCCTCACTCGGCTCATTCACCAACAAACCTTCGGAGTCTGGCCCATCCATGGCTAAGGCCTGACGGTTGTTACAAATAAAGATCATTCATGCCCCCCATGACACATGTTCACTCAGGATCGATCTTTAGGGCTAATTAAGATCCTCGCTCGGGATCGGTCGCTTTGCCCTTGACTTGGACTAGTCAAAATTCTTGCTCAATTATCTGATTTTCACTAGGCTTTCCCGTAATTCAGTGAGTCGATCCTGGACGCTGCTCGGCTTACCCGACTAAACAGGGACAACCACGCCCAACCGGCACCGAGATCGGCGGGTACCGTGGGAGCAAGCCTACTTATGACTCGCCTGAGCGAGCCTGGATGCCGCTTGGCTTGCTCGACCGAACGTGGACAGCCATGCTCGACCGGCACCGAGATCGGCGGGTGCGTGGGAGCATGCCCACTTATAACTGGGTAACTGAGAGTCTGGACACCGCCTGGCTCACTCGACCGAGCGTGGACAATCACGCCCGATCGACACCGAGGTCGGCGGGTGCGTGGGAGCAAGCCCACTTCTAATCTGGACACCACCTGGCTTATCCGACGGAGCATGGACAACCATGCCCAACCGGCACCGAGGTCGGCGGGTGAGTGGGAGCAAGCCCACTTATAACTCGGGTGACCGAGAGTCTGGACACCGCTTGGCTTACCCGATCGAGCGTGGACAGCTACGCCCAACCGACACCGAGATCGACGGGTGCGTGGGAGAAAACCCACTTATAACTCGCCACAGCGAGAGTCTAGATGCCAAGTCGCAGCTACCTTGATCATCATCATCATATTTACGAATAACACTATTACAGGGGTTGCTCGAGTCTTAATCATGATAGAATTTTAAATGTATGGCACTCTAGGGTCTTCCCAGCCTTTTTCCTTGAGCGTCTTGCAAGTAGTAGGCACCAGACCCCAGCTTCCCGACCACCAGGAAGGGTCCTCCCCATTAGGGCTCCAGCTTGCTCATCTCTCCGACTGGCTTGACTCTCTTCCATACACGGTCGTAAACTTAGAAACTCCGGGGTATGACTTTCTGATTGTACCTTCGCTGCATCCTTTACCGGTAAGCAATCATTCGGACCGTTGTCCGGTCTCGGATCTCCTCGATCAAATCCAACTCCAGACGCCTCTTCTCTGCATTATCTTCTCCATACAGGTGCCTTCGGTCAGACTCACACCCTACTTCCATCAGGACTACTGCTTCACTTCCATACACCAGCTGAAAGGGGGTACAACCTGAGCCTTTTTTGGGGGTGGTTCGGAGAGCCCATAAGACATTAGGCAACTCGTCGACCCATGTACCGCCCACATGATCTAGCTTGGTCTTGATGCCCCGCAGGATTTCCCAATTGGCGACCTCTGCCTGACCGTTGCTCTGGGGATAAGCCACCGAGGTGAATGCTTGCTTGATTCCATAGGTTGTGCACCATTCTTGAATCTTCCGGTGCGCTCAGCCGAGGCATGGCTAACCGGGGACTTCCCTTTGTTGAGTCTTGCTCGGCTGGAGGATACTTCCAGTGGGTCGGACTATCCGGCACCCTCCGTCGGGCTGAAGAACGCTTTGGGGAAATAGGGACTACCACCCGGGCGAACTTCGCCTTCTGTGCCAGCACGAGCAGCCGCCTCGGAGGGACCTTCTTGAGTTGGGTAGTCGGTGGCCTTCTGTTTGGCTGCAAACTTTTGAGTTTTAGCAGCCACTAGCAACTCGAAGTCTTCTTCTGAGAGTGTAACTGTCACCTTGTTGGAGTCGCCCATCTTCGTCTTTCGATCAGGCGGAATTTCCCACAGACGGCGCCAAATTTGATCCTGTTGACAAGCGAAGAGAGCTCTCAGATGACTTGATCAAACCGAACTGACCCGGTCAGACGAACGAGTTGCGGCAGCGTGAGAGTCGGGGTCGGGATCAAAGGTTAGCAAGACAGAATTGAGTCGGAGTCGGACCGAAACAGGAACACAAGAGGTGGAGAAGAAATTTTCAACAGCAGGAACCCCATTTCTGAAGCACCTATAGGACCTTATATAAGGGAGGAGAAGACCCCTGTCTTGTCTCGTTAAAAACTGACCTGCTGACATATTAATCCTTTGATAACCTTAGTCTTCCCAAGGGTCTGGCATAGCCGCCTGAAGGTCTGTCCAGGAAGTCACTTCTATCCCAATTAATGTCTGATACTCTACCAGGATATGATTATGGCAGATGTCTTTTCCTTATAATGAGAAGATATGGAGGATCTTAAAAGCTTGATCATGATTAAACTACTGAGACAGTGGAGTAACCTTGACTCTCTTTCATACACGGTCGTCGACTTAGAAACTCCGGGGTATGACTTTTTGATTGTACCTTCGCTGCATCCTTTACCGGTAAGCAATCATTCGGACCGTTGTCCGGTCTCGGATCTCCTCGATCAAATCCAACTCCAGACGCCTCTTCTCTGCATTATCTTCTCCATACAGGTGCCTTCGGTCAGACTCACACCCTACTTCCATCAGGACTACTGCTTCACTTCCATACACCAGCTGAAAGGGGGTACAACCTGAGCCTTTTTTGGGGGTGGTTCGGAGAGCCCATAAGACATTAGGCAACTCGTCGACCCATGTACCGCCCACATGATCTAGCTTGGTCTTGATGCCCCGCAGGATTTCCCAATTGGCGACCTCTGCCTGACCGTTGCTCTGGGGATAAGCCACCGAGGTGAATGCTTGCTTGATTCCATAGGTTGTGCACCATTCCTGAATCTTCCGGTGCGCTCAGCCGAGGCATGGCTAACCGGGGACTTCCCTTTGTTGAGTCTTGCTCGGCTGGAGGATACTTCCAGTGGGTCGGACTATCCGGCACCCTCCGTCGGGCTGAAGAACGCTTTGGGGAAATAGGGACTACCACCCGGGCGAACTTCGCCTTCTGTGCCAGCACGAGCAGCTGCCTCGGAGGGACCTTCTTGAGTTGGGTAGTCGGTGGCCTTCTGTTTGGCTGCAAACTTTTGAGTTTTAGCAGCCACCAGCAACTCGAAGTCTTCTTCTGAGAGTGTAACTGTCACCTTGTTGGAGTCGCCCATCTTCGTCTTTCGATCAGGCGGAATTTCCCACAGACGGCGCCAAATTTGATCCTGTTGACAAGCGAAGAGAGCTCTCAGATGACTTGATCAAACCGAACTGACCCGGTCAGACGAACGAGTTGCGGCAGCGTGAGAGTCGGGGTCGGGATCAAAGGTTAGCAAGACAGAATTGAGTCGGAGTCGGACCGAAACAGGAACACAAGAGGTGGAGAAGAAAATTTCAACAGCAGGAACCCCATTTCTGAAGCACCTATAGGACCTTATATAAGGGAGGAGAAGACCCCCTGTCTTGTCTCGTTAAAAACTGACCTGCTGACATATTAATCCTTTGATAACCTTAGTCTTCCCAAGGGTCTGGCATAGCCGCCTGAAGGTCTGTCCAGGAAGTCACTTCTATCCCAATTAATGTCTGATACTCTACCAGGATATGATTATGGCAGATGTCTTTTCCTTATAATGAGAAGATATGGAGGATCTTAAAAGCTTGATCATGATTAAACTACTGAGACAGTGGAGTAACCTTGACTCTCTTTCATACACGGTCGTCGACTTAGAAACTCCGGGGTATGACTTTCTGATTGTACCTTCGCTGCATCCTTTACCGGTAAGCAATCATTCGGACCGTTGTCCGGTCTCGGATCTCCTCGATCAAATCCAACTCCAGACGCCTCTTCTCTGCATTATCTTCTCCATACAGGTGCCTTCGGTCAGACTCACACCCTACTTCCATCAGGACTACTGCTTCACTTCCATACACCAGCTGAAAGGGGGTACAACCTGAGCCTTTTTTGGGGGTGGTTCGGAGAGCCCATAAGACATTAGGCAACTCGTCGACCCATGTACCGCCCACATGATCTAGCTTGGTCTTGATGCCTCGCAGGATTTCCCAATTGGCGACCTCTGCCTGACCGTTGCTCTGGGGATAAGCCACCGAGGTGAATGCTTGCTTGATTCCATAGGTTGTGCACCATTCCTGAATCTTCCGGTGCGCTCAGCCGAGGCATGGCTAACCGGGGACTTCCCTTTGTTGAGTCTTGCTCGGCTGGAGGATACTTCCAGTGGGTCGGACTATCCGGCACCCTCCGTCGGGCTGAAGAACGCTTTGGGGAAATAGGGACTACCACCCGGGCGAACTTCGCCTTCTGTGCCAGCACGAGCAGCCGCCTCGGAGGGACCTTCTTGAGTTGGGTAGTCGGTGGCCTTCTGTTTGGCTGCAAACTTTTGAGTTTTAGCAGCCACTAGCAACTCGAAGTCTTCTTCTGAGAGTGTAACTGTCACCTTGTTGGAGTCGCCCATCTTCGTCTTTCGATCAGGCGGAATTTCCCACAGACGGCGCCAAATTTGATCCTGTTGACAAGCGAAGAGAGCTCTCAGATGACTTGATCAAACCGAACTGACCCGGTCAGACGAACGAGTTGCGGCAGCGTGAGAGTCGGGGTCGGGATCAAAGGTTAGCAAGACAGAATTGAGTCGGAGTCGGACCGAAACAGGAACACAAGAGGTGGAGAAGAAATTTTCAACAGCAGGAACCCCATTTCTGAAGCACCTATAGGACCTTATATAAGGGAGGAGAAGACCCCCTGTCTTGTCTCGTTAAAAACTGACCTGCTGACATATTAATCCTTTGATAACCTTAGTCTTCCCAAGGGTCTGGCATAGCCGCCTGAAGGTCTGTCCAGGAAGTCACTTCTATCCCAATTAATGTCTGATACTCTACCAGGATATGATTATGGCAGATGTCTTTTCCTTATAATGAGAAGATATGGAGGATCTTAAAAGCTTGATCATGATTAAACTACTGAGACAGTGGAGTAACCTTGACTCTCTTTCATACACGGTCGTCGACTTAGAAACTCCGGGGTATGACTTTTTGATTGTACCTTCGCTGCATCCTTTACCGGTAAGCAATCATTCGGACCGTTGTCCGGTCTCGGATCTCCTCGATCAAATCCAACTCCAGACGCCTCTTCTCTGCATTATCTTCTCCATACAGGTGCCTTCGGTCAGACTCACACCCTACTTCCATCAGGACTACTGCTTCACTTCCATACACCAGCTGAAAGGGGGTACAACCTGAGCCTTTTTTGGGGGTGGTTCGGAGAGCCCATAAGACATTAGGCAACTCGTCGACCCATGTACCGCCCACATGATCTAGCTTGGTCTTGATGCCCCGCAGGATTTCCCAATTGGCGACCTCTGCCTGACCGTTGCTCTGGGGATAAGCCACCGAGGTGAATGCTTGCTTGATTCCATAGGTTGTGCACCATTCCTGAATCTTCCGGTGCGCTCAGCCGAGGCATGGCTAACCGGGGACTTCCCTTTGTTGAGTCTTGCTCGGCTGGAGGATACTTCCAGTGGGTCGGACTATCCAGCACCCTCCGTTGGGCTAAAGAACGCTTTGGGGAAATAGGGACTACCACCCGGGCGAACTTCGCCTTCTGTGCCAGCACGAGCAGCCGCCTCGGAGGGACCTTCTTGAGTTGGGTAGTCGGTGGCCTTCTGTTTGGCTGCAAACT
The DNA here is from genome assembly GCA_024364735.1 of Boesenbergia rotunda. Classification (NCBI taxonomy): domain Eukaryota; kingdom Viridiplantae; phylum Streptophyta; class Magnoliopsida; order Zingiberales; family Zingiberaceae; genus Boesenbergia; species Boesenbergia rotunda. The sequence goes on along the minus strand of JAGFNQ010008402.1, from coordinate 33,248 downwards.
TTTGAGTTTTAGCAGCCACCAGCAACTCGAAGTCTTCTTCTGAGAGTGTAACTGTCACCTTATTGGAGTCGCCCATCTTCGTCTTTCGATCAGGCGGAATTTCCCACAGACGGCGCCAAATTTGATCCTGTTGACAAGCGAAGAGAGCTCTCAGATGACTTGATCAAACCGAACTGACCCAGTCAGACGAACGAGTTGCGGCAGCGTGAGAGTCGGGGTCGGGATCAAAGGTTAGCAAGACAGAATTGAGTCGGAGTCGGACCGAAACAGGAACACAAGAGGTGGAGAAGAAAATTTCAACAGCAGGAACCCCATTTCTGAAGCACCCATAGGACCTTATATAAGGGAGGAGAAGACCCCCTGTCTTGTCTCGTTAAAAACTGACCTGCTGACATATTGATCCTTTGATAACCTTAGTCTTCCCAAGGGTCTGGCACAGCCGCCTGAAGGTCTGTCCAGGCTGTCACTTCTATCCCAATTAATGTCTGATACTCTACCAGGATATGATTATGGCAGGTGTCTTTTCCTTATAATGAGAAGATATGGAGGATCTTAAAAGCTTGATCATGATTAAACTACTGAGACAGTGGAGTAACCTTGGCTGATCTCACTAGGCACAGTGACTACTCTACACGGCTTGGCCGGCCGACCGGGAGTGATCACTCGGTGAGACTCGGTCACTCGGCCGTCACTCGGCTCTTGGGGGAGCAAGTGGCCTGAGCGGGTTCAATTATTCCCGTCACCAGCCAATCTGTCCGGCTAGCCGGTTGGGTTCGTCCACCCGGGCAATGGGATACAGGTCGTGACTTTCAAAACGGGAGTTAATGATTTTATTTGTCAAGACGATTAAGTCGTTCGGTCGGACGTGCCAGACCAGAACCATCCGCCCGGGATGCAACTACATGCTCAATACCCTCTTTTTTAGAGTTAGGCACGTGCTCTTCCGTCCGCCCGACTGAACCTTCTCTGCCGGACGTGCCCGACCGGGGACGTCCGATCGGCTGCCATCGACTGAGCCAAACCTGCATGACCTCGAACTTTGATCCATCCAGCTAGGTTGATACCTAACGTGCCCGACTGTCGTTGTCCGCCCGGGCCTCCTCCAGACCGGGCTCTTTATCGATACGGGTCAACTCTCGACCGGGTCATCTTAACCCCTGACCAGATCATTCTAGCATTTAATTAAAGGCTCAAATAAATTAATCTACCATGTCTGAAACGTCGACCTTAAATGCGCCAGCAAGTTAATTAATCTCTTAAGCAATTAACTAATGAATCTTATCAGACTCAAAAACAGTTAGTCAGCTGAAGTTAATTAACTGAATCATAGTCAATTAATTACAGGCTTTGACTCATTAATTCACTTCACTAGCTTATTCCTTATAAATATAATTAACACCAATCGGCTGCTGTACGTTTAATAAATTAATGCACCCCAGCTTAGTTAGTTTGATCAGAGTTGAAGGATCAAACTACTCAAATCTCAGGTGTTACTGATCTCGATCTTATCAGACTCAAAAACAGTTAGTCAGCTGAAGTTAATTAACTGAATCATAGTCAATTAATTACAGGCTTTGACTCATTAATTCACTTCACTAGCTTATTCCTTATAAATATAATTAACACCAATCGGCTGCTGTACGTTTAATAAATTAATGCACCCCAGCTTAGTTAGTTTGATCAGAGTTGAAGGATCAAACTACTCAAATCTCAGGTGTTACTGATCTCTCTATATATAGAGATATCCATGCATGTAATTAGGCACCACACTTCATTAACTGAAGCTCAACCAATCTTCTATATTTTGATAACTTGTAGTTTTCATTTGAGAGTATATGGCTTCCATCAAGGTTTCAACTCTTCTACTAACCTATGCGTTCATCGCGGTGTTTCTTCATCCATTCTTGTGTCAAGGATCACCGACAAAGATGATGACTACGACGAATGAAGTAGGAGTTGCAACAAGTGATGGTAATTGATAGCTAGAGTTCAATAATTTCCACATAGTGCAGGTATAGTATGATAAAATTAATTAAGTAATCATATTGTTTTTTTTTCTTGCAGGTAAAATGATAGATCAAGGAATAGCCTACTTGCTTATGATGGTTGCGCTTTTCGTAACATATCTTCTCCATTGATGATTTTCATGGATGACAAGCTTCATGTTCCTTCATTGCTCATTGTTGAGTGGGGGGAAAAACATAAGATCATGTTCTTTAATTTGGTCTAGCTAAAAATATATTTATTTATTTATATTGAAATCCCATTAGAATGTTCCATTGTGAATGAAATTGGAAAATCAAATAAACATTTTGATGTCTTAATTAGAAGCTTTATTTAATGTTATTTCCCTCTTTTTTTATAGCATTGTGAATGAGATTATTTATGTGTGGCATTTGTTGTGAAAGTGACTAGCTATCATTTACTGAGTAAATTTTGAGTCCGTAATTTTACACGATCGATGGTAAAAATAAGGTGGCAAGAAGGGGGGAAATATTTATAGATTTATAAAAAAAATGCCATAAAGTAATTTTTTTAAAACAAATCTTTTAATTTCTGAAAAGATTTTATTTTAATTTTTTGCGTATGCAAGTCAATACAACTAATTCAGAGCTAAAGCAATCCAAGTACTAAAACAACTTAGAAATTTATCAATGCAAAATACTAATAATAAAAAAGTATTTAATTTCATTGATGAGTTGTTAATAATGTTTTGCTTGTAATAATTATTGATCCATTCATTCTTTATTTATTGATAAATGAATTTTATTTTATTAGTTGAAAGAAAAATGTTTTTACTTGATCCAGTCGGGTAAGTTTTCAGAGCTGATCAGAGGCCTGGTCGGATCAGGCCTTGGTCGGACGAAATGGGTCGGGTACAATCTCGATCGAGTGAAGATAGTCGGGTGCGCTAGAGATCGATCTGGCTAGGAGGATTGAAATTCGAGATATTTGGACCGAGGCTCGGTCGGTTGTGTCCGATCGGAAGTGCCCGGTCGGGATTCTTCGGTCGGGGACGGGCGGTCGAGTGGAAGTAGAAGCACGTACCAGGGCCCCTGGTCGAGAGAAGGGTCTGATATGTAGTGGTCCCCTCGACCGGGCTTTCTCGGTCGGGAATTGTCAGTCGGGCAAGTTCAGTCAAACGAATGCAAAAGTACTGGCCGAGCCTCTCTGTAATGGAAGCGGCATGTTCCTAATGACCCTCTCGGTCGGGGTGTCCCAGTCGGGAGGTCTCGGCCGGGAGGTCCCGGCCGGGCACCTTGGAATTGGCCATCTTAGACTCGCCCTAAAAACATGCGCAGTATAGAAGTCGGGCTTATTTGACCGACCTTTGGCACTTCCCTTATGCATAAGTTGGTAAGCCCGATCAAACAGGCCCGAGCAGACAGTCCCGAGTGATCGAATGGCCTCATCAGTAATAAGATTTCCTAAATCTCCCAATTATGAGGAAAATACAGCAACCATAATCATGACCTGACAGAGTAACATGCATTAATTAGGAACAGAAGAAACAGTTGGGGCAGGTTGTCAGGCGGCTGTGGCAGGTTGTCAGGCAGCTGTGGCAGTCTCATAGTATGACCCATGCTGCCAAGTGGTCAGCTTATCAGTAGACCAGGTTTTAATGAGATGGGACAGCTCTGACATGACAAAGGGCTTCTCCTCCCCTATATAAACCTCCCTTGGAGCTCCAAGGAAGGGGGGCATTTGAAACTTTTCCTCCCTTGTGTGCTTTCGTTTTGGTCCGACCCGAGCCGCCCTTGCCCTACTGAGTTCTCAAGCCCAACCCCGACCTCAGACTACTACAAACCGGGTCATTTTGGTTAGACCAATTCACCGGAGTGAGAACCCAGTTCACTTGTCGTCGGTTGCATGCAATTGCAAAAGTTAATGCCAACGCTAGAAGTAAATAAAAAGTGCCATATAATGCTTAGACCAAAAGAGCTAATATATTTAATGATTTGTATATTTAAGTGTTAAATTTTTAAAAAGAAATCTAATAATTTCTTTCATATTGAAAATATTTTATCGGAGCACATGTCCAAAATATAAATATATCTAACAAAATATCGGATTATCGATATCAACACTATAGCATGCAAATACTATTTCAGATCAATTATATTGCGCACATAATATTTTAGATTATCATGTACGTGTTTCATGTCTAAGAAGATCGTTTAAATATGACTGAATAAGTCCTTATGATTTATCGACTTAATTTAATTATTCTCTTTAAAATGTATGAGATCGACCTAGAGGGGGCAATTAAATGACCATATGACTGTTTTTTTTTTGGCCACCAGATATCAACAATATAGCATCAAATATCAGATAGTGATATAAGATTCTATGAAGTCACCTTCAACACCTGCCTTAGGGACAATCTAAAAAAACATTTTTGGCATTAAGTTATAAAGCACACGAGAATGCAAGATTAGATCAATACAAAATTTTCTTTTGATAGGAGATCACGTTGGATATAAAAAAACATGTTATTACTAAATCAATTGCTTAAAGAATTACAATGGTTAAGGCATATATCATATCTTTTCAAACTGATTTATTTGAAAAAAATTGAATGGGATTAAGAGTACCATATAGCCAACAGTGGGTTCTTGAAGAATCCCTTCATTAGATAAGCAATGTTACATTATTTCAAGGTTTGAAACTTGAAAGGAGTGTCTTCCTTGTTCAGGTCACTCGCTGCAAAGAAGAATAGAGCTATATATATATATATATATATATATAAATTGTGAACCGTTCACGGTAAAATAGTCCACGCCTTTGCTATGCGTTTGAAATTGATCAAGAGACTCCAATTTTAGAAACATAGTTAAAAAAAAAATTAGCTCTGAATTAAGCCAAATAAATTTTAACTTTAAAATTTAAAAGTTAAATTATAGTATTCAAGTTAAAAAAAATTGAGTTAAGCTATGGTATTCAACCTAAAAAAAAAAATTAAAAACTAAAAAACTCTTAAATGCTCATGGGTATATATTTAGGATGTCTAATATCATTTTTTTGTTTATTTTTTTAGCTCATATGGTTAAGTCAATTAGATTTTAAGTTTAGAGTTTAGGGATGCTCAAGCTAAAAACAAATTAAAATTAAAAAATTTTAAGTAGTCACATGTTATCCTATATATATTTAGGATTTAGGCTTTAATGAAATTTTGATTTTTAAAAAATAAAAAAAATAATTGAGACATATGGATCAAATCTAGGTGCCTCAATCACTTAGGCACAAATGATCATACATACCATTAGCAACATATCTACACACACGCACGCACGCGCGCGCGCACACACACACACAATTTATACTAAGAATCTTATCTCGCAACTCGTGTGGATTAAGTGTATTTTTTTAATTTTTCGCTTTATTTTTTTAGCTTGTGATTACTCCATTTAAGATTTTACCTTTAGGATTTAATAGTGTTAAATATAAAAAAATTAAATCGAAAAAGTGGTTAAGGTTTACACGGAATCCTTAGTATAACAAAATACACACACACGAGTTATATATATACACACATGAGTTTGATAACCTTCCACTGCAAACTTGTACGAATCTAACGGAAGGCGCCTTCCATACAATGGAAGGCGCCTTCAATACAATGGAAGGCGCCTTCAATGCAACCAAGGAAGGCGCCTCCCATTGCATCGCCTTCCATTGCTTTTTTTTTTGATACAATTGATTGTTTTTGTTTTTTTTAGATTGTTTGGGGATATATTTAGGATTTAAGATTTTAAAATTTAGAGGTTGGGTTATAGTGAGTTTAAGCTAATAAGATTTTTTCCTATGGTTCAGTAGTCCCTCTTGGATTATAGTGTTCAAACGAAAATAATTTAGATGCTCACGGGATATATTACAGGTATTTAACATTTAAAATTTTAGAATTTAGGAGTTGTATTATAGTAGGTTTAAGTTAATAAGTTTTTTTCGTAGGGATTAGTTATCCTTTTTGGGTTATAGTATTCAAATGAAAAGAATTTAGATGGTCATGAGATATATTATAGGTATTTAAGATTTATCGGAGGAAACGTTGATTTAAAAAAAAATAAAAGTTTTTTTAAAAAAATCAAAAAGCAATGGAAGGCGCCCATGGAAGGCGTCTTCCGTCAGTTTCGCACGAATCTGCAGCAAAAAGGTTCGCATATATAGATACTGCGCATCATCGCCTGCAGGACTCATACGTGCCTGACGGAAGGTGTCTTCCATGCAATGGAAGGCGCCTCCAATTGCATGGAAGTTATCTTCCGTTGTTATTTTTTAAAATTTTTTTAGGGTATATTTAAGTTGTAAGATTTTAAGATTTAGGAGTTAGGTTATACTAGATTTAAGCTAATAAGATTTTTTCCTAAGGTTCAGTAGTCCCTCTTGTGTTATAATATTCAAAATAACCAATTTTAGAAGCTTACGGGGTATATTATATGTATTTAACATTTAAGATTTTAGAAGTTAGAGATTGAGTTATAGTGAATTTAAGCTAATAAGATTTTTTTAGGATTCAGTCGTTTCTCTTGGGTTATAGTGTTCAAAATAAACAATTTTAAAGGCTTACAAGATATATTATATGTATTTAGCGTTTAAGATTTTAGGATTTAGAGATTGAATTATAGTATGTTTAAGCTAATAAGATTTTTTGCTATGGTTCAATCGTCCTTATTGAGTTATAGTGTTCAAAATAATTAATTTTAAATATTCACGAAGTATATTATATGTATTTAAGAATTATCGGAGAAAATTTTAATTTTTTAAATAAAAAATAAATAAATAATGATTTAGGTGCCTCCCATGCCTGCGGGATGCCTCAATCACAATTATTTTTTTAAAGAGGAAACTTGAGGTGTCTCTCATGTGTCGTGCACATGCACGCAAGTAAATGCACACAAGTCATCACTCCTAGGTTCTTACCACGCACATCCCGTTCAAATCTTAAATATTTATTCGATTTGGAAAAAAAATTATGCTTAATATTATTATTTAATATCTAAATCTTAAAAATAAATTTTAATTGGTATAACCGGACACTTTTAAAATAAAAAATAAAAAAACATGGCAGGCTGGTCCATATTTTAAAATTTCTGTTTATATATATATAAACCTTTCAACTATGGAATTTACACAGAATGTTCTAAAATTATGATAGAGCATGATGTATCATTGTATTCTACAGTAACTGTTGCCCTTGACTCGATCACCACCATCTCTACAGAAGTAGCCTCTAAATGAGTAAGATATTAAACTAATAAAACATGACAAAGTAAACAACCGCTTGCCGGCTGGCTACTTATGAAACAATTAATTAAAGGCATTAATTAGTCATTAACTGACTTCAATAATTAATGCTTCCACGGACATCAAGTTTGATTAATAATTCATTTGGTGGCTCTATTTGGGCCGTTCAAATCCCTAGTGTACATTGCACGATCTCTCTCTATGTGTATATATATCCATTCAGTTAGCCAGCGAGGAACACAGAGTTAGGCAACAATCCATTTGCTTAAGAATTAAACCTTATCACTTCACTTCGACAGCTCACCTTACAGTGTTCATTCGAGATCACTTATGGCCTCCATTAAGGTTTCAGTTCTCATCCTAACCTATGCGTTGATCGCTGTGCTACTTCATCCATTGGTGTGTCAAGGAAGAACTACGACAACAAAGGCGATGACAACCATAGAAGGAGCTGCAACCAGTGATGGTATGTCATTGAATTCATTTTCACAGTTGGATATTAAGTCTTTAGAGCGGTGGTAAAATAACTAATTATCGCCTCTTTGCAGGTAAAACTATAGAGCAAGGAATAGCATATATTCTTATGATCACTGCCGTTCTTATTACGTATCTCATCCATTGATAATCACAAATCATGCAGCACGGATGGCACGCCTCAGTTCAACTGGAAGATCAATTTGTCACAATGTATGTATTCTTATTAGGATTAGGTAATCTATATCATTAATTTGTCCCATTATTTGTAAACAAAGGATGATGAAATAAAGGATGATTGTCAAACGAGAACATTATATAATTTATTTTTCTTCACGATAATTCCAATTGTTAGAAACACATAAATGAGGAAGAGTATCAAAGTCCATTTCAATAAAAAAGAGTTCAACCTATCTGAATTAGTTGAGGGGATATTAAACAATGAGAACATGTAACTAGGAATCATCGGGATAGCAGAAAACAGTTCAAACCATCTGCACTCATGAGATTCATTAAGATGAACATGATATACCGTCTGATGGGTGTGAAATGATAAACAGTCAGAATGCATTCATGAGATTCAGTCGCACATGTTGGGCAGAGGAAGCATGATTTGGAGAGTATTATACATAATGTCAAACAATTGTCAATTGAAGAGCAAGTTGAATCTTATGTGGATGTTGATGATCCATTTGCACAATGCTTACATCGATCTTGTTGCTTTTGCTTTGTCATCTGATTACCACCCACAAGAAGGTAAGCAGTGTGCCTGAAAGCCCAAAAACAACATGGGAAGCGGATGGGATCTTCTGACTTCTGGTCCGCAACCCCTGGTCCTCCCTGGACCACTTCTGCTCTATAAATACCGGATGGGATCTTCTGGTCCGCAAACTCCTGGTCCCTCCCTGGACCACATCTACAATATAAAAGCGGTGTCACGTGCTGATCACGTGACAGAAATCAAGCCAAGCCAACCTCTCCTCCATCGCCTCCATCGCAAAACCCTAACCTTCCGTCGCCCGACGCCTACGCTCCATCGCCCCCGACGCAACCAGCCGCCGTCGCCGACCTCTTCTGGCCCTCCACCCCCTCCCCCGACGCAAGCAGGCCGACGCCTACGGTGCAGGGGTGGAGTACGTGAGGGAGAACATGTGATGGCTGGAGGAGGAGGTAGCGGAGCACATGCCCATCGGCTTCGAGGTGGCGTTCCCTTCGCTGCTGGACTTGGCCAAGGAGCTGGGCTGGGCATTCCCTACTCGCACCCTTGTTTGCAGAGCATAAGCGCCATGAGAGACCTTAAATTGAAGAGGTGCGAGCTACGATTACAGTGCAATGCTTGTTCGACACTGTTGCGAGAGTTGATGGTGGAGTGCTATTGTGACACTGTTGCGAGAGGTACTGAGAGGTCGTCGATCCATTAAAAGAATCCATTAATTCATCAATTCTGCCAGAAACAAGCCAAGAGTTTCTCCTATGCCTTCTTGCTAGAGAAACAAGCTGCCCGCCAGCTGCTCGACAAATGGATCATCACTAAGGATTTGCCTGGGGAGGTAATTGGCTAACTAAAACAGATAAATTTCACCGTCTGCTCGTGTCAAATTAGTACTATATCATCGTTTGATTGACGAAACAGGTGGAGTATGCTCTGGATTTCCCCTGGTACGCGAGCCTGCCTCGCATCGAGGCAAGGCTCTACTTGGAGCAGTATGGAGGGGGAAGTGATATTTGGACTGGCAAGACTCTACAGGTAAGCTTATCTACTGATCACAGTTCCTTACTTTAAGTTATCTACTTACTAAACTTGTTTTCTAGTTTCAATTCGGTTTTTAGATCTGAATTATCAGTTGTTTACTTAACTGAATGATTAACTAAAAGAGTGATATGGCAGGATGCCTCCGGTTAACAATGATATGTATTTGGAGTTGGCTAAGTTGGACTTTAACCATTGCCAAGCTCACCATCAACTGGAGTGGCTCCCCGACGATGTCGGTTTTATAACACAGATGTGGGTTTTATAACACAGATGTGGTCCCCGACGACCTCGCCTCACGCCGATGCGTGAGAGTCCCCCTCTGGCTCTCGTGCCCGTCGCATCCAGCGTCCCCGACTGGTCGGCGACCTCGACTCACGCCGGCGCTCAAGCCCTCTCGTGCGGCTTTGTCCCCGACGCAAGCGTCGCCTCCAGCGTCCCCGATTGGTTTGCTCAAGCCCTCTGGCCGGATCCAATCAACAGCTTTGAGATTTGGAAGTTTGACAAAGAACTAGGTTACTGGCTTTGCAATTGCATGCATTGCCAATCTAGCTCTTAGTCGATACAATGCAGAGGTTGGTAGAGGTTGGTACACAGTATCTACTTTGTTCTATTTCTTACAATTATTTATCTATGATTTTTTCATATACTCTAATGAATGTCTGCTTATGTTTCCTAGGACAGCATGGCAATGCTATACATTTCTTATAGCTGCTGCCGGGCACCTTGGATGTCCAAATCTATTGCTGTTGCCTTGTCTAGTCGTGCAATTAACATGGTTATCAACATCTTCTGTAGTTGCAGTTGTTGTCTTCTCAGAGCATCTGAATCTGAACTTTTGTAAACAATCGCAGTGATTATTGGAAAAAGATACAAAAGCAGGCAGGATTAATTTCACAGTCGTTTGATAAATTAAGAATTGCTAAAACAATTGTACGATGAAGGATAAGATTTGATTGTTATTGTTGTTGGAAAACAATTGTATGTTCTTATTAGTTACAATTGGATGTCTTGCATTGATTAATTTATCATAACCAGTTACAAAACTTTGTTATGGTTTTTTTTAAGTAGAAGATGAAGAAACTCATTTTATGGGTTTGGAAGATGAAGAATATTAAGGTTGGAAATGAGGTTCATATCTATATTTTTTTCCCCTCCAAGAAAAGCATGTTATTGTTTTCTAAATATGACGCTGTAGTTTTTTATAATCTCACCTTGTCCGATTTAATTTTAATACCCTTTACGTTAAATTATATTTTCAACCTTTCAGGGATGTTGAAGGAAAATGAGCAGAGAAGAAATGGAAAGGCTCCTATAAATTGTAGTTATAAAAGTCTATGCTTTTTAAATTTATTATTTTTGAACTAGCACCTAAAAGATTATAAAATATCAAGTAAACTTAAGATTTGTTTATGAAATACGAATCAGCTATTAGCAAAAATAGAGCTATGATTTCTTTCTTTAGGCATTAATAAAATTTGTTTTGGTTTATGTTTATACCAATTATTTAAGATCAACCGCAAACAATTTATTCTTTTGTTTAACTTCACGCAAAATTATATTATGGCCAATATTTATATTTTTCTCTTTTATGTTTCACATTTTCTATCCTAATCTAAATCCATTAGTCATAAGTAAGACAATAAGCATACTCATACATTCTTCTCGCCTTTTTAAAACCCAAATTTTGGGTTGAATTTGCATCTATTTTAAATGATCGCGTACTAATTTTACAAACGTGAACTGACTGAAATAAATATATATGAAATTTTATTGACACCGGGTTGTTTAAATCTCTCCATGCTAAGGAATAAAAAAATTGTAGAAAATAGTTAGCAAAATAACCCATTGCCAAGCCATAAACGATCAGTTGAAAGAACTGCTTCGATCTCCAATGAATTATCTTTGTTTCACAGGCCTCCTATCTGTTCCTTGCTTCATTTATTGAACATGGAACTACTGCAGTGTTTTTCATCGATACTGAATTGATTTTTCCAGTTGCAATAAAGAGTAACAAACAGATAAATCAATAAAAAATCATCAGTTTTTAGATAAATGAAAATATACAGAAACATAAAAAAAATATACATTGTCAGTTACTTCTGAGTCAAGTTGAAAGGTTAATAGATTTGGAATTTGCAATGTTGCCTGTTCATTGTTTTCCCATGCTGGAAGTGCACTATATCCTCTGTTGCTTATCAACTCCTGGCACAATAGTTCCTACATCCTCTGTTCATTGATTACTCTTTAGTTTATTCTATTTTCTGTACATTTGATCTCAGTATCATTAGAAAGCAAAGACTAACAAATATTGCTAAGTATTGTTAAAGTTCTAATTAGCTTTTATTTATAAATGTGTATATAAATGAATTTAGAAATTTGAGATAAAACGAAAACCACATTCTCAATACTCCGGGTATTCTCTTACTTTGAATATCAAGCAAACATAAGCATTCTTTTTCGGACAAGAGCAATGCAAACATAGACAAAACATAAGCATTCTTTTTCAAACAAGAGCAATGCAAGCATAGATAAAACATAAACAAAGAGCTCAATGTGAATCAAACAAAGCAGACAAGACCATGAATGACAACATTTGCACACCAAAATCTCCACCAAAGCTTGCCACCATATACATCAGCATTATTCCAAGTTGGCCGTCGGAAAATAACTTTACTTATTGCCGAGCCTTTGAGAAAACCAGGGTCTGAACCCAACCCAACCTCTCAGTCCAGCGTTCGGGTTCGAATATGCAAGAGGCTGCTAAGAAATAGTCCTCCAACAGGGTTTTTTTCTGCTCATGCCATGCCATCGAAGGCCCACCTCCTCGTACCACCTTAGTTGAACCACACAATTGAGATTTGAATAGGTTGACTACTTGTATAAAACTGTAGGTTTAGAAGTATAGAACCAATGCAGTAATCAATTTGAATTAGAAATATTTGACATACTTTCGAAGATAGAGCCACTCCAGTTGATGGTGAGCTTGGCAATGGTTAAAGTCCAACTTAGCCAACTCCAAATACATATCATTGTTAACCGGAGGCATCCTGCCATATCACTCTTTTAGTTAATCATTCAGTTAAGTAAACAACTGATAATTCAGATCTAAAAACCGAATTGAAACTAGAAAACAAGTTTAGTAAGTAGATAGCTTAAAGTAAGGAACTGTGATCAGTAGATAAGCTTACCTGTAGAGTCTTGCCAGTCCAAATATCACTTCCCCCTCCATACTGCTCCAAGTAGAGCCTTGCCTCGATGCGAGGCAGGCTCGCGTACCAGGGGAAATCCAGAGCATACTCCACCTGTTTCGTCAATCAAACGATGATATAGTACTAATTTGACACGAGCAGACGGTGAAATTTATCTGTTTTAGTTAGCCAATTACCTCCCCAGGCAAATCCTTAGTGATGATCCATTTGTCAAGCAGCTGGCGGGCAGCTTGTTTCTCTAGCAAGAAGGCATAGGAGAAACTCTTGGCTTGTTTCTGGCAGAATTGATGAATTAATGGATTCTTTTAATGGATTGACGACCTCTCAGTACCTCTCGCAACAGTGTCGCAATAGCACTCCACCATCAACTCTCGCAACAGTGTCGAACAAGCATTGCACTGTAATCGTAGCTCGCACCTCTTCAATTTAAGGTCTCTCATGGCGCTTATGCTCTGCAAACAAGGGTGCGAGTAGGGAATGCCCAGCCCAGCTCCTTGGCCAGGTCCAGCAGCGAAGGGAACGCCACCTCGAAGCCGATGGGCATGTGCTCCGCTACCTCCTCCTCCAGCCATCACATGTTCTCCCTCACGTACTCCACCCCTGCACCGTAGGCGTCGGCCTGCTTGCGTCGGGGGAGGGGGTGGAGGGCCAGAAGAGGTCGGCGACGGCGGCTGGTTGCGTCGGGGGCGATGGAGCGTAGGCGTCGGGCGACGGAAGGTTAGGGTTTTGCGATGGAGGCGATGGAGGAGAGGTTGGCTTGGCTTGATTTCTGTCACGTGATCAGCACGTGACAATGCTTTTATATTGTAGATGTGGTCCAGGGAGGGACCAGGAGTTTACGGACCAGAAGATCCCATCCGCTATAAATACTGCACCGCATGCGGGCTCAACGAAGCAAAAAAAAAAAAAAAAAAAAAACTCTCAAGCGAAAAGTTTCCTTCTCTCTCGCGCATCCCTCCGCCGCCGAAAGCAAAGCCCTAACCCTTCCGCCGGCGAGCCGACCTCCTCCTCCCCCCACTCGAGGCTATCTCTCGCGTCCTCATCTCCACGCTCTTCCCTTCCCCGCTTGAAAGCGCCGCACTCGGGACTTGCTTTGGCTCAACGCCGCATGAACGGAGTTGGATCGTCTCTTTTGTTGGTCAAGCATGCAGTTGGATTTTAATTGATAGAAGCAACAAGTCAAAAACTAATTTCTCCAGTTTTCATATCTAGTTCTTTTTCTTCTTCGCTCCTCCGGTTGCGACTCCGGCGCCGCACTCAGAACCGCAACGCCGGCGCTGTAGTCGCGAGCAGCCATCCCTCTGTCGCCACTCAGCGCTGCTGGACTGCCCCAACTCCGGCACAGAAACTAGTTTCCATTCTCGTCCACTAGATTGCGTTTCTTCTCTATTTCATTTGTTAAACATTTGAATTAAACCAATGTGAAGGTCAAAACAGAAACAATCACATCCAATGCCTCCAAAACTGTGACAAAAACCAAAATCAGAGCCAAAGCCGAGAAGAAAGTGTATTCCTTGCCTTGCCAGAAGTTCGATCCTCCTGAAGAGGTTTGTGATTTGGAAACATCCTGTTATTCTTTGTTGTAACTTGCAGTCGGCTGAATATTTCCTTCGGTATTTTTTCATGCAGAGAGAACCCTTGAGGATATTCTACGAATCACTGTCGAAACAAATTCCATCAAGTGAAATGGCACAATTCTGGTAAGATCCTTCTATCGTTACTATGCTTGTTTATTTGCTTCTGAACTCGTTTCTTCAGCTAATACACCAACTTCTCGCATAAGTGGATTGCCAAATTATCAAATTTGCTAAGGAGATAGATATCCCATGCAACTTCATGTATTCTTTAATCAAACATCCGGGACGCAGTAATTGATACTTATTGTTTTTGTTTAGCAATATGTTTCTACACTCTTATCATTTTGGGCTTTGTTTTATCCAATACGCTGCTTCAGTGCAAACTTGAGAAGTCTACTACTCACTTTATGTAAAACCTGAGCAAATTCATGTTACATCTTTTGTTCTAGTATAATTTAGAAGTCATCCATATCATCCTTAACCTGTTTTCTCTTGCCTTATTATAAGTTAGAAGTAGGTTTAATGTCAGACTACAGTTTTAGTTGTTATAATTCTCCTATTCATCTCCAACTTGCAGGATGATGGAACACGGCTTATTGTCTCCTGAAAGAGCGAAAAAAGTATATGATAGGAAGTTGAAGAGGCAGTCACAGCAGAGATTGGGTACCCCTATTAAACCCAAGCAGGACAGAACAGAGAGCTCCAAGAAACCACTACCTCAATCCAAGAATGGAGATGTTAAAGCAAAGAGGAGCTGATAGTGATGAGGATGATTTCACTATCAAACAAAAGAAGGCCAGGATCTAAAGACAGAAAGTAAGGAGTACATAATCCAATTGTAGAGTTGGGCAATGCCATAGTTCCTAGTAGATGAAATTAGTAGAAGATCCATCACTAGAAATTTAAAAAGTGAAGGGGAATGGAGATTTAGATGAGTAATGAGTTCATTATTCCCGTTGTTGACAGGGATGATTAAATATTGGGCATTTTTCTCTTTAAATTGTATTCTCATATTCATGTCAGATAATAATGTCGTGTTGTTGTTGTTGTTGTGGATCATGTAAGATGTTTAGAGCAACAATATCTTGATAATAATGCTGTGTTTTTATGATATTATTTGGCTCATTGAAAGTAGTTGTCATGGAAAGTTTCCACATGCTAACTTGTTTATGACTAATTAATCCAAATTATTATCTCTATTTACAGTACTAAAATTTGATTATGTTTGGCATGTTATAGTAAAGGTTTGTTGTTCTTGATTGAGCAATTCCAATAGGAGAAAACAAATGATCTAAAGATTTTTTTCTTCATTAATTCGCAAAAAAGTATGAAAATAATGCCAATAAATTCTATAAAAAAATAGGTAACCCGATGTATTCGATAATACATAAAAAAAAAAATTGTTAAATCTAACCAAGTGCTGCTCATGAAGAGTCAACACGCAAAGAGAATCACGAAGAGGAAAACAAATAATGTTCATAACGCAGAACGAATCATAAGAGTAAGTGCTGCTCTATCTAATCGTTACTGAATTTTTTCTCCAAATAATGTTCTTCGTTGCGGATCTCTCACTTTGTTTATTTATACAAAAGCTTTTGAACATCAAATTTACCAGTCATTATATTCACTATAGCTTTTGATCAGACATCTGATGCATATAAACAAACAATATGAATCCATACAATCTACAACACAATGCATATAATTAAACTAAACAAGTTATGACTAATCAAGTTGGCCTCTCAATTCGAAAGTTTTTTTTTTCCTTCTCCTCTCCTTGGCTTCAAAATTTTCAGGAGTCAGTAATGATAGAAGTCAGAAACGGCTGCTTGTCTTCTTCCTGCATATTCAAGACTCCATTCTGAATTAGATTTAATATTGGAAATTAGAGAACAAAGTAAGTGAGATCTGTCATTGTTGCTGCTAAAAGAATGTTCTTGCCATTTCACCGAACAAGTTCATATGCTCTACTTAACCCAAATTTCTTACAAGCACAGAAAAGTTTGACACTGACATACTTAACCCACAACAAAAGAGACAAACGTAGATGATAAAAAAAACAAAAAGCACGAGAATGGAAACTAGTTTCCGTGCCGGCGTTGGGGCAGTCCAGCAACGCTGAGTGGCGGCAGAGGGATGGCTGCTCGCGACTGCAGCGCCGGCGTTGCAGTTCCGAGTGCGGCGCCGGAGTCGCAACCGGAGGAGCGAAGAAGAAAAAGAACTAGATATGAAAACTGGAGAAATTAGTTTTTGACTTGCTGCTTCTATCAATTAAAATCCAATTGCATGCTTGATCAACAAAAGAGACGATCCAACTCCGTTCATGCGGCGTTGAGCCAAAGCAAGTCCCGAGTGCGGCGCTTTCAAGGGGGGAAGGGAAGAGCGTGGAGATGAGGACGCGAGAGATAGCCTCGAGTCGGGGGAGGAGGAGGTCGGCTCGCCGGCAGAAGAGTTAGGGCTTTGCTTTCGGCGGCAGAGGGATGCGCGAGAGAGAAGGAAACTTTTCGCGTGAGAGTTTTTTTTTTTGTTGGCTTCGTTGAGCCCGCGTGCGGTGCACGTGTGAGGGATATTTATAGAGCAGAAGTGGTCCAGGGGACAGGGGAGGACCAGGAGTTTAGAGACCAGAAGATTCCATCCGCATAGGAAGATACAGACAGTGACGTGATGAAGTTGAGAGAAAAAAAGGAAATATTGATAGGTAAATGCCTGAAAAAATTCATCATTTTGACTTTTGAATCGGGGTCGATGCTTGAGGTGTTATCCAGTGCTTGTTGCATGTGGTGCAACCACCTCTCAGCAGCTTGGTGGGTAACCGGGAATGGTGCATGTAACCGGGGCCTTCCCTGTTGAGTCTTGCTTGGCTGGAGGAGACCTCCAGTGGAATGGACTGTCCGGCACCCTCCGTCGGACCGAAGAACGTTTGGGGGAAATAGGGACTACCACCCGGGCGAACTTCGCCTTCTGTGCCAGCACGAGCAGCCGTCTCGGAGGGACCTTCCTGAGTTGGGCGGCCGATAGTCTTCTGTTTGGCAGCTAACTTTTGAGCTTTAGCAGCCATCAGCAACTCGAAGTCTTCTCCTGAGAGTGTAACTGTCACATTGTTGGTGTCGCCCATCTTCGTCTTTCAATCAGGCTGAATTTTCCATAGACGGCGCCAAATTTGATCCTGTCGACAAGCGAAGATAGCTCTCACTCAGATGACTTGATCAAACCGAACTGACCAGGTTAAACGAAAAAGTTGCGGCAGCGTGAGAGTCAGGGCCGAGATCAAAGGTTAGCAGGACAGAATTGAGTCAGAGTCGAACCGAAACGGGAACACAAGAGGTGGAGAAGAAAATTTCATCAGCAGGAACCACCTTTCTGAAGCACCCATGGGGCCTTATATAGGAGAGGAGAAGGCCCCCTGCCTTGTCAAGACTGTCTTGTCTCATTAAAAACTGACCTGCTGACATACTGATCCTTTGGCAGCCTTAGTCTTCCTAAGGGTCTGGCACAGCCGCCTGAAGGTCTGTCCAGGCTGTCACTTCTATCCCAATTAATATCTGATACTCTGTCAGGATATGATTATGGCAGGTGTCTTTTCCTTATAATGAGAAGATATGGAGGATCTTAAAAGTCTAATCATGATTAAACTACTGAGATAGTGGGGTCACCTTGGCTCGCAGTGACTACTCTACACGGCTTGGCCGGCCAGCCGGGAGTGATCACTCGGCGAGACTCGGTCAATCGGTCGTCACTCAACTCTTGGGGGTGCAAGTGGCCCGAGCGGGTTTCAATTATTTTTGTCACCAGCCAATCTGTCCGGCTGGCCGGTCGAGTATGTCCACCCGGGCAATGGGATACAGGTCGTGACCTTCAAAACGGGAGTTAATGATTTTATTTGTCAGGACGATTAAGTCGTACGGTCGGGCATGCCCGATCGGAACCATCCGCCCGGGATGCAGCTACATGCTCAATACCCTCTTTTTCAGAGTTAGGCACGTGCTCTTCCGTCCGCCCGACCGAACCTTCCCGGCCGGACGTGCCCAACCGGGGGCATCCGACTGGCTGCCATCGACTGAGTCAAACCTGCATGACCTCGAACTTTGATCCATCCAGCTAGCTTGATACCTAGCGTGCCCGACTGTCGTTGTCCGCCCGGGCCTCCTCCAGATCGGGCTCTGTATCGATACGGGTCAACTCCCGACCGGATCATTCTAGCATTTAATTAAAGGCTCAAATAAATTAATCTACCATGTCTGAAACGTCGACCTTAAATGCGCCAGCAAGTTAATTAATCTCTTAAGCAATTAACTAATGAATCTGATCAGACTCAAAAACAGTTAGTCAGCTGAAGTTAATTAACTGAATCATAGTAAATTAATTACAGGCTTTGACTCATTAATTAACTTCACTAGCTTATTGCTTATAAATATAATTAACACCAATCGGCTGCTGTACGTTTAATAAATTAATGTACCCCAGCTTAATTAGTTTGATCAGAGTTGAAGGATCAAACTACTCAAATCTCAGATGTTACTGATCTCTCTATATATAGAGATATCCATGCATGTAATTAGGCACCACACTTAACTGAAGCTCAACCAATCTTCTATATTTTGATAACTTGTAGTTTTCATTTGAGAGTATATGGCTTCCATCAAGGTTTCAACTCTTCTACTAACCTATGCGTTCATCGCGGTGTTTCTTCATCCATTCTTGTGTCAAGGATCACCGACAAAGATGATGACTAGGACGAATGAAGCAGGAGTTGCAACAAGTGATGGTAATTGATAGCTAGAGTTCAATATTTTCCACATAGTGAGGTATATAGTATGATAAAATTAACTAACTAATCATATTGTGTTTTTTTCTTGCAGGTAAAATGATAGATCAAGGAATAGCCTACTTGCTTATGATGGTTGCGCTTTTTGTAACATATCTTCTCCATTGATGATTTTCATGGATGACAAGCTTCATGTTCCTTCATTCCTCATTGTTGAGTGGGGGGAAAAAACATAAGATCATGTTCTTTAATTTGGTCTAGCTAAAAATATATTTATTTTTTATTGAAATCCCATTAGAATGTTCCATTGTGTATGAAATTGGAAAATCAAATAAACATTTTGATGGCTTAATTACAAGCTTTATTATTTCCCTCTTTTTTTATAGCATTGTGAATGAGATTATTTATGTGTGTCATTTGTTGTGAAAGTGACTAGCTATCATTAACTGAGTAAATTTTGAGTCCCTAATTTTACACGATCGATGGCAAAAATAAGGTGGCAAGAAGGGGGAAAATATTTATAGATTTATAAAAAAAATGTCATAAAGTTTTTTTTAAACAAATCTTTTAATTTCTTAAAAGATTTTATTTTAATTTTTTGCGTATGCAAGTCAATACAATTAATTCAGAGTTAAAGCAATCCAAATACTAAAACAAGTTAGAAATTTATCATTGCAAAATAATAATAAAAAAAAGTATTTGATTTCGTTGATGAGTTGTTAATAATGTTTTGCTTGCAATAATTATTGATCCATTCATTCTTTATTTATTGATAAATGAATTTTATTTTATTAGTTGAGAGAAAAATGTTTTTACCGGTTGCAATTGCAAAAATTAATGCCAACGCTAGAAGTAAATAAAAAGTGCCATATAATGCTTAGACCAAAAGAGCTAATATATTTAATGATTTGCATATTTAAGTGATAAATTTTTAAAAAGAAATCCAATAATTTCTTTCATATTGAAAATATTTTATCCCAGCACATGTCCAAAATATTATAAATATGTCTAACAAGATATCGGATTATTGATATCAACACTACTATAGCGTGCAGATACTATTTCAGATCAATTATAATGCGCACGTAATATTTCAGACTATCATGTGTTTATGTCTAAGAAGATCGTTTGAATACGACTGAATATGTTCTTATGATTTATCCACTTAATTTATTCTCTTTAAAATGTATAAGATCGACCTAGAGGGGGCTATTAAAATGACGGTATAACTGTTTTTAGGGACAATCTAAAAAAAACATTTTTAGCCTTAAGTTACGCACGAGAATGCAAGATTAGATCGATACAAAATTTTCTTTTGATAGGACATCACGTTGGATATAAGAAAAGAAAAATGATAGGCAGAGTGAAAATGGGAGAGTGAAAATCATAGTGAATGACGTGGCACCTTGCATGCAGCGATCTCCGATGGGTTCACCGTGCCCCCCAGGGTATAGTTTGATTCAAGGCGGCGGCCAAAGGCCGTTGATGGTGTTCAAACGATAATCGGACGTGTGCATGTAAAGTGCCACGTCATACCACATCATTCACTATGATTTTCACTCTCTCATTTTCACTCTCCCTATCATTGCTCATTAAAAAAAACATGTTATTACTAAATCAATTGCTTAAAGAATTACATTGGTTAATGTTAAATACCGGATTTTATGGGTTTGAATTGGTGAATTTCGAAAATAAGGACCTAGTTGGAATTTACTGAAGTTGTTGGGTTTATTTGCCAAAAGCCAAAATTAAGTTATAAAAACCCCTATATTCCCTCAGCCCGTGCCCTAACTCAACCGAATCCCTCCCTTCTCCCCTGCGCGACTCCCCCTGCGTGAAACCGCAGCAGTTCCCGATCGAGCGACGCCGAGCCCTGCCCTCTCGAGACTCTTTCTCCTTCCTCTTCTCCTCGCGCAAACCCTAGGCGGCATCCCCTCTCTTCCTTCTCCTCTCTTTGTGTTGTCGCCCGAAAATCAGCGGCTGCCGATAGTCTTTGTCCGACGAGCGAAGCCGACGAACTTCCTCCCTTGGCCGCCACCGAAAAACAGCAGCCCACCATTTGATCTCGCCGCCCCCAATTTCTTGCGCCGACCATCATCAAGGTAAGGATTTGTTTATATAGTATCTCTATTGGTCAAATTGAGCATGGATTGAGGATTTAGGTTGATCAGTGGTGGTAATTCAAGAAACTGATCAGATTTGGTTTACGCAATTGTTCTTGCTCCAACTGGTGGACAACGTTGTGCTCCAAATTGTGCCTAAGAGTTTCGTGTGCACTGGTGAGATGTTTAAATGACTGCTGAGATTTATGTTCTTAGTATGCTTTAGACAATTCTCTGTTTATCTAGAAATTATTTTATATAGTTGGTGTATGGTTCAAATGGTCTTGTTCAAATAGTGTTGTTGTATTGTTAATAGTTATTCAAAGGGTTTATGCTATAGCGTAGCTTAGTGCAAACCTGTTCATTCTTAATGTTTGACGAAAAGGAGATTAGATAATGTTTTCTATTAAGCTGCGAGCTAAATTTACATAGGGCGTAGCAGGTGCATAAACATGACAAGAAAAGATCTGTGTTGGGGTTATGGTGATTTATCTTTATCTACCTATGAATGTAGGAAGTTGGATTCGAAAATTGATCTAACAACCTAAGTGAACCTGTAGTGTTTAAGGGTCAATTAATTAAGTAGATGTTGTAATCAGGGTTTATCTTAAGTTTTGTTTATATGAAGTTTAACTAATTTATTTAATTGTATAATTAGTTGAACTTATGTATTGACTCAGGACCTTGAATTTGGACTCATTTCGGTCGATCGTGGGTGGTTCTCTCGTTTACGAAATTCTTCAAATAAAAGGCAAGTATTTCTCCTTTGTGCTCGAGTAGTTTCGTTTACCTTAAAGCATGACCATCTTATGTCTAGTAGGTTGCTTGACCATGTTCTTTGTCGTTTGTTGTTTTAACATCGCCGTTGATACCTATTCTTCGTTGATCTTCGAGTATTCCCAATTCGTATCTGTACAGTCCTCTGTTGGTTTTCTGTTCTATAAAGTACCGCGTGTACGCGAGTACTTAGAAGTCCATTAACCACAATTAGGTTCACTTGGCATTAGAAATATCCTACCTATTAGTGTAGGTGCATAATCGTTGGTTTGCAATTTCTGGTTGGTTGTATCGATGCATGTTTTACTCGTTGGATTTTATTGCATCGTTGTTTCTCCGGTTGTTCGTGCATCGTATAGCATGCACCATACTTGCACGTTGCATACTAACAACTGTTGGGCTTACATTTGGTTAAGCCGTCGTTAGTCATATTGTTGCTCGATTTACTCAACCACTTGTTGTCGTGGTAGTTATTAGAGTGCGAGCATCTGTCCTGTTATGCCAAACAGTGACACCCTCACCGCTGTTTTTAGAGGGATATTAGAGTTGTTGGTGGCTCACCCTCGCCGTTGTTTTTCGAGGGATATTGTAGCTGTAGTAGCTCCCCCTATGTATAGGGGTTTGGAGTGTAGACTCCCCAGCATCCTGTCCACTCAACCACACCTTATGTGGTATTTGTTGTTGTAGTGCGTACAGTTATCACAGCCCTACCCACTCGGTCACACAGATGGGATGTGTTGACGGCTTGACTAGCGTCAGGGGTGACACATGTCATTGCATCATGTGCATACGTATTTCGTTTATGCATTTTCTTGTGATTGCTGCATTTATATGAGCTATGGTTGTTGCACTTGATTGACATGCATGTATATCTTGGTTATTGTTGTTGCGTTGTTTTATATGTGTTTAGTTGTTATTCAGTTTTATAACCTGTTGTTCGATATATGTTATGCATGTTTAGGTTCCTATATTCCTTATGGACTGTACCCTGTTGGATTCTTTACATATTATACCTTGTTGTTATGTCATGCTTGTTGTCTACTCATATACCCGCAGAATCCGCCCGGACTCACCACCGCTACCACCTATTTTTGTTTCAGGTAGCAGGTAGATGTTTTGCTTGGAGCCAGGAGATGATCCAGTTGCCAGTCTCTCAGTCCCACCTTGTCGGTTTGGTTTAGCGGTTCTATTTTGGTATTGTGTTAGTTTTCCGCATTTCATTTGTTTATCAGTTATCGGACTGGTTTTGTTATTATTATGACAGAGACTTTTGAGTTCTCGTTGGTTGTGATTTTCTGTTATGTTTAAGGTGGCTGAGCCACCCATTATTATTTTGTTTCGATATAAACTGCGTGGATGTGTTCCCTTCTTATTATTGTGATGCCAGCCACTTGTGGCTGAGCTATATTGGTGAGATATTTTGTATAATTGTCTCATATTGTCCGCCGTACAGGGGAGTTGTTGTCCGATTTTCGAGCAAGCATGTGCCTCTGGGGGCGTGACAATTAAGGCATATATCATATCTTTTCAAACTGATTTATTTTGAAACAAGTTGAATGGGATTAAGAGTACCATATAGCCAACAGTGGGTTCTTGAAGAATCCCTTCATTAGATAAGCAATGTTACATTATTTCAAGGTTTGAAACTTGAAAGGAGTGTCTTCCTTGTTCATGTCACTCGCGGCAAAGAAGGATATATATATATATATATATATATATATATATATATATATATATATATATATATATATATATATATATATATATATATATATATATATAGGATTTTGATATAGCACGCGACTTGAAATACGCGCCTGTGCGCTACGCCGTTTTTTTTTTTTTTTTACATTTCCTCTGTTAATTTTTTGAATAACTTTTATTAATTTTTGGCCTCGCTCTCGCTCGTCTTCTTCCTTGGCAGCGGGCGAAGGCGGCGACGGCTGCTCGTCTTCTTCGTTGGCGCGGCGGACGGAGGCGGCGAGGCACCGCTCTCGCTCGTCTTCTTCCTTGGCAGCGGGCGAAGGCGGCGACGGCTGCTCGTCTTCTTCGTTGGCGCGGCAGACGGCGGACGGAGGCGGCGACGGGCGGAGACGGCGAGAGCGAGGCCAAAAATTAACAGAGGAAATGTAAAAAAAAAACGGCGTAGCGCACAGGCGCGTATTTCAAGTCGCGTGCTATATCAAAATCCTATATATATATATATATATATATATATATATATATATATATATATATATATATTATATATATATATATATATATAGGATTTTGATATAGCACGCGACTTGAAATACGCGCCTGTGCGCTACGCCGTTTTTTTTTTTTACATTTCCTCTGTTAATTTTTGGCCTCGCTCTCGCTCGTCTTCTTCCTTGGCAGCGGGCGAAGGCGGCGACGGCTGCTCGTCTTCTTCGTTGGCGCGGCGGACGGAGGCGGCGAGGCAGTCGGCGGCGATGTACATCTCCACCGGGAAATAGACCGTGAGTGGCCAGAAGCCCAGCGCCCCCAGCAGCCCCACCACGTCGTTGAAGAAGGGCATCAGTATCGAGATGACCGTCGTCAGCACCACGAAGGCCGAGCGCCAGGCCAGCCGGAAGAGGCTCAGCCGGTAGCCGAGCGGCAGGGATATCTGACGGGTGACGAAGCCGGAGTCCGGCCAGGTGGAGGACGCCCACTTCTCGACGAAGGCGAACAGGGGCTGGGAGAAGACTTGGTAGGCGCCGACGAGGTGGATGACGATGGCGGCGTTGGCGATGTCGAGGAGCCAGAAGGGGCTGTAGAAGCCGAAGCCGGTGAGGAGGTTGCTGGGCGCCTCGTCGCCGAAGGCCGCGTAGCCCATGCACCCGCACAACATGTAGAACAGAGTCGTCATGACGATGCTCACGAACGACTCCTTCTTCATCACCTTCGCCTCCGACGGCGGCGGCGCCTTGATGGTGTCCTGGATTTCTATGAGGACGAGGGAGAAAGAATAGGCGAAGGCAATGTCGCCGAAGGCCTGGAGGCTGTGCCACACCTTCTTTATCGGAGAGATGGTCCCGACGCTGACTCCGGTGAGGCTGCCTTTGAAACCTCCGTTCGCTGCATCAAACAAAACAGAGGAGGCGAATTGGACGCTGAAGACTGGAGTACATAGAGAAGAGTACTGGCTTTGGTGGCTAACCGACGACTTGGACGATGCCGAGGCCGAGGCCGATGGAGGAGTAAGTGAAGGACATGACGGCGGCAACGATGGAGAGCCACCAAATCTGATCGAAGTCGGGGATTTGAGACAGGAAGATCTCCAGAACGCCGAAGATGATCATGTAAGGAGTGCTCGAGGCGTGGCAAGGGTGACCGCCGTCGCCGTCTCCGCCCGTCGTTGCCTCCGTCCGCCGTCGCCGTCTCCGCCCGTCGCCGCCTCCGTCCGCCGTCTGCCGCGCCAACGAAGAAGACGAGCAGCCGTCGCCGCCTTCGCCCGCTGCCAAGGAAGAAGACGAGCGAGAGCGGTGCCTCGCCGCCTCCGTCCGCCGCGCCAACGAAGAAGACGAGCAGCCGTCGCCGCCTTCGCCCGCTGCCAAGGAAGAAGACGAGCGAGAGCGAGGCCAAAAATTAATAAAAGTTATTCAAAAAAATTAACAGAGGAAATGTAAAAAAAAAAAAAAAAACGGCGTAGCGCACAGGCGCGTATTTCAAGTCGCGTGCTATATCAAAATCCTATATATATATATATATATATATATATAGTGAATCGTTCATCGTAAAATAGTCCACGCCTTTGCTATGCGTTTGAAATTGATCAAGAGACTCCAATTTTAGAAACATAGTTTTTTTTAAAAAAATCTCTAAATTAAGTCAATTAAATTTTAACTTTAGGATTTAAAAATTAAGTTATAGTATTCAAGCTAAAAAAAATTAAGTTAAGTTATGATATTCAAGCTTAAAAAAAAAATTAAAATTAAAAAACTTTTAAATGCTCATAGGGTATATATTTAGGATGTCTAATAACATTTTTTTGTTTATTTTTTTAGCTCATGGGATTAAGTCAATTAGGTTTTAAGTTTAGAGTTTAGGAGTGCTCAAGCTAAAAAAAAAAATTAAAATTAAAAAAAATTTAAGTAGTCACATGTTATAGTATATATATTCAGGATTTAGGCTTTAATGAAATTTTGATTTTTAAAAAATAAAAATAAATAATTGAGATGTATGGATCAAATCATAATGCCTCAATCACTTAGGCATAGACGATCACACATACCATTAGCAACATATATATACACAGACTAAGAATCTTACCTCGCAACTCGTGCGGATCAAGTGTATTTTTTTAATTTTTTACTTTATTTTTTTAGCTTGTGAGTACTCCTTTTAAGATTTTACCTTTAGGGTTTAGTAGTATTAAATATAAAAAAAATCAAACCGAAAAAGTGGTTAAGGTTT
Source organism: Boesenbergia rotunda (assembly GCA_024364735.1). Lineage (NCBI taxonomy): Eukaryota > Viridiplantae > Streptophyta > Magnoliopsida > Zingiberales > Zingiberaceae > Boesenbergia > Boesenbergia rotunda. Next base: position 6,927 of record JAGFNQ010008402.1, on the reverse strand, counting down.
ACACGGAGTCCTTATTATAGCAAAATACACACACGAGTTTTATATATGCACACACGAATTTGATATGTGAATCTTTCGCTACGGACTCGTACGGACCTAACGGAAGGCACCTTCCATACAATGGAAGGCACCTTCAATGCAACGAAGGAAGGCACATCCCATTGCATCGCCTTCCATTGCTTTTTTTTGGGCAATTTATCAAAGGGCGTACGTAACAATACGAAATTACCAAAGGGCGTCCCATGGTTTCTATTTTACCAAAGGGCGCAGCCCTTTAAGTGAACTTCCTATTCTACCCTTGGCGCCACAATACACCTTTTCCATTACCATTTTCGAGACATCCGAACCACTTTTGCAGTAAAATAAAAATATGTGGTTCGGATGGCAAGGTCATTCTATCTCTCACCGCGAAAATGTAAATGGTATTGTTGAAGGAGGACATTGTGCGTGCCCTAGTTGTGCTTTAGTCGTTTGCTACTCCCTCGATTCCCTCCGCCCAACCAAAACCTAGGCTCCTATACAGGAAAGTGATAGTGTGTGATCCTCAGGCTGCTTGAAGTGTTAACGTTGAAGTTGATACTGCTCGGCACTATCAAAGTAGGATTTAGGGTATCTGCAGGTTTGATTTGCATAATAATGGCAGGTAAAAGGTCTGTGGGTGGTTCCTCATCGTCTTCTTCATTGGCATTAATCACCAAGGTATGTGATATTGTTTATACTTAATTTTGCTGAATAAACACTGCTTGTAATATTGTTTAAACTTATTTTTGCTGAATAAACACTGCTTGTGATATTGTTTATACTTATTTTTGCTGAATAAATTTGTAATGTATAAAAACTGTAGGGTTCAGATGAGTTTGGGAAAAAATTACATTGGTGCAGTGTTTTAGGCCATTTTAAACATTTTGTTGAAGCATTTGAAATTTTAAAAGATCAACACATTGCGAAGATCAAAGAGTCGCCCTTCAGTATTTTCTTGGACATTCAAGAATTGCAGCATATCCGGGGAATTTTGATAAATATATTTGAAAGTTGGGATTCAACCTCGCAAGTTTTTAAATTCTCAGGTAATAGTTTTAATTATGAATTATAAACAGTATCTATAGTAAGATAAAACTTGGATATAGTTGACCTTAAATGATTGATATTTGATCAATTTAAATGAGTGAATTTAAGGTGAAATTCACTTCAGGTCGGTAGGCCTGAAATGAAATAATTTCAGGCCTACCGAGGGCCTGAAGTAAATTCACTTCAGGCCCTAGGTAGGCCTGAAAAATTCATTTCAGGCCCACGTGGGCCTGAAATGAATTCATTTCAGGCCCAACGAGAAATAAATTGAATCCTATATTGTTGATGATAACTAAAGATTTTAATTGTTTCAGGTGTACCGGTTGCGTTCACCAGACGAGATGTTGCTTTGGTACTGGGTATAGTGGACCGTGGAGTTTCGATCCCTATTAATTCAACTGAAGCATCGGGTGACCTCTATCGTACTTACTTCTCAAAAGAAAAACAACCTACTAGAACAAGAATTGAGGACTTACTTAAACATTATTCTAAAAGTGTTGAATCAGAGGATGATGTGTTATTAGTTTGTAAATTTTATATTTTGTATATATTTGTTTGTGTTTTATTTTCGTCTAGTACATATAAGGTCCCTCTAGGGCTTGTAGATATAGTAGATGATTATGACAATCTTGGTAGATTCAACTGGGTGGAAGCTATCCATAAATTTTTGTCTCCCCAATTACCTAAGATTGGGGAATTATTTTCATCAAGTCAAGGAAACCAGAGGACCACAAACCTCCCTTATGTAAAGGGATTTGCTGGGCTTTTGGCAGTGAGTAGAATTTACCTAAATTATATTTTATAATATTTTGCTGTTATTAATGTAATTGGCTGGAAAACTTTGTGTAGACATGGTTTTTGGAGCATGTACCCATTCAAAAACCATACAATGTTGAAGGACCCCGAATAAATAAGTGGAGGAATATTCCTTCGCATATTAGTAGGGTAAGGGACCTTGTCAACCAAATCAGCTCCGAAGAGGTAATTATTGTAAACTGTGATCTATGTTAGTTTATGTTAGTTTGATATAGAAGCAGTAAAATTTGTGTACTTGGTAATTGACAGGTGATTGTTGAAATAATTCCTAACCTACATGAAAACACATTGTTTGAGAACCTTGAGATTGGGGATGACATTCCACAGCCAATAGCGACATCACAAGGACATGACACAGAAGATGTAAGGTCATGTGGTGAATGCATTCTTAAAGACACCCTAATCAAGGAGCTAACAGAGGAGAATATATGTTTGAATGAAAGGGTTAAGGAATTACTTTCAATTATTGAAAAAAAGGGCATGAAGGCTCAAGAAAGCTATCCTGTAGTCAGTCCTCTTTCTGATCCAGTATCTTGTAGAACAAGGAGAGGACGTGACCGAACTCGGTATGATTACAGGGATACTCCAATTGAGAGTCCAGTATGGCACCAACTATTACATAAGGGGAAGCGGAGAAAGGAACAAATATCAAATGTCATGGACAAGGGAAAAAGGAAACTTAGTGAGGAGGATATGGATGAAGCAAGAGAAACCATTACTGTAATGGAAGTCATGTCTGAAGAAGATATAGAGGAGGAGAAAAGAAGGACCTTCGAACTATACAAAATGAGGCTTCAAGGCATTGATGTATGTGACTTATTTTCATATTAATTACGTCAAATTTATTGAATTTGGTCATTAATTAGTTTGGTGTAAATTGTATCGATGTAGTTTGTGAAGAAGCATTTTATGAAGTCGAAGAAGAAAAATCAAGATAAAGAAGTGGCCTACGTGATAAATAAATTGGAGAACCTAAAGTAAGTTATGAAACATAGTTTAGTTAATATATTTGGGGCTTTAATATATAATCTTATCAATTAACTTGACAGGTTGGATAATGAATTTATCTGGGAGGATGCACCCTTTGCTTTGAAATTGCATTCATTCTTACAAATCCTCAATGGAGAGGTTTTTACAAAAGGCGAGGTCATTGATGCCTTTTGTAAAATGTTATTTAGGGGAGCATCCACATCTGGTAGGCCATACCACAAGTCAATATATTGTTCAACCTTCTTCACAGTAAGTGATGTAAATTAGTAAGAATTAATAGATTGTAGAAGACCTAGTATTATGATGTGGTTATTAATAATTTTGATTTTGCAACTATTTAGGCTTCAATAAGATCGTCAAGAAAGTTTTCCATGCAACAAGTGATGAAGACGGATATGATAGAACAAGGGTTTAGATATATTTTAATACCTTTGTGCAGTGATAATACACACTTTCACTTGTTGGCGGTGGATACAGAAGCAATGACTTTCATTCATTTAAATTCTCTTGCTAGTGGCCGTAAATATAAGCATGATTTTGACTCAGCGGTGAGCTACCTACCTTTATTCATATATATGTTCATCATTTGATAAAAAATGTCATTGAAATTCATGATATATTTGACAGGTAAAAGAACTTAAACAATATACTCGCGAGGAACTTACGGCTATTCATCCATATCTACAAAGTCATCATCCCTTGGACAAATGGCCTTCCGTTAGACAAAAATGTCCCCAACAAGAACATAGGTCAGTAAGTGAGGAAGAGTTTGAAAATTTTAAAATGATCAAAGTATTTTATTACCCAACTTATTGAAATCTGAAATACTATTTGTTATTTTCAGCGTGGACTGTGCCTTCTTTGTTATGCAATACGTCCGATGTCTCCTATACGATGAGAAGATGGATTTCAAACAAGGAGATATGACGAAAATGAGATTTGATCTGACAGTAAATATTATGGGAGACATGTATTGTAAAACATGAGAGTGTCAATCTCTTGAAGTAATGTTGTAAAAAAACATCCTTTGCTGGTGATTCGGCTCCATTTGTATAGAAATTGTGTAATTTGTATGAATATAATTTATTGTCCAGAAAAACAAAACAATTGTGTGATGTTGATTCACATCGAGTTGCTGCAATGTAGTGTACCAACTGATACGGTAAGAAAACAACTCATAATGATTTGGACAAAGTTTGCACACCAGAAATAACATCTCTTTGGTTAACTCTAACTACTGACATATATCCAAGTACTGATCTAGGTCCATAAGTGGGTTTCTGATACATAATTTGAAAACATGACTTTATCGTCTCGAAGGAATTGAAAATTGGTATGCATTCTGTATTGAATTAGTAAGATGGATTATCTCTACCATAAATTTAAAATACTTGTTTCAAATTGTAAATTTTGATAATTAAATAAAATTAAAGGATTTGGTGACAACTTATAGATAAATATAGAATATTAATCTATAAATCATGATTTTATTTAATGGCCAAGGTGAGCATCAAATTTACTTTTCAGGAATACGGTGGGCCTGAAATAAAATTAATTCAGGCCCACGGTGGGCCTGAAATAAATCATTTCAGGCCCACCTTGGCCTGAAATAAAAACACTTCAGGCCCAAGGAGGGCCTGAAATAAAACCTTTCAGGCCCAGGGTGGGCCTGAATAGATCCATTTCAGGCCCAGGGTGGGCCTGAAATAAATCAATTCAGGCCCACGGCGGGCCTGAAATAAAAACACTTCAGGCCCAAGGAGGGCCTGAAATAAAACCTTTCAGGCCGAAGTTGGGCCTGAAAAGATCCATTTCAGGCCCAGGGTGGGCCTGAAATCAAGTCATTTCAGGGTCTCTGTTAAACATTAAATACTTCTGATTTAAGTTGGTGGATAATAAATTTGTAGTTGTATAGGTGTAAGACGTTTTTAGAAGATAACTGATAAATATTGGTACTTAGTGTGCACATAAAAATCCACTGATCTAGCCTTGGTGATACAGCAAGATCAGAGGATTGGGCACCCAAAATCTCATCTCCTATCTCAACCCTAACTACTGATCTAGGTTTTTCAGAATTCCAGATATGGGAGGTCCATCAGTGAGTTTTGCTCAAAACTCACTGATACACCTAAATCACTGATCTAGCCTTGGTGATACAGCAAGATCAGAGGGTTGGGCACCCAAAATCTCATCTCCTATCTCAACCCTAACTACTGATCTAGGTTTTTCAGGATTCCAGATATGGGAGGTCCATCAGTGAGTTTTGCTCAAAACTCACTGATACACCTAAATCACTGATCTAGCCTTGGTGATACAGCAAGATCAGAGGGTTGGGCACCCAAAATCTCATCTCCTATCTCAACCCTAACTACTGATCTAGGTTTTTCAGGATTCCAGATATGGGAGGTCCATCAGTGAGTTTTGCTCAAAACTCACTGATACACCTAAATCACTGATCTAGCCTTGGTGATACAGCAAGATCAGAGGGTTGGGCACCCAAAATCTCATCTCCTATCTCAACCCTAACTACTGATCTAGGTTTTTCAGGATTCCAGATATGGGAGGTCCATCAGTGAGTTTTGCTCAAAACTCACTGATACACCTAAATCACTGATCTAGCCTTGGTGATACAGCAAGATCAGAGGGTTGGGCACCCAAAATCTCATCTCCTATCTCAACCCTAACTACTGATCTAGGTTTTTCAGGATTCCAGATATGGGAGGTCCATCAGTGAGTTTTGCTCAAAACTCACTGATACACCTAAATCACTGATCTAGCCTTGGTGATACAGCAAGATCAGAGGGTTGGGCACCCAAAATCTCATCTCCTATCTCAACCCTAACTACTGATCTAGGTTTTTCAGGATTCCAGATATGGGAGGTCCATCAGTGAGTTTTGCTCAAAACTCACTGATACACCTAAATCACTGATCTAGCCTTGGTGATACAGCAAGATCAGAGGGTTGGGCACCCAAAATCTCATCTCCTATCTCAACCCTAACTACTGATCTAGGTTTTTCAGGATTCCAGATATGGGAGGTCCATCAGTGAGTTTTGCTCAAAACTCACTGATACACCTAAATCACTGATCTAGCCTTGGTGATACAGCAAGATCAGAGGGTTGGGCACCCAAAATCTCATCTCCTATCTCAACCCTAACTACTGATCTAGGTTTTTCAGGATTCCAGATATGGGAGGTCCATCAGTGAGTTTTGCTCAAAACTCACTGATACACCTAAATCACTGATCTAGCCTTGGTGATACAGCAAGATCAGAGGGTTGGGCACCCAAAATCTCATCTCCTATCTCAACCCTAACTACTGATCTAGGTTTTTCAGGATTCCAGATATGGGAGGTCCATCAGTGAGTTTTGCTCAAAACTCACTGATACACCTAAATCACTGATCTAGCCTTGGTGATACAGCAAGATCAGAGGGTTGGGCACCCAAAATCTCATCTCCTATCTCAACCCTAACTACTGATCTAGGTTTTTCAGGATTCCAGATATGGGAGGTCCATCAGTGAGTTTTGCTCAAAACTCACTGATACACCTAAATCACTGATCTAGCCTTGGTGATACAGCAAGATCAGAGGGTTGGGCACCCAAAATCTCATCTCCTATCTCAACCCTAACTACTGATCTAGGTTTTTCAGGATTCCAGATATGGGAGGTCCATCAGTGAGTTTTGCTCAAAACTCACTGATACACCTAAATCACTGATCTAGCCTTGGTGATACAGCAAGATCAGAGGGTTGGGCACCCAAAATCTCATCTCCTATCTCAACCCTAACTACTGATCTAGGTTTTTCAGGATTCCAGATATGGGAGGTCCATCAGTGAGTTTTGCTCAAAACTCACTGATACACCTAAATCACTGATCTAGCCTTGGTGATACAGCAAGATCAGAGGGTTGGGCACCCCAAAATCTCATCTCCTATCTCAACCCTAACTACTGATCTAGGTTTTTCAGGATTCCAGATATGGGAGGGTCCATCAGTGAGTTTTGCTCAAAACTCACTGATACACCTAAATCACTGATCTAGCCTTGGTGAT
>JAGFNQ010008401.1:600000-809047 GCA_024364735.1 Boesenbergia rotunda | reverse complement strand
AAAACTCTTGACGACACATAAACGCAAGCTTGAATCACACAACGTTAACTAGCCCTTGAAAAATACGACCTGTGGCCCCTTTACTACGCTTTTCTTCATTTATTGCAGAAAGGGTTTCCAGCACATTTATAAATTCTAAATTCTGATGGATCCACATTCGTGACAACTTTAATTAGCTAAATTGGGTCCATCAAATTTTTGGCGCCGTTGCCGGGGAACATACTAGTTGAGTTGTTTGATTTTTGCTTGTGTACTCATTTCATATTTTTCTTGATCCATTTTCTTGCACTTACTGCTATATCTTCTGATTTGATTTTATTTGATTCATTTTTCACTATACTTGTACTGCGATTTGTTCTTGTTTTTATGACCAGGTCTACAGGTAGTGATTTAGAGGATTTTGACCCTGAGATTGAGAGGACTTTCAGAGCTAGGAGGAGCCAGCTCAGTGTTTCAGAGGCTTTTGATATTATTCCTTCTCAGTCTATTCCAGCCTATTCAGTTGATCAGATGGCAGACCACCAGAAGACCATGAAAGAACTCGCAGCACCAGATGCTTCTTTTTAGTACTCCAGCATTGCCTATCCAGAGCTGGGTGGAGATTTTGAGCTCAGATCTGGACTTATCCATCTTTTGCCTAAGTTTCAAGGATTATCTGGAGAAGATCCAAATAGACACCTGCATGAGTTTCATGTTGTTTGCTCCACCATGAAGCCTCAGGGTATTTCAGAGGAAGACATCAAACTGAGGGTTTTTCCATTTTCTTTGACTGGAGCAGCTAAGGACTGGTTTTATTACTTACCTACGGGGCATGTGTCTAGTTGGATTTCCATGAAGAAGGCTTTCTTAGAAAAATATTTTCCAGCTTCCAGAACTGCTATTATCAGAAAAAGTATTTGTGACATTCAGCAGATAATGGGAGAGACACTCTATGACTACTGGGAGAGATTCAACAAGCTTTGCTCCAGTTGCCCCCAGCATCAGATTAGTGAGCAGCTCCTCATCCAGTATTTTTATGAAGGATTATTACAAATGGATAGGATTATGATTGATGCAGCAGCTGGAGGGGCTTTAGTCAACAAAACACCACATCAAGCCAGGGAGCTTATTTCAAATATGGCTGAAAATTCTCAGCAATTTGAAAGTAGAGCATTATCTACTAGAGGGGTTAATGAAGTTCAAGGGGTTTCTAATGATCAAAAGGAGATTAGTAATGCATTGTTAGAACTCACATCAGCTGTTAAGCAAATGGGTCTTCAAATTTTAAGTAAAAATTCAACTCCTGCAGTACCTCCACAATCAAGTCAAATGGTGATGAGTGTATGTGGTATTTGTTCTAGCAAGGAGCACACTTTAGATTTATGTCCCAACCTACAACAAGATGAGTCAGTAGCAGCTTTGGTTAGGGGACAATTTCAAGCTAGGAACAATCCATACTCTCCTACTTACAACCCCGGGTGGAGGGATCATCCAAACTTGAATTATGGGAATTCTTTTTGCCAACAAGGCCCACCACAACAATAATCACAGCAACCCCAACAAATTTTCCAGCAAGTTCAGCAGCAGCCACTACAATCACAGCAACAAAATCAACAATTTCAGCCCCCAAATCAGCACTTCCAGCAACCATTTCAGCAGCCATTTCAAGGGTTTCAACAAGGCTTTCAAGGGAATTTGAGTTATCAACAGCCATATCAACCTCCACAGCAACAAGTTCAGCAAGTTCAGCAAAATTTCCAGCCTTGGAACTCAAGTTTTCAGCCCCAAAACCAAGGATTTCAATCCAACCAATTTCAACCCTCACCACAACAAGTTCCTTTTCAAAATCAGAATTTTCAAGGGTACAATTCTCAACAAAATTCTTCAACATTCCAGCATTCTTCTCAGCCTTTCCAACAGCAATATCAGCCATCATATCAGCCCCAACAGCCCCAAATCCCACAAACACAACAAGAAAATCTTTTTGCCGCTATACAAAATCTTGAGAGGCAAATTGGGCAAATGGCTAAAGACATAAATCAAAGCAAAGCTCAAGGATCAAGTCTACTACCTTCCCAAGCTGTCCCTAACCCAAAGGGAAATGTTAGCGCAATTTATTTGAGGAGTGGGAAGGTTACATCTGTCACGCCCCGAGACCATTGGAGCCGCTGATCCAATATAAAATCGGACAGCACCTCCCCTGTCCGGCGGACAATTTACACAAACACACAATACACGCAGTTTATAAATTGGCCTCAGGCCTCAAAACAGATATAGATAAAGCATAAGATGATGAAACAACTCTATACTGAAAATATAACTCACCTGAGCTGCCCCCTGGGCACGTGCGTAGCAAAACCACAAGCACAAAGTCCAACAGAGGACTCAAAAATATAATCCCGTACGAATAAATCCAATACAAGTCCACGATATACGAAATGAATACAAAACGTAGACTATGCTATCAAAGAAAACAAAACCAGCGGAAGCCTCCATCCAAATGGAGTCGTGGGGACCCGGGACTAGCAACTGGGCTCCTCCGATGAGCTATCAACCTGAAAACAAAAATATTACGACGGGTGGTGAGTCCAAGTGGACTCGCGGGTATATAGAAAGATATGCATGGCTGAAAAGTAGCTAAAGCAGCTATACAGAAACAATAGGATACAGTCTCCAGCATAATATCAGAAGTATGCATAACTGAAACAATAAAAGACTGTACGTACCAGAAATCAGTCTATCATGATCATAATAGGACTCGAACCATACGAGCAAGTGCAGGGTCAACAAACCATACCAAAAGTACATCCTGTATGTGCATGTCAAACAAGTGCAGCAAGTAAATGCAGCAAACACAATCAATGCACAAATGCATCATATGCACATGATGCAATGTCATGGTCACCCCCTAACTCCAGTCAAGCCACCGAGACAGACGATACTGTGTCTGCCGAGTGGGTAGAGCGGTGACCCTGTCCGCACATCTGCCATCACTGCTCCTGAGTGACCGAGAGGACAGGATGCTGGTGGAGCTATCGCTCCGCCCCATATATAGATGGGGGAGATATCTCTCTCATCTTCTTTGGTCTATGGGAAGAGAAGGGATCTCTGTGTGCTACCACGCTCCGGAACCACTACCCCTGAGCGGACGAGCGGAGCACTACAGAGCAAATGCACACACCCAGCGGTATCCACTAACCCATGAGTGGCCGTGTGTGCATATCATGTGCCGGAAGACGATTAGGCTCAACCACAAGGGAGTCGCTGATCGCCGGCATGCAATAGTGCAGGCATGGTGCATGACTAACACATGCAACCCCTACCAGGTCATCGACACATAACCCAACCTATCATGCACAGGTCATATGTATGCATCATAACCCAATCAATCCTATAACCAGGTACACGTGCAAATACGAGTAGAAACAACCAATGCAGACATCAGGTGACATACCACAATAACCCAATCAGTCCATATCTAGACGCACATGCAGGTATGACCAAAATCAACCAATACAACCATACAAAGATATGCTACTCTATATCCACATACTCATGCTCATACCAATGTTATACAGAGTCAAATAACAAATAAACGAGACTGTATAGAAATAAATATAGATCATAACCAAGGTCAAGCATAAGTATCAAGCAGGATAACAAACGGTAGCAGATAAAGGTCAATATCAGCCTACAGCATAAATCACTAGCCATGCATAAAGATAAAGTGGATCTACAGAAGACAAGCAAGAAGTACCCGCCTCCAAGAGTAGAAGTCCGTATAAAGTCGAAAGAACCACTCGCCAATAATAAGCAACAATAGATCCAATCAAGCTCCTGTATCAAGGACGTACTTAATTAGCTATTATACAAATAACAACTAGCTAATTAATCCCTAATCCGTTTTAGGGTTAACCTAATCCATTTCTTTCCATTTAATTTCCTTTAATTAAATAGAAGGTTCCTAATTACTCTATGTAATTAAGGTTGGGTTCACTTTCAATTCAACCCCATCAAGATTAGGTTTAAATTCTTTATTATTGATTAATCCCTAATTAACTCACTTATCTTAATTAGGTTCAACTTAGGTTTAATCTAAGCCTAACCCAACACACAGAACCACATCCAATCCTCAAATTCGAATTCACAGAACTTATCTATTGCTCTAATTGGAGTATATAGCTACAGCTAAACTGATCCAACCTGAAGTCTGAGCAATGGAATGAAGCTAGAGGAATTAAGCTCCAATTAAAAGTGAGCATGGATTTCACAGCACACAATAAATCCAAAATCTTACATTCCTTACCTCTTATCCCGGTTCCAACTGCCGACGCAAACAGCAAGCTGAAATAACACTCCACCAAACAATGAAGCTCACGGCGAACTCTACAATCCATACACAACCTTGATTCAAATAGATCATTCACATCATGATCCAGATCAATCAAAGGCCTTACCTCAACTCTCTGAAGATCCGAAGCAATCCCTTTCCCAGCTCCAAGCCACCGTCCTGAACACCGCTGACCAACTCCCTGAATCGTTCCCAAGCTAGAAGAAAGGTTTCAGATCAGTGATGACATCAACCCAACAATCTCGATTTATAGAATCTCAAGCCTACCAAACCTTAACTCACCTCAAGTGGGGCTTCGGAACCTCGATGAACTCGTCGGCCTAAGGGCACCGCCGTGCCCCAAATCGCTCGAAGAGGAACCCTAGCAACCGGTTGCGAGAAGGCTTAAGGATCGAGGGCTTGAGGCTTCAACGTCGGCTGGATTCTCAATATGGGGTTCGCCGGAGGGATGGAAACCAAACGAGACAGGGTCGTCGGCGCTCGATCGGGAGAGGCGTGGTTAGGGCACGGGGCTGAAGGAAGGAGGCGCTGCGTCAGCTGGGGGTGAGCGAAGAGAGGAAATCGGGAGTATATTAGGGCTTGGCATTTTGCACTCTAGTCCACACAAATTTCAGCCTAATTGCAAGAATGCCCTCCGTTTCAAGTTTTGTACCCATTAACCCCTTGTAACCATTTGTTTTAATTACAGTTTAGTCCCAAATTTAAGTCCAAGGCTTCGGAAACCCTGGAACCTTCCCGATAACTCTCCGAAAATTTCCGGAACCTAGTCAAAAGTGTCGGATTTTACAACATCAACTCAAAATGACCCAAGAGCTGAATTTTTAGAAAATAGGGCAGCATCTTCACTTCCAGCCCAAATCAGTGTCGAAACCACTCCAATTTCAGTGGATACCACCCCTAGCTCGTGCCCAACTACTTCATCTAGCAATCCTCCAATTTTGGTGGAAAACGAAGCACAAATCATCCCCGAGATAGATTTTACAGCAGCTCCAAAAAATAGGGCAGCAACTCAAAAATCAGCCCCACCCATTTCGGTTCATGAGGAGGAAGTTCCTATTCCTTTGCCTTTTCCAAATGGGAGAACTCCAACCAGAAGACAAGGGGAGGAGGAGAAAGCAAAAGAGTACAATGAACTGGTAAAACTTTTTAGTAAAGTTGAAATTAATGTACCCTTGCTGACAATGATTGAACAGGTTCCTAAATATGCAAAATTTTTTAAAGATCTTTGTGTTAACAAGAGGAAGCTTAAGGAGAATGAAATGGTCAGCATGGGGAAGAATGTTTCATCACTTATCCATGTCATACCTCAGAAATGTGATGACCCTGGCATGTTTACTGTATCTTGTGAGATAGGAAGCACCACGCTACATGATGTTATGCTTGATTTAGGAGCTTCCATTAATGTCATGCCCAGGACCGTCTTCCAGATGCTTGGCATTGGACCTCTACAGCCCACTGGAGTTGTGATTCAGCTAGCAGACCGGAGTCAGACCCGCCCGGCAGGAGTTATTGAAGATGTGTTGGTTAAAGTGAAAGAGTTGATTTTCCCAGCGGACTTCTACATTCTAGACATGGAGGAAGAGTACCTTGCACGTAGATCCCCACTTATCCTTGGAAGGCCTTTTCTGAAGACTGCAAGAACTAAAATTGATGTATATGCTGGCACCCTTTCGATGGAGGTGGGAGACACAGTGTCCAGTTTAGTATTTTCGATGCCATGAAGGACCCTAAGGGAAATCATTCTATTCTGAGCATAGACGCCGCAGAGGAGACTGTTGAGGCACAGATTATTGATGATGATGGTACATTAGACATAGGGGGAGGAGAGCTGGTTTCAGAGGAGGATTTACCTGATTTTTCTTGCTTTGTATTTTGTGATGATATTGTTTTTGATAGCCCTAATCTTTTTAATGAGGTTGTTGCAGATATTACTGAGGAGGCATGCACAGAAGATTATTCTACAGGTGTAGGGGATTGCACAGAGCCCCAGGGACCACCACCATTTCCAAAAAGTATAGGGACTTGCATGATTGGAGCAAGTACCCAAGGATCACCTATTCTAGTTGATTGTCCACCAGATTTTGAGCCTGAGATGGAGGTATTCCTTGTAGACCCAGTAGACCTTTTTCAGCATGAACAGGTAAGTATTTCTTCTTTTCCTTTAGAAAATTTCAGGGAGATGTCTAGATTTGCATGTGAGGAATATATTGATACATCATTTGTGAAAAATAATTTTGAAAATTCTTTAGAGGCACCCGGGCTTGATTCTATGCATTGTTATGATATTTTTGAGACAGATTATGCTAAAATTGATTTTGAAAAATTTTTAGAGCCTGAAATTGAAGTTGTTTATTGTGAAGAATCTCTTGTTATTTCTTATGCTGAAATTGAATGTGAAAAGCTTCTAGAGGTACCTGAGATTGATTTTATTGACTGTGGAACTTTTCTTGATATAACTCATGTAGAATATGCTTGTGAAAAATTTATTGAGGTACCAAAAATTGACTTTATTGGATGCGATGCATTTTTAGATACATTTTATGTAGAGATTGATGATATTGCATTTTTATCTTATCCTGCACGTTTGAGGAAGGTTTTACATGTTTCTGCAGGGTCCCAGAGATTTCTTGAGTGGGTACTACATCTAGACAGTCTTCCACCACCTGGAAAATTTTCCAAAAAGAATAAAGAGGGAGGAGATGATCTTGCTTTGACTTATAGCACTCCACCTCTGAAGTGGCTATTGTATTTAAATCATCTTCAGCCACCTGGACAGTTTACTGTGAAGAATAAGTGTGGGGGAGTCATGCAAAATAAAATTGAGCAAATGAAGGAATTATTTTCAGCTACTCCTACTCCTCCACTACCCAGATGGAGATTATTCCTAGATAGACTCCGACCGCCAGAAATAAAAGGGAATTTTCTTTTTCTTGCATTTTCTTTCATTGCCTTATTCATTTTTATGTTCTTTAGAAGTAGAATTTTCTTTTAAAAAACAATTCTTGCTAATAAATGCGTGGGTAGAGTAGAAGAATAAATAGGAGACATTGTAAATACTATTTTATGTCTTTCGGCACTTTTTCTTCATGAGTAGGAATAAATGTATCCCTTTAGGTTATCTTCATAGCAAATTAGATTCTTTTGAAAACAAATTAAATTTGGTTGTTAAAACTTTAGATTTGAACTCATGGATGAAATCTTGGATGCTTGAGTACTACTTGGCCATGGATTCTTGATTGAGGACTTGAGATGAATTATTTGTACCTAGTGAGGTCTAGCCTTATTTTTGTGACACATACATGTGATTGTACTCTAGAACTTGTTTAGGTTCTTTCAAAATCATATTTCAATGATTAGATCACATCTATAGAGGCTAAATAATTTGTTTACCTTTCCATGTCAATTTTTGGCAATAATCATGTTCATTCTATTTTCTTTCCTTATTTCCTACTCCTTACCATGCTTTCTAGGGGCTTGTTTGTTTGGAGATGTTCTTTGATGTTATTTTGCCCGAGACGGACAAAAGATTAAGTGTGGGGGAGTGGCTAGTGTGATGGAAACATTTGAAAAAAAAAAGAGTTTATTCCATTTTTGAGTTGAAGCCAAAAAGTGCTAATTGGAGTGGAGCTTGGTATCAAGATAAATGGGAATTCATTTGTGAATTGGAGGTGAAATGGATCTTAAAAATCTGCAATGGGAAGAAATGGTACACGGAAAAAAAAACAAAGAAAAAAAAACTGTGCCATGAAAAAAAATTGAAATCAATGGATGTTGGTAGCACAAATGGTTTGGATTAAAAATTGGGAAGTAGGGATTATGGAATCCTAAATTGGCAAAACTTTGCTTAAGTTTGAATTGAAGTTGTAAGCTTGAATTGTAGAAGAAAATCTATGCAGAATTGAGGAACCAAGGTGAAAACAAGTGAAAAAAAAATCTGTGTAAAGGAAAAAAACAGAAATTTTTTGCCAAAGAGAAAAGTTTGCTATGAAATTGTTTCGACCACTCTTCTAGGAGCTGAATTGCAGTCAATGGTTGCTGAATTCAGTGAAGAAGAAGGAAACTGAGGCCAAGTGGAAAAGAAATGAGCAGGAAAAAAATGAATTAAAAAAAACACACAAAGGAAGCAAAGTATCAAGCCATTTAGTGGAAGAAGATAATCTGAGAATCTGAATAATTTAAGCTGAATAAGAAATCAGGAAACTTCAAGGATGAAGAGCTTGAAGGTTCGGAAATCTGGAATGAATTGCTTGGGAGCTAGAATTCCGAAAAAAAAATGTAAGTGGAAGAACTTGTGCCAACTTGAAGAGATGGGTATCAAAAGAGAGTTGCAAGAATTAGCAAAAGCTACATGAGGAGCAGCAAAATTTTGTCTTTGATTGCTATTTGATGTCACAAACTCCCTGATAGGAATGCTGATCTGAATGAGTTCATTAGCAGATTGAAAAAAAAATAGTTGAAAAAAAAACAAAGAAGCAAGTTGGTACATTGATGTTTCGGCACCAAGAATTAGTGAAGATATTCATCCAAATTGAAGATCTGCTCCATTACATTCTGATTTCAGTAGAGGAAAGAAAGAAAGAAAAAAAATCAGAAAAGAAAAAAAGAAACAAAAATGGCACACTAGAGGAGAAATTGGCACAAAGGAGTTGAGGAACTCTTTTCATCAAAATTTTAGAAAGGGCATTGCAAAGATTCACTCTACCACACTTTGGATTCATTATATGGACTGAAAGGAGGGCAAAATGCATCAAGAATATCCTTGGACATCCAAGTCTTCCACTCATTCAAATTTGCTATTAACTTGGTTTTTATTTCATCTCTACCATTTCATATTTCTTTCACTTTTGAATAAACTTTTATAGATGATTGATTCTAATCTTGAATAATGGTAGAGAGTAGATAATAAGCAAGCCTATGGTAGTGCAAGAAGCATGTGTATATGAGTGAGCTCCATTTTCATCATGTACTTAGAACTTAGGAGGAGAGCCACCAAAAGTTCCCCTTGAGAGGTTTAGTGAGTGAAATTCATCTCAATGAATCATAAAGGTTGAATTTGTTAAGTTGTTGATTTAAGGACAAGATACTAGTCCATAGAGTTTAGATTTTTGAGAATTAACAACCCTAGGTAATTTCTTTTCAATTGCTTCTAATTATGTGTGGAAATAAACTAGGGGATACATATTTAGTACTTTTCGCGAGACGCTCAAGCTTAAGTGTGGGGGAGTTAATAAGCGTCATTTTGTTGATCATTTCATATGCTTAAATCCGTATTTGACCCATATTTTACTTGTGTAATTGTGGATTTACCCTAGATTTTAGGATTTATACTCTTTTTGGACCTAATTGTAAATCTTGTTATATTTGAGTTGTTTTGTCACTAAATTTTTGATTAACTTTTGTAGGCTTGGAGAGATCATGACCTAGGTTATGTTGGGTCAAGGTTGAGTCAAAAGTGGACCAGATCAAAGGAATCAAGCGTCGACTCATTTGGACCGTCCGATGCAAGAACGGTTAGATCTAGACCATCTAAGAACTTCTGATCGATCCGAGCTGGGGTTAAGTCTAATCAAGCGATCAGATCAAGTTCTGAGAGTTTCAGTTCAATCGGAGATCATCTAGCCGTTGGATCATGATCAGAGTGATCTAGACCATCCATACAAAGATCAAGGTGATCTGAACCATCCGTTGGAGATCTGGCAGATCCGAGCTACCACGAGGATGATCCTGACCTCTGATCGAGATCTAGAAATTTTGAATCAAATCGGAAAAAGATCCACCGTTGGATGAAGCGGGATTAATCTCAGCCGTCCAAATTAAATGGTTTAAGTTTAAATTGAAATTCCCTCGGTAGATCTCGACGTCGCGTCTTCGCAGCTCAGTTTCGTTCTTCTCCGGTTTTACTTCATTTCTTCGGCGATTTTCTTCAGTGAAGGCGTGGCCAACTCGATCACTATCTTGGATCAAGATTTGGATCCTTGGGAGAAGGCTTCAATGGCGAATTTAGCTCCAGATTGCGCCAGATGCAGTTTAGAGCAGATCTGACATTGGAGTTTAATTTTCCACTAATTTGCAAGTTTAAGGGGTTCTTGGCTTGCCCTTGCGTGACGAACAAGGTGCTCTTGATACAAGGAATGGTCGAGGCTTAGTCTAAGCGCATTTCTTTTGTTTAGCTGTAATTTGGATCACTGCTGTTATTTCTGTTTCTGTCTCGTATCAGTAGCTGTAATTCCCTTTTCTGAATTGGTCTGTTTTCAATTAGGCTTTAATTTTGCAAGTAATTAGCTAGTGAATTCAATCAGTGAACATTTGGATTTGAATTCAATTAATTTCCTGTTGATTTGCTCGCGTATCAACTTGCTGCAGCTGTGTATCAGTTTTGTCCTATTTATGCAATTCCATCTTATTAAGTAGTTTTCGGATTTGTGTTGCATAAATTAGTTTCAATTCTGCAATAGTATTAGATGGAAATCTGTTAGTGAGCAATTAGATTAAATTTCAGTTTGCTTTACAAATCTTTGCTTGCGTGCCAAGTTGTTTTAGGTTTAATTTCTGCAGTTTCAGTTCTTGAGTTTGTCTCAGCTGCTATAGTCCCAATTTCTGAGCTTATCAAGCCTTAACTAGGTTTATTTCTGCAAGTAACTAGCTCATGAGTTTGCTTAGTAAGCATTGCCTTCAATTTCAATTTAATATCTTGATTTCCTATTGCGTATCAATTTGAATTCCTTGCGTATCAATCCATTCTGCCATTTGCTTTCCATTTCTGCACATCATGCCTTGTTTCTGAATTTTTGTTTTACTAGAGTTTAATTCTACATCTACTTGCTGCTGAATTTTGTACTTGACTTGTTTGATTCTCACCAAATTGATTCTCATCAGTTGCTTTTCTTTTGCACTTTGCATCAAACTGTTGTAGCTGTATTTCTGTTTCAAAAATCTGTTTTCATCCATTTACTTTCTGCAATAAACTTGTGTGTTTGATCAGTTTGGTTTTGAGTTGATGCTTTACTGTCCACAGTCAATTGTTGCTGAAATTTTCCTTTAATTTGCTGGCTTCAAATTAGTGATTCAAGTTCAGTTTATCCCTGTTTATTTTCAGCATTCGGTTTGATACTCATCAGCATAATTCTGTTTCCTGCATCAAGGATTGGCTCAAACTGAATGCTTGCCATTTCTTAACTTTGCATCAGCTTTCTTTCTTTTGAGTATCGGTTGTGGACCTGCAGTGTGCATCAGAGCACATAAGTTACTGAATTTTTTTCTCTGAGTTTTAATTTGTAATTGTTGCAGCCGGTTCTATTTGATTTACATTCAGTTTGGTATCAAGTTCTACTTTCGAATCTGAATTTCTGCATATGAATAGCTGTTTCACTTCTACATTCATGTCATTTCTGAATTCATTCCTTATTTGAGTTGTTTTTCTATTGGTCAGTTTTATCTCTGAAAGTATCAGTTTATTAATTGTAGAAGCAATTCTCTGAATTAGAGCCCATCCATACCTAGTTTAAGGTTGTCTAGTTGAGTTTACTTCATTCATTGCCATTTCATTTCCGAATTGAAAACAAAACCCAGATTTCATGTAAAACCCAAAAACTCTTGACAACACATAAACGCAAGCTTGAATCACACAACGTTAACTAGCCCTTGGAAAAATACAACCTGTGGCCCCTTTACTACGCTTTTCTTCTTTGATTGCAGAAAGGGTTTTCAGCACATTTATAAATTTTAAATTCTGATGGATCCACATTCGTGACAACTTTAATTAGCTAAATTGGGTCCATCACGCCCCTAGACCACCGGATCTCTGCTAGCACAGCGACACCAGAGCGTGGAAGAATGAGATCCGCTCCATCTTCCCAGTTGCGTCGCCGAGAAGGAGATGATCGGCGCTTGGCTGCGATCTAGAGCACGCGAGGGAGAAGAAGTGGTCGGCGCTTGGCTTGGCTGGGATTTTAGGGCTCGCGAGGGAGAAAGAGAATCGGCTGTGCTAGGGCTCGCGAAGAACGAAAGAGGAAGGGTCGGCTTCAATTTCGCCAATAAAGGAAGAAGACAGCTCGATCATTTAATGGAATTAAAAAAAAACAATCGCATTTGCCATTTAGTCCTCTAATTCTAAGTATTTACTACCTAACCTTCTCCTTTAGGCCCTACAAATTTAGTAAATTACGATTAAGCCCTCAATTTTTATATATATATATTTTTGTGGCATTTCTAACATTCTTCCCTACTAACAAAAATTTGGTCCCCAAATTTATTATTTACCATCAGCAGCTACTATCAATGTACTTGTAGAGTAAATGTTGAACACAAGTAATTAAACATACCTTAGGTAAATAAATAGGTATACCGAGCTCGGATAGTGTCCTCGAGCTCCCAAGTCACCTCTACATCCGAGTGGTGGTGTCATCCAACCCTGACCAGCCGGATCGTCTTATTCCGTAGCCGACGCTCCCAGAATCCCAAGATCCGTACATGTACCTCCTCATAAGTAGTTTCAGGTTGGAGCGGAACCGACACCTCGGATAAAATGTGTGCGGCGTCTGGCCCGTATTCTCTCAGCATAGATACATGAAACACGTCGTGGATGCTTATCAAAGACGGGGGAAGTGCTAGGCGATAAGCTACAGCTCCAATTCTCTCCAAAATTTAGAATGGCTAATATACCGTGGAGCTAGCTTACCTCTGAGGCCAAAACGTTTCACCCCCTTCGTGGGTGAAACTCGCAGAAAAACATGATCCCCCACAGTAAACTCTAAGGGTCGGCGTCTCCGGTCAGCATAACTCTTCGTACTAACTCTGCATCGTGATGAACTCTCTGGGGTCCCAGCAGCTGAGTCTCACTGACCTCATCCCCGAGGGGGGTATCCTGCACGCCCTACCGTACAATGCCTCAAACAGTGTCAACTGTATCGCCAAATGAGAGCCATTGTTGTAGGCGAACTCCACCAAGAGTAAATGATCCTCCCAACTGCCCCCAAAGTCCATCACACACGAGCGCAGTAAGTCCTCCAAGGTCTGAATAGTACGCTCTGACTATCCGTCTGTCTGAGGATGAAAAGCTGTGCTGAGACAGAGATCTGTGCCCATAACCCTCTGCAAATCTGCCAATCTATCAAGAGAATCTGTCCTCCGGATAGCTAAGAAGTGAACATATTTGGTTAGTCGGTCCACGACTACCCAAATCGCATTATAACCTCTCCTAGTCCTCAGCAAACCCACAACGAAAATCCATAGTGATATGTTCCTACATCCACTCGAGAATGCGAATCCTCTGGAGGAGTCCAGCAGGTCTCTAGTGCTCTGCCTTAACCTGCTGACATACGAGACATCTAGCAACAAACTCCGCGATGTCTCTCTTCATGTTGTTCCAACAATAGAAACATCTCAAATCATGGTACATACGAGTGCTACCCGGATGAATAGCAAAACGTGATCGGTGACCTCCTACAGCAACTCCTCTAAGATAGGGTGTGCCTCTGGTACACCCAACCTCTCTCGGAAGTACAGAACACCCTCCTCCTCACATGTGAAATCCGCCTGCTCTCCTGAAATCGCCTGGCCACCCAGAAACTGAATGTGCTGGTCACTGGCCTGAGCCTCTCTGATCCTCGACCGAATCTCTGACTGAGCCATCAAGGTCACTAGCAGTCCTCTCTGTCCGAGACTGCTCCTCTAACCCTAGCTCAGAGAAACTCTAAATCAAATATGTGACCATCACACTATGGCATGCCAAAACAGCTCTAGACTTCCGACTGAGGGCGTCGGTAACTACATTAGCTTTCCCAGGATGGTAGCTAATGGTGCAGTCGTAATCCTTCAGAAACTCCATCCACCTCCCCTGTCGGAGATTCAGCTCTCGCTGAGTGTACAGATACTGAAGGCTCTTGTGGTCTGTGAAGTCTCGAAGGTGACCACATACAGATGATGCCTCCAGATCTTCAACGCGCAATGATAGCGGCCACCCCTAAGTCGTGAACGGGGTAGTTCCTCTCATACTCCTTCAACAGCCGTGAAGCATAAACAACCACCCGTTCAAGCTGCCTGAGTACCGCGCCCAGTCCCAGGAGAGATGCATCAGTATACAGAGTGAAACCATTCTCCTCAGAATGTCATACTAGAACTGGCGCAGATACTAGCCGCCGCTTCAGCTCCTGGAAGCTGGTCTCGCAGGCTTCAGTCCATACAATCTTCACGCCTTTCCTGGTCAGACGTGTAAGGGATGATGAAAGGCTAGAGAAGTTTCAACCAAGCACCGGTCATAGCCAACCAAACCCAGGGAACTGCTCAAATTGGAACGATCACCCAATTCACTTCAAACCCTCCCTGAGTCCTAAGTAAATCCCCGACAAGGTCCTTAATACCTATTCTCATTTTCAATCATAAATTGGAAACGTCTAATATAACTCAGTGGATCCCTAAGGTTCAACCTTCATCAACTAACCTACCAAACCTCTAACCACAACATTCGCGATATCCTTCCCCATATCGGTCCACCAACGGAAACGCCTCTAAGTCTCTGTATCTTCGATATTACCTGCAAAACACACAAACTAAGAACGGCGAGCCTCACTTGCCTCTTAAGTGAGAAAATCAAGGAAGCCCCTCCGTAAAAAGGTCAAAAACTTCCAAACCATAGAAAACACTAGAGCACTCCTTCGGACATGCATCCAAACATTCTCGAACTACGGAATCGTCCGAGAGCTAAGGCTACCACTGTCATCAATACGACCCAGTGACAATAGGGAAACCCTAACGTCCACGTGCTAAAACCTCTAGCCCTGAAGCGAGGAGATACTGTAACCTAATCGTCTCTGATGCCAATGAACCACCACATGGACTGGTTTGGAGGTCAACTCGTAACCACTCTCACTTGACCACCAACGATCTACCCCTCGAAGACCGTACACCCGTTACAGACAAATTTCACCGGTGTCATGCTACTAACACCCATTCCATTACAACCCAGCGGATCCTACTTCTCGATGTGCTTTCGAAAATATCTTCCACGTAAGATCTGTTTATGAGTCATGAAACCTCATACACTAGGATAGCATAAGACGAGTTGACCAACCGTCTTCTCGTAATCCAATATACTCCGGATCTCCACTCAAGGTTCAGAGACCTCTGAGTTCCAACTCCATGACATAGAGACACGCTATGTCTCAAAGGTATTTCAACATAATCACGAAATGATTCTTGGTTCCTTAACGGTTTCCTTAACACCTTCCACCCAAAGGTCTAACCTCATAAGTGATTCGCCTCAGCGCAAATCATAAATACATAGGTACCTCCTTGGCTCACCAACCAAGTACCAATGGTAACCCGTAAGTGGCAAGCAACTATCTCCACACCTTTCTGAATCGGTACAAGTCATATCTGACTGTACTTTTTGGTTATCTAACCAAGCATAATATATCTGAGATAAAAAGTCCCATGGAAATAGAATATCTCTATCCTCTATCAACTGAGATGATAACCAACAAATATCATCTCTACTGTATCACAACAGACCATGTCCTCCAGACATGTCATCTAGGATATCTATCAATAACTGAAGCTCCATGAGCTAAAGTGAGTTGATCTCATAGCTGATAAAGTCAACTAAGACATACAACCAAGAATAGGTTGTCGTCTGATTCGACCCAAGTCCTCGACTCGTCAGTCGGCACTATCGGAGAATCAACATTCTCCGCTATACAATTGAAACCACCATGACTAACACTGCACTATACAATAGATACAAAAGAGGTAAATGAAAGACATCATATACCTCGTGTCGCCTGAAGGAGTCCCGTCACCGCCATGTCCCAATCGCGTCCATCGAGAAAACGACTCCGACATAAAATCCGAAAAAAAACACCCACAGGACCACAAGGTATCTCGAAAACCTTGCTCTGATACCAAATAAATTGTCACGCCCCGAGACCCCAGGAGCCGCTGATCCAATAGAAAATCGGACAACACCTCCCCTGTCCGGCGGACAATTCACACATACACATACCACATAAAACACAACCACGCAGTTAAAATGGCCTCAGGCCTCAAAACAAAACAGAATATAATATAAAAATCGAGTAATTCATACCTGACTGCGGACCGGTCCGACTTACGACAAAACATAAAGCATAAAGGTCTCACAAACGTACAACTATACTGCCGTATAGTATGACTAAATCCAACAAAAGCAACAGCGGAAGAAAACAATAGATAATGCTAGCAACACACTAGACGATAAATCCCGAAGACATCTCGACAAGTACGCGAACTGGGACAGGCTATCGGGCACGCTCCAGTCAGTCATCCTGAAATAAAAACAAGGAGCTAACGGTATGAGTCATAAAACTCAGCGAATATCTCATCATATATATATAAGATATTCTAAGATAGCAACAGGGTAATAGACTACCAAAATCGTACGTGCACAGACAGTAATAAGAAGAGCTGCAAGAGAACAATAAGAACTACCATACCAATATCATAGAGTCGCCAGGATCAGACATAAGGGTCTCCTGTAAGTGCATGTCAATCATATACAACATCAAGTATAAACAAGCACAAGTAAGGGCAAAATAAACGAACACACAAAGTGCAATGACATGGTCTGGTCACCCCTGCCATCGGTCAGACATCGTCACCTATGTACGGGAGGAAGCTGAGCAGAGGCCACCCTCCGACGTAGGGCTGTGACTGCCGTCCATACTCTGCCATCACTACTCCTGAGCGATCGAGTAGACGGAATGTTGCCGGTGTAACACCCCTACTCCAAGGCCTATCCTAGCGATGTCCCAATCAGCCTAAGGCCATCTGTGGAGGACATCTCTGTCTGAGTGTTACCCCTACCCCATGTATATATAGTGGGGGAGAGATATCTCCCTCTCATCTCCTGGTATCTGGACAACGCAAGGATGGACATCTGCCTGCTACCACGCTCCGATTCACTAATCCATGAGTGCATGAGCGGTGCAGCACAGAGCACACTACCCAATACTCCGTCAACCACTAACCCATGAGTGGCCGTATGGGTAGGTCAGTATGACTGTCGACCTAGCTCACCCAAAAGGGGCCCCTGCTCGACAGTGATGTACAGTGCAGTATGATGCATAACAACGGTCAAATAGCATCCACTATCTAGTCCACCTATATCAACATGATATGTAAGGATCGTGGAACATGCACCATATCCTAAATCCTACAGGTATAGGTATCACATATCAGTTGTGGCACAACCAGCATCGACAAAACAAATATAATAGTCATGCCACCATTCTATTACTCTATTGCTACACAAGCATATCAAATATATATATATATATATATATATATATATATATATATATATATATATATATATATATATATATGTGACAATTCTAAAAGAAGAGTCAGAGATACCCGCCTCCGATGAAGTAACACGAAAACGATGAGCACCCCCGTCCAAAACTCCGTAACCGGTCACCACGTCAATGTCCTATATCATGCACATAAATTTAGCTATTACAATATTAATGATAGCTAAACTAATACTACACAATATTAGGATCTAACCCTAACTATCATGTGTAGTTCATCAACCCTAATTAATTAAACACCCTTGATCTAACATGTGACCCAATTAGATTATCAACTAAACAAAACCCGAACCCATTCACAGCTCATGACATGAAGCTGCAGGATCGGCTAAGCAAATTATTCTAATCCCCACGATTAAATCAGGGCACATGAACAATAGCCTATTCCATGATCAAGGACAAACAAATAACAATCCCACTTAAACATCCACAAAAACCTCACGACTGATCAAGGCCAACAATACCCTCACAAACTGATCAGATTGATCCCAACATAGCTCACGGCCAAGAACCAAACTAAATCAAATTCCAAGTGAAGAACATGGCAGTGATCAAACATAGAGAACTAATACGAAATCCAACTCTAATTAACAGCAATAGCAAATCACCACAGAACACTCAAAACCTAAATCGATTCAACCAACGAATCACACGATTCTACACATATTGATCCAATCCCTTCCAGATCGAAAGCCAACAGAGACAACCTCCGAAACCATCCAAAACTCTCGGAAAACAATCGAGATCACAGAACATTTCAAATCCTTTGATTCTAAACCACAACCCACGGCGAGAATACACAAGATCTCAGAATCTGACCTAATTTCCAAAACAGGTCAAGAACCAACCACCATCTCACAACACTGAATCACGGCAGGAATCAACCAGAGAACGAATCACAAAATCAAACATCAACCAAGATCAGAGACTGAAATCGCAACTCGGATCGAAACCATCATCCCTTACCTGAGGATTCGTCTGCCATCCACCTCTGTAAGGAACCAAAGCAGAACAATGGTCGCGCACAAAATCGTACCGACCGGAGGATAGTGGCGCCCCTAGACCACCGGATCTCTGCTAGCACAGCGACACCAGAGCGTGGAAGAACGAGATCCGCTCCATCTTCCCAGTTGCGTCGCCGAGAAGGAGATGATCGGCGCTTGGCTGCGATCTAGAGCACGCGAGGGAGAAGAAGTGGTCGGCGCTTGGCTTGGCTGGGATTTTAGGGCTTGCGAGGGAGAAAGAGAATCGGCTGTGCTAGGGCTCGCGAAGAACGAAAGGGGAAGGGTCGGCTTCAATTTCGCCAATAAAGGAAGAAGACAGCTCGATCATTTAATGGAATTTAAAAAAAAACAATCGCATTTGCCATTTAGTCCTCTAATTCTAAGTATTTACTACCTAACCTTCTCCTTTAGGCCCTTATCTATTTAGGCCCTACAAATTTAGTAAATTACGATTAAGCCCTCAATTTATATATATATATATATATATATATATATTATATATATATATATATATATATATATATATATATATATATATATATATATATATATATATATATATTTGTGGCATTTCTAACAGAATTAATTTCATCATATAAATTATTAAAATTAATTTCATCAGAAAAATTATTAGAATTAATTTTATCAGAAAAATTATTAGAATTAATTTTATTAATTTCTGAATTGATATTCTGAATTAAACAATTAATTTCTAATATTTTGGTTATATTCACGTTTTGTAATTTAACATGCAAAAAGTTAATTTTCCTATGCAGTAAATCTACTTTATCAGAAAAATTAAATATTTTATCACATGAAAGTGCAGAAACTTGTAAAATTTTTGGAACATAAATTTTTCGTACCTTTGCCGGACATTGGTTTTTGTAGTGTCCGAATTTTTCGCACTTGAAGCATCTGATATGGCTTTTATCTCTTCGGACTCCTAGCGCTGGTGCCCCCTTTGCCGCCGGTGATGAACAATTTTTATGAGTAGGGCACTGATTTTTATAGTGCCCTCTCTCCCTGCATGTGAAACAAATAATATGCAATTTAAAATTAGACATAAAAAAACGTACCTGATTCACCCCTGGGCTCCCCCTCAACTCCTGGCGTCTTTGCTCCGTCGACGGTTAGTCCGGTAAAGAGCGGCTCGGCTCTGATACCAATTGAAGGACCGGTGCCGTCGATAGAGGGGGGGTGAATATGGACCGTTCGAAATCTTCCGGAAATCTTCGTTCGTAAAACTATTCAGATCGTTAGTGAAGCGGAAAATAAAAACAAAACGAACACAGGTACATAGCGGATTTTACTTGGTTCCCGACCCCCCACGGTCAGTACATCCAAGGCCTATGCACGGGAACGCCCGTCCACTATTGGTCTCCTTCCCGGACTTTCCGGAGGCGGAGAAACCCAACTTACAGTGCAATATTACAAGCAATAATATAGAAATTTAAGTACAGTAATTAAAAAGCAAACCAACGAGACAAAGTCAGAAGCTCGGCCGATCTAGACCTCCGAAGTGTCGCGCACCTCCTCCTGGAGCCTCCCGGTCATAGAGCCTCATTTCTAGCGCGTTGTCGTCGGTCGGAATGATCAAAACAGTACTTGGAAGTCGTGTCTGATGCAGAGGGGTCGAAGCCCCTTATATAGGCCTCCTAGGGGCGCCCTGGACGTTGGAGGCGCCCCGATAAACTCGGTCAACTCTTATCCTTGCGCCGACCTCGCCGCAGCTGATAAGACTTTTGACCAGGGCGCCCTCATGATGGCTTATCTGTGTTTTGGGTTCGAAACTGCAAATACAGCTTTGAACCAGGGCGCCCCGGACGCTCAGGGCGCCCTGCTTAATACTTGTTCTGCCTGCTTCATCATAACTGCATTTTTACCTTTGGCTCAGGGCGTCCTGGCTGTTGAGGGCGCCCTGGATGGTGAGGGCGCCCTCCCTGATGGGGGCGCCCTGCTTCAGGGCATCCAGCCCTTGTTCCGCTTGCTTTGTCTTCCAATCTTGGTACCTGCAAGATACACAAACACAAAGCATATACATACAACATTAAGCTTAAGAATTTGGTTCTGACTTCGGATCTCCACGAAACCCTAGGTCGAACCGGCACGAGTTCCTATCCCCGAGAACTCGCCCTTCACCTACTCCTTTCAGGAGACGGTTCCCACCCAGTCCTTCGGATGGACTTTTGCTTAGCCACCGATTACTCCGGATCTCAAGACGCCCACACCCTGACCCGTCTTTACTCCTGTCCTTAGTCATCGCTCAGCTAAGTTGCTTAGTCCCTCGGACCAAGTCTTCATTTCCTAGCCGTCCTTCGCCAGGTGCCTAGCAGCCCTTCGCTAGGTCTTTGTTACCAAGCGGTCCTTCGCCTGGTGCCTAGCAATCCTTCGCTAGGTCTTCTATGCCTAGCAGCCCTTCGCTAGGTGCCTAGCAGCCCTTTGCTAGGTGCCTAGCAGCCCTTTGCTAGGTCTTCTATGCCTAGTAGTCCTTCACTAGGTGCCTAGCAGCCCTTCGCTAGGTCTTAGGGTTACGATACCTAGCATCCCTTCGCTAGGTGCCTAACAGCCCTTCGTTAGGTCTTAGGGTTTCGATACCTAGCAGCCCTTCGCTAGGTGCCTAGCATCCCTTCGCTGGGACTTAGGGTTTCGATGCCTAGATTAACTAGGACTCTTCTTCAGCTAAGGTTACTTCTCTTTTGCTCCCCTTTGTCTGTTCACTATATCACTGACTTAAGTGTATTGTCAAACATTAAAACACTTCAAGAGGAATATCATTGATGCAACTTGCACCAACATCAATCATGTTATTTGAGATAAATATATGATTTTCAAATATTGAAAACTTACCTTTCCCGATCGTTTGTCCAGTACTCTTATAATGATCATGAGCTAATCGGACTAGTTTGGGTCGATCTCCTTCATTGTCTTCTGATTCCAAGTTTGAGTTGGACTCGGGTACAGGTTGAAGCTTCTTCTTTGGTTGTTCTCTTGGAGCTTTCCCAGCACTAGAAATTACACCTTTCTCGACTATTACAGTATCTGTTTGATTATTTAATTGTAATTCAAAAAAAGATTCGAAATTGGTTACCATTTTTGTCTTAGTCAATTCGTCTTCTGACTCTGGCTCGAATTAGCAGTCAGGTATGGATTCTTTCTCATCTTCTGATCCGGAGTCAATTTTGAAGTCGGGTGCTACTCTTCTACGATCTCAATAACGGAGCTCTCTTCGTGTAAATTGATTAGCTTTTTCCAAATTTCTCTGGCACATCTGAATAGACCTACTAGTTCGAGTTGATCCATGGTTATGCCACATTATAGGATTGCAATTGCACTTGCATCGGTCTCGATTTGGTTGAGGGTTTGTTCATCCAGTTTATCCCACTCGATTGCTAACTCATCTTTTACGGGAAAAGAGAATCCCGTTTGGATGATTGATAAATACCATTTTATTGATTATTTGAGCTGCTAAAATCCATGTTTGACCTATGTTTTTATGGCTTGATTGTGATTTTACCCTAGGTTTTAGGATTTCCTCTTATTTTGGACTTAATTGCAAATTTACACATTTTTTGGATTATTTGGCCACTAATTTTCTGATATATTTTTGTAGGCATGAAAGGATCCTGGACCTAGGGCATACTGGGTCAAACTTGAGTCGGATGTGAACCGGATCGAATTATCAAGCTTACAATTAATCCGGGCCGTCCGATTCAAGAGCGGCTAGATCTGAGCCATCCGGAACGATATGAAGCAATCCGAGCTAGGGTTAGGGTTGATCAAGCTCTAGGATCAAGATCTGAAGGTTTCATCCCAATCAGAGCTCAATCAACCGTTGGATCAAGCTTGGAGGACTCTAGATCGTCCATTCAAAGAATTGCTTGATCTGGACCATCCGTTGCACATCTGGAGGATCCGAGCTACCACGAGGCAGATCCTGACCCCAGATCATCATCATCAAAGTTTGGCTCAAATCAGAGCAAGATCAGCCGTTGGATTTTCTCAACTAAATATGAGCCGTCCATTTTCTGATTATTTAAGGAAAAATTCCCCAGCAGCTGACCTGGTCGCGTCATCAGTGTTCTTCGCCGTTTTTCATCCATTCTTCATAGTTCTTCATAGTTCTTGAAAGTTTTTGCTTCCAAGAAGGCGTGACCACCTCATCTTCCATTCCAGATCGAGAATCAAGTCCTTGGCGATCGTTGTTTAAAGAATTCTGCTCATTTGCGCTGGAACAGGGGATTGCTTGAGGGTTTCGGCAGTCCTCAGTCCGACCACCTTCTTCTCAACCATGACCCATTTCCAAGCTTCTGAACCATTTGTAGGGGTTCTCAGGTGAGCTCAGAAGCTTCCCAAATCATCATCGCAGCTCCACCAATTAAGATGGAGTGAATCGGATTGAAAATTCCAGCAAGCGCAGGTTCGACGCAGAATCAACTTCAGAATTGATTGTCCACTGATTTGCTGAGCCTAGGGGTTCGAAGCCAGTTCTTGATTGACAACCAAGAATTTCTTGAGCACGGGAGGGGTTGAGGAGTAGCTTAGATATTTAATTTTCGTTTGTTTAGTTGTAATTTACAGTTTTAAGAAATTCTGTTCTGTTTCTGCAAAAATTCAGTTTTCGGTTGTCTTAGTTTTCAATTCTGAATTGTTAGCTTAATTAGGATTTAAATCTTCGAGTTTAGTAAGTTAGGAACTTGTTTAGTGATTAATAGAGTTAAATTTCAGTTTACTTTAGTTTTATTTCTTGCGTGCCAATTCCAAGTGCTGCGTGCCAACTTGTTTGCTGCGTATCAACAATTACAGCCCCCTTTTCATTAGTTTTGTTAAGTAATTGCTAGTTTAAACTTCTTTGTTCCTAGATTAGTTACTGGTACTCAGTTAGTGTTAGCTAGCTTAGCCTTTAAGCTATTGCGAAAACAGAAAAAAATCAGTAGCTAATCTTTTCAATTTGGCATCTTAAATTTCAGCCCCTTTTGATTTCTGAATTTGTTGTTTCCTTTCAAGTTCTGATTTCAGTTTAAATTCCTCACCTTAGACTTGTTTAGTTCTTCCCAAATAGCCTTGTTTCCCAATTGAATAAATCAGTTTAAGCCATTGAGTTGAAAATTTACTTATTTCTTGATTTAAAGCTAGTTTTTGGCACAAAGGATCACTCATTTCTTCCCTTGCGTGCCAACTGCCTTAGACCCTCTTACTTTCGAATTTAGCTTGTTTTCTTTGTGGCATATGATTGTGTTGAAAACAATAAGTTGCACTCACTCATATCTGAATTTAGTAGGCAGTGGTATATTTCCAAGAAAACTCTCTAGTTAGTTTAGTTGAGTTGTTTGCTTAATTTCTGAATTTCGCATATATTGATGTGTTGCAAGCTTGTTTAATTCCGAAAATTCTTATCACTGTTTTTACTTCATTGAATAGCAGTTCTTTTGTTTTATTGAAATCAAAAATCTGTTTCCAAAAATTTGGTGAGTGTTTGATTAGGTTTACATTAGGTTGAGTTCTTAAGTGCAAATTCTTTGTTTAGTTAGTGAGTTGAGTTCTATATTTCATTTCATTTGTGATTTCCTATCTGAATTATAACCCAAAATCCAATTACACATCCGAAACCCCAAAAACAAAAACGACACATAACTACAAGTTTGAATCAAGCACGACATCTAACCCCGAGAAAAATACGACCTGTGGCCCCTATATTACATTTTCATACTTTTGATTGTAAAAAAGATTTCCAGCATTTCATATACATCTAAATTTGAGACTCACATTCGTGATACATAGATTGGGCTCGTCAATGATTCGTCATAAGTCCATATGGACCTTCAGAAGGGACTCCATTTAACTTCTCCAAAAATTGAAGTTCACGCCGGAGATTAGCGGTGGACGGGCACTGTTCCACTCTTGGTTGACCATTTAGGATAAACTTCGTACACACAAGAAATAACAAAAATGTACAAAGACTTGGTCTTGGATTAGTAGTGCGGGAGAGAGAAAAAATAGCCTAACAAAAATATTACACGAATTTCGAGGTAGAATAATAAATAATAATAAGAATAAGTTTGAGACAAATTTTTTGAAAATGAATATTCTGATTAATGGAAAAATTAGGAGTTAAAAGAGATTGCTCGAATTAGGGTAGTACGAATTTCGAGAAAAAACATTAAAATAATAATTAAAAAATTTATGATAAGTTTTTAAAAATTGATCATTTTATCAACTCTAATGAATGGTGAAAAGATGAACATTCAAAATTAAAAAAGGCGTAAGAATATTTTAAACCCAAGCATAAATATTATTTATGTAAAAAACGAAAAAGATCGAGTGGTGTTGCACCAACCTCGATTAACGAGAAAGAAAAGAAATAAAATTTTGTAAACTCCGAAAAAAAAACTCTCAAATTGGTGGTTGCACCAAATTTGAGTTACCCCGCTCTGATAGCACTTGTTCGATCGAGAAACACGATAGAGGGGGGTGAATATCGTGAAAACTTTTTCGGATAAGACTTAAGAGAAAAATACATAGCGGAATTAAAAACAAACACGAGAGACACAGGTATTTTTTACTTGATTCGGAGTTGCGGTTGGCTCCTACTCCAAGGCCCACGGTCCTTGATCGTTTACTGCGGGCAATTCTATAATAACGCAAGGATTTACAGAATTTGATACAATAGTAGTGCACTAAATAAACGAATACACTTTTCGTTATCGACACTCGGTGTGGATCGTACTTCGGAGCAGAGGGTCGTCGTCGGCGCTGATGTGTCGAGATCGGAGTTTGCCGAAGCAGCGCGCTTGAACGAGAAGCTTAGAGGCGTTGGAAAATTCTTGTTCTGAAACCTTGGGGTCGAGCCCCTTTTATAGTGCTCCTGGAGGCGCCTGGGACGTCAGGGGCGCCTGACACGTGCCTTCAGATCCGAGAACCTCTATCCGAGGCTTGGTCAGCGTTTATCCCCTTCGAATCGGCTCTGGAGCTGACTGGGGCACCCCGGACCTCCCGGGCGCCCAGGTTGGCTGGGTCCACTGGCTTCGTGGCTGATTTTGCTTCGAATCATCTTTGGCTTTGACCTTGGGCGCCTGGGACCTCCCGGGCGCCTAGCCCAGTGTTGTTTCGAAGCGAATCTTGCTTAACTGCTTGTTTGGCTTTGACCTTGAGCGCCCGGGACCTCCCGGGCGCCTAGCCCAGCTGTCTGCCCCTCTCCTTTGGGGCGCTCTGAGCTGCAGAAACATACTCCTTCGGTCCCTGCAATAAAGGTTAGTTCCAAAACTACAAAGCAAGAATATTAGTCAATGTTTTACAGCCGTAGCTGTCTTGGTTCTGACTTTGGGTCTCCCAAATGGAATCCTAGGTCGAACTGACGCCTACTGTTCCCTCGACGGGGAACGCATCCTCACCTACTCCTCTCAGGAGAGTTTACCTTTTGCCAACCGGCTCCTCCGGTTGGACTTTTGCCCAGCAGCCCTTCACTAGGTGCCTAGCAGCCCTTTGCCAGGTGCCTAGCAGCCCTTCGCTAGGTCTTCGATACCTAGCAGCCCTTCGCCAGGTGCCTAGTAGCCCTTCGCCAGGTGTTAGGGTTTCGATGCCTAGCAGCCCTTCGCTAGGTGCTCAGTAGCCCTTCGCCAAGTGCCTAGCAGCCCTTCGCCAGGTCTTAGGGTTTCAATGCCTAGCAGCCCTTCGCTAGATGCCCAGCAGCCCTTCGCCAGGACTTCTTACCTAGTGTACCTAGGATTTCTTCATGCACACTTAGTGAACACATAAGATAACAAATACTACTTAACTTTGAATCCTTTGCCAATATCAAAACAAGATTCGATATGGTGCTTCCTGCACCAACACAATATACTACCAATCATGCTCCTATATTATTTTGAGTCTACCATTTTCCCTTCAACATCACTATCCATCTTCACATTTGTTCCTATAGGGGTAGATGCTACCTTAGCATTTTCTAAACCAAATTTCTTTAGCATTTCCCTAGCATACTTAGTTTGAAATACATGTGTCCCTTTATTAGTTTGCTTAACTTGAATACCTAAAAAGAAAGTTAACTCTACTACAAGACTCATCTTAAATTCATATTCCATACACTTGATGAACTCTTGTAGAAAGTCACTATTTGTGGACTCAAAGATGATACCATCTAGATAAACTTGGGCAACAAATATGTCCTTATCCTTAGATTTTAGGAACAAGGTTGGGTCAATTGTTCCTCTCCAAAAACCCTTAGACACTAGAAATGTAGAAAGCCTTTCATACCAAGCCCGGGGAGCTTGTTTCAATCCATACAAGGCTTTTCTCAACTTATAAACATGTCTAGAATAGTTTGAGTCTTCAAACCCGGGAGGTTGTTCTACATAGACCTCTTCCTTAATGACCCCATTAAGGAATGTCGACTTCACATCCATTTGGTGAAGTGTGAAACCCATGTGAGCAGCATAGGCTAGTAGAATTTTAATGGACTCTAATCTAGCTACGGGGGCATGCATAGGTCTCATCATAGTCTAGTCCCTCAACTTGGTTAAACCCCCTAGCTACCAATCTAGCCTTGTACCTAGTAATCTTACCTTGATCATCTAGCTTGTTCCTAAAGACCCATCTAGTTGTGGCAATGGTGCAATCAGTGGGCCTAGGAACCAACTCTCATACCTCACTTATTTCGAATTGATTTAGCTCTTCTTGCATGGCTAAGACTCAATCCACATCACCTAATGTCTCATCAATAGATTTAGGTTCTAATTGAGAGATTAAGACAACTTAACTACTTTGGTCTCTAAAATAGGACATAGTCCTTACCCCTTGAGTGACATCACCCACTATTTGGTCAGTGGGGTGATCTTGGTGATGCCTTAAGGGCCTAGAGGTTGTGGTTTCATTGACTACTTGATGTTCATCCTCTAGTGTACTTCTCCCTCCCCCCTTGATCATTGCCCCCTAAATTTAGGTCTTGGATTCCTTGGGCAAGGGGTTGACTTTCCTCTATGTCCTTATCAATTGAGGCTTTCCTAGGGTAAGTATTTGTAGATTCATCAAAATCAACATTTGAAGACTCCTCAATTACCTTAGTCCTTTTGTTGTAGACTCTATAACCCCTACTAGTGGATGAATAACCAACTAAAATTCCCTCATCCGCTTTTGATTCAAACTTCCTTAAATCATCCTTGGTGTTTAGAATGTAAACCTTACATCCAAAGACCCTAAAGTAGTGGACTTGTGGAATTCTCCCATTTCACAACTCAAATGGAGTTTTACATAAGAACCTATATACTAACACCCGATTTTGAATGTAACAAGCGGTATTTACCGCTTCAGCCCAAAATAGTTAGGAAGGGAATATGCATTAAGCATAGTCCTAACAGCTTCTTCTAGGGCTCTATTTCTCCTCTCTACTACCCCATTTTGTTGAGGAGTCCTTGGGCATGAAAATTCATGCTTATACCCATTTTTTACACAAAATTGTGAGAATTTTGAGTTTTGAAACTCCCCACCATGGTCACTCCTAATAAGTAATGCGGTTGATTTTGAGATGCTTCTCATTTTCAACCCTCTTACTAAAGCCTATAAAGATTTCTAAGGTCTCATCCTTAGGTTTCATGAAAAATACTCAAGTAAATTTAGAAAAGTCATCTACTATTACCAAACAATATTTACTCCCTACTAGTGAGGGAGTATTATGGCAATCAAAAAGATCAATGTGTAATAGCTCTAAAGGTAAAGTAGTGCTAGTTAGGGTTTTACTTTTGTGTGATGATTTTGATTGCTTACCCTCTTGGCATGCATCATACATCTTGGTCTTCTCATACTTGATCATAGGGAGCCCCTTCACCAACTCCTCCTTTTCCACTCTTGCAATGCTCCTCATGTTGATGTGCCCAAGTCTTTGGTGCCACAACCACCCTTCTTCTTCTTTAGACATGAGACACTTAGGCAAATTGTTAGAAGCATAAGCAAGATTAAGATAGTAAATGTCAGCCTCCCTATACCCTTCTAGTATGACATTTTCGGACCCATTTTTAATTAGGCATTTCCTAGCATGAAATTCAACCCTATAGCCCGCATCGCACAATTGACTTACACTAAATAAATTAAATTTCATATCTTTAATCAAAAGTACTTTGTGAATAAAGATTGTAGGAGATACCTCAATGGTGCCCCTGCTAGTTATTTTGAGTTTTCCACTATTTCCAAAGGAAATCGTCCCTTCTCTTAGGTAGCTAATAGTGGTGAACTTGCTCACATCTCCGGTCATATGTCTTAAGCACCCACTATCTACTATCCACATGTTTGAGGCATCCTTGACTTTTACCAATACAACATGGAAAATAC
This sequence comes from Boesenbergia rotunda, assembly GCA_024364735.1. NCBI lineage: Eukaryota > Viridiplantae > Streptophyta > Magnoliopsida > Zingiberales > Zingiberaceae > Boesenbergia > Boesenbergia rotunda. Next base: position 780,050 of record JAGFNQ010008401.1, on the reverse strand, counting down.
AATCTTTTGGTACCCAAATTTTGTTCTACAAGCATCATTTAAAAACTTCTTTGGTACCCAAGCCTTCTTGATGTTTCCATTAACCTCTTGTCTCCTAGATGTACCATTTCTACCCATAAATGAGACAAAGGCTACCTCCTTGGTCTTTGGCCTATATCCTAACCCGACATTGTTATAAACGACTTTTTGACTATTTATTATCATGTCAAGGTTGCTAGAGCCCACTTGAAATTTCCGAAGTGCCTTAGTGAGGTCCTCTAACTTTTTCCTTAGCTTCTTATTTTCATTTTCAAAACATGTATCATTTGTCATAGTAGAAAAAGCATGCAAGTCTTCCTTAAGTTTTGTAGACTCTACTTTAAGCATGGCAGCTTCATCCTTTAAGTCCTTAATTTTTCTCCTGGCTCTAGTCAAATCCATATTAGTACTAGAAATTATCTTGACAAGAGTAGAAGAGGGTAGAATATATACCTCACTTACCGACGCCTTGGATTCGGATGATGATGATGATGAACCACTTTCTTATTTACTACTTGAGCTTCTCTCATCATCGGATGACTTTGAATGGTCCACTCCCATAAGCGCAACGTGAGACACATGCTCCTCTTCCTCCTCCGAGGATGATGGATCATCCCAAGTAGCCTTGAGGTTGGTGGCACTCTTCTCTTTTCCTTTTGATCTCTTCTTGTCACTCCTCTTCTTTTCTTCCTTCTTTTCTTCTCTTCTCTTTAGTTGGGGGCACTCATTCTTCATGTGTCCCTCTTGGTGACAGTTGTAGCAAATTATCTCTTTTGCTTTGCTCTTACCCTTTGATCCTTTCCTAGCATAAGACTTGCTAGAAAAACTTTTAAACGCTCTACGTATTTTTCTTACCATGAAGGCCTCTTGGTCGCTATCCATAGAGGCACTAGACTCCTCCGATTCGAATGATGAGGAGTAGATCACCTTCTTCTTCTCCTTCTTCTTTTTCATCTCCTTTTCTACAATAAAAGTTACACCTTTTTCTTTGGAAGAAACGTTAGCTTGCTCATGTAATTCAAATTCGTAAAACAAATCATCTAACTTTGCTATTGAAAGATCCCTTGATACTTTGTAGGCATCAACCATTGATGCCCACAATGTTATTCTCGGGAAGGATTGCAAGACATACCTTACAAGATCCCAATTTTCCACTTTCTCCTCAATCACATGTAATTCGTTGATCTCCTTTACCCTTCCACGTAACTGGCTCATGGACTCGTTGGTCTTCATGGAGAGAGATTGTAGTTGGGCAACTAGTAGATCCTTCTTTGCCCTTCTTGACTCGTTGGACCCTTCATTGAGTTCAACGAGTTTCTCCCATAATTCCTCGACGCTCTTGAACGACCCCACCTTGTTGTGTTGTTCCTTTGAAAGTCCGCACTGAAGCGTGGTGGTGGCCTTTGCGTTGGCTTGTGCCTTCCTCATTACTTCCTTCGGCCAAGATCTCATTGGTAGTGGCTCTCCTCTTTCGTCGACGGGTGCATCGAATCCATCTACAACACTTATCCAGTTTTCAATGTCATTCATTAAGTAATATTGTATTCTACCTTTCCAGTATGTGAAGTTGTTCCCGTCGAAAAACGGAGACCTTGTAGTGTTGTAACCCTCTTGAAACGTCATTTCCTTGTACTCCGGTCGATGGTGAGTTGTCCCAAAGCGAACCGGCTCTGATACCAATTGTTAGATCGCGTGCATTGCTAGAGGGGGTGAATAGTACTTTTTCATTGAATTCTCTACAAAGAAGTTAGCACAATACAAACAAAATATGTGAAAGACGAAAGAACAATGCTAACTCAAAGTATTTTTACTTGGTATCCACCCGGAAGGGTGACTAATCCAAGGACCACGCGGTTGCACACTCTCCACTATGAAACTCTCCTTCAAGGTGAAGAAACCTTTACAAAAGTCGTCTTCTTCCTCTTTACAAGATGCGATGAAGAACGAGAGGAAGATCTGATCAATCGGGGCACTAGCAGCACTTCAGTACAGTAAAAAATCGTACCGTACTCGTGCCAAAAGTTCCCTTTGTATAAGAGAACAGGACAACTTCGCAAGCTATCCAGCCCCGCACCAGTCGACTACCCCTGGGGCAGTCGACTGGCCTAGCAATAAATGCCAGCCAATGGATAGTTTTCGAGGGTGACCAGTCGACTGCCTCAGGGACAGTCAACTAGTCTGAGGCTGAAAACTTTCTGTGAGTTTTCGCAGTCGACTGTCATTCGACCAGTCGACTGCCCAGCCTCTCCACTCACTTACATTCACTCCAAACACTCTCCTTCACATATGCCTTCAGGTATGCTTCCTTGGCTTGCCCTTTGAAGTCTTCTTCCTCTGGCTATCGTCCCTCGGATACGCACACAAGTCTTCCTTGGCTTGCCTCCATGCCACCCTTCACGTGTGCTCTTGAAGTCCACTTCCCAGCTTGCCCTTGGAGTTCTCCTCCCTCGACTCTCATCCCTCAGATATGTTCTCCATGTGTGATTCTCCAAGTCCTGCAAACTCAATCACACACATCAAATACAAAACAACACCCTAACCTTAAACATATTGGCACACACACATCAAAATCATGATCTTCCCGATCATTCTTGGGTTGATTGCCTCAACAGATTTCACATATTGGAAGACAAGAATAGAGACATGGTTCGGAATGGAGTGGGACCTTAGGATTGCGCTTGAAGAGCCCTTCGAGATTCTAAAGGATAAGCAAGGGAAGAAGCTTAGACCTAGATATTGGAATCAAGAACAACAAAATCAATCCAAGGTAAACGAAAAGGTAATTGTAACTTTAGTTAACATTTTACCTACTAATGTGTTAAGTGATGTAGGAAAATATTCAAATGCACATGAGCTATGGAAAAAGGTGGTTGAATTCCATGAAAATCCTATACGAGCCCAACTAATAGAAGATTTCAATGAAGTAAGCTCCATGATTCAAGAAGAGAAGAGAATTGAATTATCTACGCCTTCAAGTGAGGAAGAAGAGAGTGAGAGATCATCAACCTTATCAAGAGAAGAAGAGGTGTCAAATTCAAAAATTGAGGGGGAGGAGAGACCCTCGTCAATGCCAGAACAAGAGGAAGCATCCACTTCATCCAAGGTTGAAGAAGAAGTCAACCTAGCCTCCACCTCCGCCAAAATAAAGAAAAATGACCATATCACATACTTTGGATGCAATGAAAAGGGGCACTATAAAGACAAGTGCCCACTAGGTAAAAAGGAGGTAAAATCTAAACTCATTTCAAATTCTCTTAAATCTAATGTGGGTTGTAGGATTGGAGAAGCCCAAGAGAAAAGAAGAAAAATTCGATGCTTCACATGTGGAGAGCAAGGGCACTACCACACCAAGTGTCCAAGAAAAGGAGAGCTAAAGAAATTGGAACACTTGAGGAGATGGGAGAAAGAAGAAAGGAAGAAGCAAAGATCACATCAAGGGTAAGGGAGGTAATTCCTAACCCCTAAGTTAAAAAGTAATTCAAATTTGAGTTCCTCATTGCATAATAAAAATAGTGTCAATTATCCATCCATACATGCTAGAATTAATGAAAAATATTTGATGGTGCATAATTTTGAATTTAAGTATAATGATAGGAATAGGAGTAACAAGGTAGATCATAACCTTAAGAAAAGCATGCATCATGATAGACCTAAGACTTTTGTATCTAAGGATCAAGACATTAACCCCAAGAAGGAGAGGCATATGCCTAGGAAGATGGGTAGGTCTAGGAATGTCCAAAGTAGACACATGGATCCTAAGGTTAACAATTTAGAAAGGGAAAATCAAGCCTTGAGGGCAAGGCTTGATACATTGGAAAAGACCCTAGAAAGATTCAAGGTTGGATCTAAGGGCCTAGATATGATGTTGGGTAGTTTAAAACCCAACTATGATAGATCAGGATTGGGCTACCGGTCTAAGGTCTCCAATGCCAAGGAAAAGAAATATATTGGGGAAGCATATAGTAATGGCAAGAAAGAGAAGTCTAAAAATGTCAAGGGGGTGTCATTTAGAGGTAAAGAGAAGGGCTTAACCAAAGACAAGGTGTCTAAGGATAAGAGGATTCATTTTGGAGGTTAAGAATCACCAGCGGTTCACCGGTGTGGTCTAGTGTGGATTGAGTCACTTAGGGAGGTGGCTAGGGCTAAGAGCTCAAGGGGAAGCTCTAGGAGCCTTTGGGGTCCATGGTAAATGAATCTCAAGAGGTTTTCTCCTAAAAAATTAGATGAAATGTGCCAAAGTGATTGGAAGACTAGGCTAAGTCTTAATCCTAGAGAATTAGCACATTAAAAGGAGTTTTAGAGAGAAAAAGATGAAAATAGGGTTATATTTGATAAAATTAAGGTTTAATGGGTAAATACCATATAATTCACAGCTAGAAATGGATTATGGTCAGGTATTAGAGGATATATCAATGAAAGATCACAATTAGGATTTTTGGGAGAAGTTTAAATGATACATTTTAGGAGAAGTTGAGTTTCGTGCCAATCTTGGGATTTGAAGTATATTTATTTGGAAATATATTTTTCAAAGTAGGCATAGGCTCCACAAATCTCCCCACGAAATTTCAGATTTTTTGGAGATTTATGGAATTAACTAGGCATTACTGAAATTGGACTGAAAACCTATAATTCAGGTATCAGTCGACTGCCCTGGGGGCAGTCGACTGATCTCAGCCCAGAAACATTCTGTGAGTTTTGGCAGTCGAGAAGAAAAGGCAGATTGGCTAGTAAGAAATTGTAAAATTGGAAGCCTAGGAAAGTTTCACATCACTTTATGAGATTGTATGTCATGGGTTGATACTATATGATTTAGAGTTCATAGATTGAATGATGGGATATGGTTTTGAATCAAAATCCTTGGGTTGATACTTTTCCATAGCTTCTTCGTTCCTCGGATACATCGAGCCCGTCGACTCCCTTCCCGTGCTATCTTTCTCGCTCGTCACATCTTCTGCTCGACTTCTTATACTCCTAAGCTCCTGCACGCTTATACACAAGGATCAAACCAATCAGGACATAACTTGACTCGGTTGATTACATCAAAACTCCGTGTTACATACACTGTTCATCTTCCACCTTTCCTCTACTTCACTGACTTAATCGTCAGAGTGGTTTTGTCGGGACACCTCCTGCCTGCTTGCCAACACTCTCTTCCTCCTCAGCTCCTCTTTATAAGATTGTAGGTCTTCTTGCTTCGAAATCTTTTTCCCGTCAACTTTGAAGTCATCTCACCAACATCTTAGCTTTCACTGATTTCAGACAAAATCATGCATATTGTTAACTAGATTGATTCATCTTATTTTGACATTAGTTATTTCTACCGCCACAACTAAGCGAATTTTTTGAACAATGAAATATGTGAATACAGTATTTCGCAATAAAATGGAGGATGATTATCTTGAAGATCATTTGACATTTTATATTGAATGAGATTTAATTAAGGATATAGATATAGATTCTATTATAAATAAATTTTATATTTCAAAATTCCGTAAGCCATTACTTCGTTGAATAATATAACCCCCTCCTAACTCTAATTCTCAAATCCGTCCCTACCTATTTCTAAATTTCTACTTCCCATATGAGATATCACTCCATTGGACTTTATTACAGTCATTCCATATACAAAATACACCTTCCACTTCTAAAAAGTCATTAGTTGTTTCCAAATTATTTTTAAAAGATAATGATTCAAAATGATGTTTTTGGAAAGTATTCATCTACTTAAATTATATCATTGACAGAAGTTTTTAAAACGAGGATGTCAAATGAGTAAGCATTATCGACAATTTATTTATTTAATATAAATGCCGTGATGGATTGTATTAATAAATCAATATTTTTAAACGTTTGTTTCTATCAATTAAATTGACAACAGATTTTAACAATGGTTTTACCAAACAATGTACTGTCTCCTCTGTATATCATAAGATCTTCTTCTTCTTCGGGCAGTATTGTGCTAAAGATAGGAAATGGCTGAGCCTGGTTGCATTGGCAGTAGCTGCACCTCTCCACGTTCTCCGCTCTTTCCCTCATTTTCATTCTTCCAAATTGAGTTCTACATCTTTCCTCCTCTTCTTCTCCTTGTGCTTCTTATTCCTTTCTCCTTCGATTGCATCGGCTTGATGTGGCCGGCGTGGGGAAAAGTGCACCTCCCTCGCGGCGGTGGCCGCACTATCACGTCCCCTTCGCCGCCCCCGCGATCTCCATTTCTCATCCGCTCCTCCTCCCTCAAGGACATTCTCTCCCTCCTCGACGATTGTGAAGCCTTCGACCGCAGTAATCCGCCCACCGCCCCCTCCCGAGGTTCCTCTCCTCCTCCGCCGCCGCCGCCGCTCGTGCACCACTCCCGCCCGGCCTCCGCCGCTCTCCTCCGCCCCTGGTGCTCCTCGCAGGAGAAGGACCCCTTCGGCCTCCCTCCCGGTGAGGAGAAGCGCATCATCCTCTACTTCTCCTCCTTGCGCGTCGTCCGCCGCACCTTCGAGGACTGCGCCGCCGTCCGCGCCATCCTCCGCGGCCTCCGCGTCGCCGTCGACGAGCGCGACGTCTCGATGGACGCGGGGTTCCTGCGCGAGCTGAGGGGCGTCCTCGGAGGCCGCCCGCACCCCGTAGGCGTCCCCCAGGTGTTCATCGGCGGTCGCCACATCGGCGGCGCGGAGGACCTCCGGCGGCTCCTCGAGGCAGGGGAGCTAAGGCGGTACGTGGAGGGGGTGGCTCCGGCGCCGCCGGAGATCTGCGACTGGTGCGGTGACCTTCGCTTCTTGGTGTGCCGGAGGTGCAACGGGTCGCGGCGGTGCTACTCCGAGAAAGGCAACGCCGGCGGTGCGTTCCGTGCGTGCACCGCCTGCAACGAGAACGGCCTCATCCGCTGCCCCCGGTGCTGCGCCCCGACAGCCGTCTGATCGTGATCGGACCGTCAGTGATAGATATCTCTGTCCGCTCTCGTAAGCGAGGTATTAATTGCAGTAACGATAACATATAATAAAAACTAGGAACTGCGAGTGAGCGTGTTAAATATTCCTCTCTCTTTTTTTTTCTTTTTACTTCATATTTAAGCTCGAGGCAAACTGTTTAATTAGGAGACTTGAGATTTCGTTCTGTAATGCCTCTCCGTCATGATCATATAAAAAAGAACGTGTAGTGATATGATTTGTGCATTCAGAGTGAAAATATTTTTCTCATTACTATGTGATATGATCATATATGTTCATTACACTTATTCAATTCTTCGTCTACGTCTTTAATTGTCAGTTGCCAGAATAAGCATGATAGGGGCAAGTGGCCTTCCCTTTCCTTAGAAAAATAAACGAGATTATAACAATTAGGCAGCACCAAAAGGCAAAAGGTCACATTAGAATACCAAGACAAATGTCTATTAATTATAGTCATTATATGAAACCGCTAGAAGATGTAAACTGTTTCCACGCTGAGTAACGTGCTCTCTGAATCACGCAAGTGATCAATTCCGCGCATGTGCAGGTTAATTAGAATGAGACAAACAAGGGTCCTGATTATGGGAATGTACTCAACAAATTGACATCTTGATCCAAAAAAATACCTTTATTTGATAAATTTCCAAAGGCTAGTAAGTTAGAATTTAGTTTTGTGTTGTTTTAGATTATTTAGTAAGATAATTAATTTAATTTAATTTTTTATATTTTTAACTTTATTTAATTAGTTAGTGAATTTAATATTATAAGTTTATTTCTTTAGAAATTCGTTAATGAATATAATTTATTAGTTTTGTTATCATTTATAAATATCATTTAGCATTGTTATTAATGAACATTAATAAGTACATGTACGTGCTTAAATTTATTAGTTTAATGTATTATTTAAAAGTTTCCATTTAATTAATTATATATATGTTAGAGAAACATAAAATAATATTTTATTAAATCAAACACCAATTCCGCTCATAGATTTTTTTTTATGAAAGTTTTTCGAAGGGCTTATTCTCTTATTTCCTTCTTTAATCATCTAAGAAAGTTGAAATTATTGATATTAATATATTTTAATTTTTTTTACTTATTTTTTTATTTTCCAAGACAGCAAAATGACATTTATTTATATTAATCTTATCACATCAGAAAAATAAAGTACAAATAACATTCGACTGTTACGTTAATTAAACAAAAGCTGACACTTGGAACAGCAAGAACAAATGATGTGATCAAAAAGACGGTTGAAAAGCATGAACTCACAAACGGATGAGTCTGTAATGAAGAACTTCCACTAACTAGGAACTTAAAAGTTCAGGTTTTCAGTTAAACCCAAACAATACGAATAGTAGAGCACCGCAACCACCAAAATTCGTCTTTGAAACGGAAACAAACCAACGAGTCCCCATGTGTGCATGGTCATGGACGGGTAGGGATTCCAGCCCCAACTGGACGAGTGCCTTGGGCAGGCTTTGCTAGATCATCCTGCAGTAAAAATCACAGGTGAATTAGTGAAGCATTCATCCGATCAAAGCATTAATTCACAGATGTGCATCTTTGCAAGATACATCTCTGTAGTGATTCACTAGGGGGTTAACTATAATAACCACAGCAGTTTAGCATTACTTTACAAGCTAGTATTAATTCACAAACTATCTGTCATTAACATCTTTAATGTGAGATATACCTCATGATGGCGTTTGTTACAATTAATCTGGTTTGATTATATATATCACTCAGCCAACATTTTAGTATCAAGGGAAAAAAGTATGACGGTGTTTGTTTCAACTAGTCCAGTACGATTAGATGATTTCAAAGCTAACAATTTAGCATCAACAGAAATAAGCTCTGCGACAGCTGCATCTCATGAATCGTATTTGGCCTAGTCTTAAAAGAAAAAACATATACATAAAACATAGTGGAATAAGATCCAATTGGGATTCAATCAGCAGTAACTGATAATCAAAAATAAAAAACGACCATCGCCCTATGAGGTTTTGTTCTTAAATAAAGCTGTCGGCTTTTGTCCCTGTTAACTACAAGTGAAAATTGAATTTTTGAAGATCTATGATCTCTTCCAGTCTCCACATGCAACAACACCGACACAAGAAGGATACCTTCTGGGATGGACCGGATGACTATATTATACACGTCAGATAATACTTGTATGGTTATATGGTCGTTTAAACATGACTGGACCCAATGACTATATTACATGTCATACAATATTTGGATGTATGATATGGTTGTAAATACATCGAGGGACTCCAGTGTCCACTTATAGGATGGGTATCTGAATTTCAATATCCAATATGGAAACAAAAAAGATTTTAAAAAACAAATATAAGAGTTAGAATGGAGAGGGTGGTTGTCAAAGTTACCGAAATGCTTTTAGCAAACCCAGTAAAGGCTGCTTCGACACAACAAGGATTATGGTGATGGTGATGATGATGAGAGGACATTATAAGGTAGCATCAGTTTCTTTATCATTCGATCATATTTTCTCCCTATATTTTTTCCCCAATCTTAGGGCTGGCCGAAACACATTGATTTTCATGTTTTACCGATACATGCCCTTGTTTTGTTATTTAATGAAACACAGAGGGGGCAAAAAATTTCTATTGTACCCTTCCACTAAAACAATTTCTCCTCAAATGTTTCACAAGTTGGTTTCAGAACCAATTCATACCAATAGTTTCACTTGAAAGTGAAAATTTTTATTTGAGTTAATTTACATCTAAAATATGTATTTCAAGTACTGACATCCTATTTTATTCTGAAATCTATTTGTGATAACATATTCTTTTGAATTCATGTGTAAGCTCATTTCTACCTAGTTATAGTTCTTAAACAACAAATTTACCCGAAATCAAAATAAACTTATAATCAACTCGTGAAACATTTGATACGGCTGAAATAAAAGGGGCATCTGCTTGCTCATAGTGGGTTCATAATGGGAAAAAGATGTTTGGAGTGCATTTTGGTAGAAGGAAAATGTAAGTGGGATGAAAAAATTAAGGCGTGTTTTGGTAAATTATCCTTTGTTTTTTCGCTACATGTTAATGGACCGTGACAGGCTAATACACAGATCACATACTTACCTAAGAATTAAGCATAATTATGTGGGCATGAGTGTTTGTACACTTAACTGGCATCTACCTTGATACGAACAAGCACAAGTATTAGCATTCTGCTTTGCAAAGTTGAGTTACCAATTTATTCTCTAGACATTCACAATGTAAAAGCAAAAACTACCCAATAGGTTTGTTTTTTTCATTCCCTGACTCCAATTACAAAAATCAAAACACCTATTTAAACCGTGTGAAGCATACTTAAACACTCTGCTTTTCTGCATAGAGAGCATAAAAGCATAGAAGCAACGTAAAGAAAATGATACTATGGACTTATGGATACTAAGACGTATTCATCAAGGGCGACTAAGAAATAAACAATTTGAAGGTAAAAATATAGAAATCCATGGAAAATCGTACCCGACGTCTGAAGCGCTGTGGTGGCTCTCGGTTCCTCCTATCTGTGCGAGACCTCACCCTGACAACCTTTGAGTGGATTGCACAGGACACGCAGTACTGCACTTTGATATACAACTTCGGGAGTGTGTATCCTAAGACGTTTAAAACCTTTAGCCACCAACAATGACAGGTATTGAACCAAATAATCCAAAAAGAATAAAACAAAGAAATAATACCATCGAAGGCACAAGCCTCTTGCACATCCCTCACGGCAGCTTGCTCCACTATATTCCTCACGAGGAACCTCTTAATAGCCTTGTCCTTCGTTGCACAGTAGCAATTTAGACTTGAGAATCAATCGAAAATCGAGAACGGAACAAAAAAAAAGAAAAATCTAAATATTTAACCCGCGAAAAATCCAAACGTCTTGGAGGGGAAATTTTGTCTTGCGAGTAAACATCAATGTAGATTAATTCAGAGAAACATGGAAATCTGGGATACCTTAGGACAACACTTGCCGCAGTTAGAGCAGCGGATGAAGTTGACATGGCCCCTGCCATGCTTGTTGCGTCCGCCGTTTCTGCGCTTGAAAGTCTGCAAACAATCGAATAGAAATCGTTCAGATCGTGGAGGGCGAGGACGAGGACAACTTGGTTTTCAATCAGCTCACCATCTTCGCCGCTCAACTACGATATCAAACTCGACTTTTCAAATTAGGGTTACGAATTCGCAAAGGTCTCTCTCTCTCTCTCAGAGATCAATAGATACCATTCGCATTTCATTGAAGGCATGGGTCGAATAAATCACAACCGCTTTTTGTCCGGGACGAAAAGGCCGACCTGAGATGTTATAAATGGGCTTACTTCAAACAAAAAGGCCTAATAAAGCCTAATTAGAGATCCATGAAATTTGACCCAACTAGAGCAATCCCACGGGTAAAGGGTGGGAAAACATTTTGGTAAATATTTTACTATTATTTCAAATGGGATAATAATTTTTTATGATGTTATTGGCATTGAATGTGATTTTCATGTTTAAAACAATAATTTTTAAAATAATTTTATTTATTTTAATCAATAACCGCACTAGTTATCACAAATAGTCTCTACGATGATTTCATGCTATTTTTATTTTACAAAAAAATAATAATATTAACTGGAGATGGTATATTTCGTTGTAAATGTCATATGTGATGGAATCTTCTTTTAAAGTGATAGAATATTTCATCCTGGAATTCTACAACATAAATTATCATTAATTAAATGGTCATTTACGACAACAATTTGCACATCGTAGGAGGCCTCATGCGTTGTGGGCAAGTCCTATTTGCATATATCTATGGCGAGCTTTGAAAATTTTCACTGGCAAACAGTGAAATGAATTCGAGGCATTGGAAAGGTACATTGGTAGTTGAAGCTTGGCGATCAAAATAGCAGCTTGGTTGGAATATATTTACAAGTGATACGGACAAATAAATTGAAATCTACTTTGCAATCTACACTAACACCGTCTCCAAGATAAAATCAGTTCGCGCTCTCTCTCTCCCTTTAGAAAAAATAATTAACGAGGTTTTTCCAATTAACCTCGGACGACCGATCCAGTTTCACGGAAGTTTTCTACCGGCTATCAGGATAAATAGGGAAGCGCTCACAGTGGGCGATCTAGAAGCCTAGCGTCCTAGAGTTCGCGCCCCATTTAGAGGAAAAATTCTTGCAAATACAACGATAACACGATGCGTTATAACGATGCATTAATCGAGCGTTATAACGCTCGATTAACGTACCGTCCGCGTTAAAGTCGTTGTGGCGAGTGCGTTAATGCGCTGACACGATGAACGCGCCCAGATGTTTGAACGCGTTCATCGCGTGTGACATAACATCCCCAATCGATTGGAGCGCCCGTAATCGATTGGGGAATCGATTACGGGTCTCCCCAATCGATTGGAGGTGCCCCCCAATCGATTGGAGAGCCTCGTGAAACACTATGGAATAGTGACTTTAATCGATTGGGGATGTCGTAATCGATTAAAAATGGCCAATGGTCACCTAAACGACTAGTAAACGGTCACAAACGGCTATTTTAATTTTAAAAAAAATAAATTTTCATCTATAAATATTCATCAACTCTCATTTCAAACTTCAAACACCTCCCTCCCAATCACTCTCATTCCAATCTTCAAAGACCTTCCTCCCTCCTTCTAAAAATCTCTTTCTAATATTTTCTTCCGAAATGGATGAAAATAATCGTGGTTTTTTTACAAATTTTTTAGAAAAATCTTCTTCCCAAAATTCCCAAACTCTACCAAATTATCCATATTTCCCATATCCACCAAATTATCCACATAATCCATACCCACCAAATAACCCATATGGTTCATGTACACCTAATTATCCATATAATCCATATCCACAAAATTATCCTTCCAATCCACCTACAATTGGCATGCCTTTTACATCTCCGACGGAAAGTGATCCATTTACTCCGACTTTTATTCCAGAGACTCAAGTGTCCGACCGTTAATCTCCAATTGAAGTTGTTAATTTTGAAAAGGCATATTCTGGCGGTACGGGCAGAAGAAAACGATCAACATGGAGTAAGTCTGAAGATGAAATTTTGGTCAGATCATTTGTCACTATCAGCGACGATCCAATCATCGGCAATGATTAGAAGATGGATGTTTTCTGGGGTCGTGTTGCTAGCTACTACAATGAGAATCGCCCTCAAGGTACACCCAACAGAAATGTAAGTATAATACGATCGCACTGGTACAATACCATACAAAAAAGGTATATTACTTCAACTCAAATTATAATAGCGTTTATAGTGCATATTGTAGCGGCCACAGTGATGAGAATATATTGCGGTTTGCGTATGAAAAATATCGTGAAGAAAATAATGGCGTTGTATTTAATCTTAAGCAAGTGTGGAGGATAGTAAAAGACCATCCAATGTTTACTCCATAGTCTGTTGATCACATTGTTAGCACAAAGAAGGCAAGAACCTCAGAGTCGGGAGCAAGCAACACCTCATCTAGCCAAGATGCTAGTCTATATGTAGACCTAAATGAAGAAGAAACTCATCCAATAGGTCAGAAGGCGGCAAAAAGAAAAGGAAAAGGAAAAATGAAATCAGACATTGAAGGTATAACAATAAATTTGGATAATATGTTTACAAAATTTTCTGAGTATACAAGCATCAAAAAGTCTGAAGTTGGAATAAAACAAAAGCAACTCGAAATTGATGAGATGAAAGCAAAGACTGCCTTAGCTAAAGTTCAATTAAAGGAATATGAAATCCTTTCTAAAGACACCTCGCAAATGACATAAGAGCAATTTATCATCCATCAACATTTATGTCAAGAGATTAAGAAGAGATAGAATTTGTAATTTTTATTTAATGTAATTTTTAATTATTGTACTTTTCAAATTAATGTAATTTTTGAACATTATCCTTTTAAATTAATGTAATTCCCTATTATTTTACTTTCTTAACTTCGTTTATAATTTCTAGTCAATTAATATATCGGTTGCAAACTAGCCATTGGAATATAGATGTTGTAATATGACAGTTAGAATATAGCCGTTGTAATATGGCAGTTGGAATATAGTTGTTGTAATATGGCACTTGAAATATAGCTATTGTAATATGGTTGTTAGAATATAGCCGTTGACAAGAACAAATAAATAGACACCTTGTGCTCTACAATTTTTCATTCTCCAAGAAGCTGACGAATTCATTTCCTCTTCATTCTTCATTCTTCATTTTTCCTCCAAATATGTCTCAATCTTCAAGTAGCATCACGTCCGACTCGACAAGTGAAAATGAAGTTCATGTTGAAGAAGTTGACGAAGGTTATGATCCAGGGAATGAGTTAATGTCATTGATACTTCAACAAAGCCGACAAATAGTTAAAGCATATCAGAAGTCGTGAAGTCGGGCATGTGAGGATATTCAATGATTATTCCTCCACAAATCCAGTGTATCCAGATCAAATATTTCGAAGACGATTTCGCATGCGAAGAGATTTATTTTCTCATAGTGAATGCACTTGAGAGTCGTTTATCATTTTTTCAGCAGAGGGATGATGCTGCGAGTAGACAAGGCTTGACACCACTACAAAAATGCACAGCTGCGATTCGCCAATTAGCTTATGGAGTTCTAGCCGACCATCTTGACGAGCACCTATGCATGGGTGAATCAACCGTCATTCAATGTCTTTTTAAGTTTTGCGTTTATGTGGTTGAACTATTTAGAGACCAATACTTGAGAAGACCAAATGCTGATGATGTTCAATGTTTTCTTCAATTGCATGATGAGAGACACAACTTCCCTGGAATGTTAGGCAGCCTTAATTGCATGCATTAGGAATGGAAAAATTGTCCAGTTGCTTGGAAAGGCCAATTTACAAGAGGACATGGATCACCAACAATCGTACTTGAAGCGGTCGCGTCTCAAAATTTATGGATATGACATGCATTCTTTGGTGTCGCAGGTTACGTAATGATCTTAATGTGTTGTATGAATCTCCTATATTCAATAATGTCTTGCAAGGAAATACCCCGGAGATTAATTTCACGGTCAACGACACTCAATATAAGAAGGTGTATTATCTAACAGATGGAATATATCCGAAATGGGCTACTTTCGTGAAGGCTTTTCCTTATCCGGAAGATCCCAAGAGGAGATTGTTTAAGGAAAGACAAGAGGTTGCAAGGAAAGATGTTGAACGAGCATTTGGGGTGCTTCAAGCTCGATGGGCAATTGTCATAGGTCCAGCTCATTATTGATATAGAAAAAAGTTAAAACATATTATGTTAGTGTGTATTATTTTGTACAATATGATTGTAGAAGATGAGGGGGATCACGTGACAAATTGGTACAACGATGAAGGTGAAAAACCAGCACAACCTGTCCAAGGCTCAAACCGAGGATTTCATGATTATCTCTGGATAAATTCTCAACTACGTGACAGTCATGTGCATCACCAACTTCGTGCCGACTTAGTTGAACATATTTGGTCACAATACAACAACTCCTGAATTAATATTTTATTGTTTCGCTTTATGTTAATTTATATGTTATCTTTTAATTATATGTAAGTGTATTTTTTTATGTTGTTCTTTTTCATTTCAAATTTATAATAATAATTTAAATTTCAAATAATGATAAAAATTTAAAAATATTATTATTATTTATTTTAAATAATAATCATTTAAATTGATAAATAAAGTTGAAAATAAAAAATATATATGTAAGAGGATGAATATGTGAGAGAATGTGTATGTGGCATGTGGACCCTACAAATAATGGGGGTTGAATGTTAAACGAATGTGAGAGAATGAAGATGTTAATGTTAATGTATATGTGGCATGTGGATCCCATGCTTTTTGATGAGATGATAAATGTTATAACATTAAAGGTGTTAAATGGTTGTGGATGCTCTTATGGTTGATTTCTCTTTGTGTCTATCTTCTCTTAGGGGTGTAAATGAGTCAAGCCACTCGTGAGCTATTCGGATCTCGGTTCGAAAAAAAGCTCGTTCGAGATTGTTCGATTAAGTTAACGAGCCGAGCTCGAGCTCGAGCTTAGCAATATTTGGCTCGTTATCTCGCGAACATGTTCGTTTAGAGGCTCGTGAACGTGTTCGTTTAGAGGCTCGTGAACGTGTTCGTTTAGAGGCTCGCGAACATGTTCGTTTATAGGCTCGCGAACGCGTTCGTTAAGAGGTTCGCGAACGCTTTCGGAGAAATTGAACCTTCAGCAAATAATACCAATGAAGCAATTCAAAATAATATTGTCCAATAATCTGAAAATAATAATCTGCAGCAATCTAATGTTGGATCGGGTTGGACCGGCTAGAGGGGGTGAATAGACGGTAAAAAAAATATGAAAAATGGAAGGCACTCGTCTTTAAAAAAAAACTTGGTCGCAACTAAGGACGTTGCTTCCAAGGCATTGGATGCTCAATAAAAATCTCCTTGTGGCGGAGAAGCCTTACAAAAGTAGCACACTAGACTTTTAGAGATTTTACAAGAATGAATAAGAATGATTGATTCCTAAAGCTAAATCTCTAAGCCTATTTATAGCCTAAGAGAATAAATCTGGATTGTTAATTTTTGATGAATTTTCTCTTGGCCGTTGATCCATGGATATAATCTGGACAGTTAATCTTAGATGGGATTAAACTGCATCCATTAGATCTGATTAAAGGATAAGGTTATCCTTTAGAAGATAAAGTTTAATTAAAACTTTGCTTCTATTCGCAGCAGGTGATTAACTTTATCTTCGGCTCACATCAACTTATTCACATCACCTGTTTATCCCATTTGGTAAGTATGGAGACATCCAGCAGTGTGGTCACAGGTTCGAATCTTCTTGGCACCAAATAATTTTCTCTTTTCTTTTGGGCGCTTGGACCAGTCTTTTTGATTCTTCATCTTCTGGGTGATTTCCGGCCAACCGGAGTTAGGCTCACCCGAACCCGACTTCGGTCTTTCGCCCCTCGAGCGTCCTTCCTCCCGGCTTCTCGTCCCTCGGACACCGCGCACGTCCTTCTCGCTCCACCGGCGTACTCTTCCGTAGCTTCCGCGTCCCTCGGATTGTACCAAGCCCGTCGGCTCACTTTCCCGCACAATCCTTCTCGTCCGCTACGTCTTACGCTCGACTTCCTCCGTACCTAAGCTCCTGCACACTTAGCAGAGGGATTAAAACCAACAGGACCTAACCTAACTTGGTTGATCACATCAAAACCAACCGGGGCACCAACAATCTCCCCCTTTTGATGTGCATCAACCCAAGTTTAGTTAGGGATATCAAAATAAAGAAATATACATAATAATGTAAATAGTTTAAGTTCAAAAAATTTTAATTTCGAGTAAATTAAAATTCTACCCCTTAACTTAATACTATTCCTCCCCCTTTGATCATATCAAAAAATTGGGAAATATAAGTAGTGAAGAAGAGAAAAAATTTTGAGTGCGATTAAAAATATTCTAAGTGAAAAAAAATCGCGTTGCCATAGATTTTTCAAATTTTAAAAAGACATATTTTTTCAAAGTTAATTCCATTTTTTAAAAAAATGTCTTAAATAAAATCTAATTTTTTTTTTATAAAATCCACAGCTGATGAGGAGTTCCAAAAAAAATCGAATCCAGTCAAAATATTTTTTATCGAATTTTTAAAAAAAATCATATTTCGATAAACAATTCATAAAAAATCGAAAAAAAATTTGAATATTTTTGTTAAAGTCGAAATGAAGATATGAGTTTGGACAAAAATTTTGAGTTTTAAATTCGTTTATCAAGTCCAAAAATGACAAACTAACATATAAGAGTTCTTGAAGAATAAATTTTTAAAAAATTAGAAAAAATATTTCGAAAAATTTGAAAAAAAAATTGTAATGAGTCTTTCCCCTAAACTCTTAATTTCAAATTTCGAGGGAAAAAAATATTTGAAAAAATATTGAAAGAAGTTTCAGTAGATAAACAGCATAATTTTGCAAAAAAAAATAAAGACATAATTTTTGTTAGAGAAACAAAATGCGCACATATATGATAACCAAAAAAATATCAATTTAATACAAATTTAGGAACCCAAAATAAGTTCCTGTCTACAGGATTAATTAAAAACTTAGGCGGAATATAGCTTTTGGGCACCTTTTTAAATTGGCCCTTACGATTTTTAAAATACCAATTTAAATTATCAGGAAAGCTATTTTTCTTTTGGCGTAAATATGCAATATCAAGCTCTAATTTTTGCACTAAGTTTTTCAAATTATCATTTTCATTTTCCAAAAATTCAGACGAGGATATAAGTGTTATTTCATTTTTTAATTTTAAATTTTCTTTTTCTAATATACAATTAGATTTGAGCAAAGCTTTAACTCCTGCATATAATTGATCATGAGAAAGAAAACAAACCTCACTTACCGGGTCGCTTTCGAAAAGCGAGGTTCCTCTTTCGTCATCGATTTCTTCTAACGTCTCTCCCCCTTCATCAGTGCTCCCTTCTTGATGATTTGCCATCAGCGCAAGTCCAGCGTATTCTTGACCTTCCGACTCTTCTAACGAGGACTCATCTCAGGTGGCCTTCAGTGCCTTTTTCTTCTTTGGCTGGTTTTTGAGTTTAGGACACTGGTCCTTCAGGTGTCCCTCCTCTTTACAGTTGTAGCATCTGATTATTCGCTTCTTTGGGGACCGTCTTCTTTTCTGCGTTCTTGAAAATTTATTAGCTTTAAAAAAACTTTTAAAAGAACTTACCATTTTTGTTGTTTTGTCGTCGGTCGAGGATTCCTCGTTGAATTGGATCTTCCTTGTGTTTAGTGCGACGATGCCTGCTTTCTTATTCTTTTCTACAAAACGAGATTCGTGAAGTTCCAAAGTAGAAAATAATTGCTCTAATGTACTTACCGCTAAATCTTTCGAAATGAAATAAGCGTCGATTACCGAGGTCCATTCTGGGGTTCTCGGAAACGCATTTAAGACATACCTTTGAGCGTCCCGACTTGTTACCTTTTCTCCGAGGTTTTCAAGGTCTGTGATTAGTTCCTTTACCTTGGCGTGTAAATGCGCAACTGATTCTTCATCCTCCTTTCGAAGGTTTGTCAGTTGGCTTCGAAGAAGGTCTCGTCGTGCTAGTTTTGCCTCTGAGGTACCTTCATGTAATTCCAGGAATTTCTCCTAGAGCTCTTTTGCCGAGTTGTAATTTCCGATGCGGTTGACTTCTTATGCGGGAAGAACGGCTAGCAGATGAAATTCCGCTTTGCCGTTTGCTACAAAGTCCGCTTGCTCCTTCTTAGTCCACGACTCTATTTCTTTATCCTTGTCATTGTTGTCTTTTGGAACTGAAAAACTATTTTTCATAATTAATAGCAGTTCAATATCTGTTTTAAAAAATACCTGCATTCGGCGCTTCCACATCGCGAACTCCCCCTCAAACTTCGACGGGTAGATTATGGCTCCAACCATTTTCTTGAAATTGCTGCAGTCGGCGATTAGTCCTTCTGCGGCGACCTTGGCTCTGATACCACTTGTTGGATCGGGTTGGACCGGCTAGAGGGGGTGAATAGACGGTAAAAAAAAATATGAAAAATGGAAGGCACTCGTCTTTAAAAAAAACTAGGTCGCAACTAAGGACGTTGCTTCCAAGGCATTGGATGCTCAATAAAAATCTCCTTGTGGCGGAGAAGCCTTACAAAAGTAGCACACTAGACTTTTAGAGATTTTACAAGAATGAATAAGAATGATTGATTCCTAAAGCTAAATCTCTAAGCCTATTTATAGCCTAAGAGAATAAATCTGGATTGTTGATTTTTGATGAATTTTCTCTTGACCGTTGATCCATGGATATAATCTGGACAGTTAATCTTGGATGGGATTAAACTGCATCCATTAGATCTGATTAAAGGATAAGGTTATCCTTTAGAAGATAAAGTTTAATTAAAACTTTGCTTCTATTCGCAGCAGGTGATTAACTTTATCTTCGGCTCACATCAACTTATTCACATCACCTGTTTATCCCATTTGGTAAGTATGGAGACATCCAGTAGTGTGGTCACAGGTTCGAATCTTTTTGGCACCAAATAATTTTCTCTTTTCTTATGGGCGCTTGGACCAGTCTTTTTGATTCTTCGTCTTCTGGGTGATTTCCGGCCAACCGGAGTTAGGCTCACCCGAACCCGACTTCGGTCTTTTGCCCCTCGAGCGTCCTTCCTCCCGGTTTCTCGTCCCTCGGACACCGCGCACGTCCTTCTCGCTCCACCGGCATACTCTTCCGTAGCTTCCGCGTCCCTCGGATTGTACCAAGCCCGTCGGCTCACTTCCCCGCACAATCCTTCTCGTCCGCTACGTCTTACGCTCGACTTCCTCCGTACCTAAGCTCCTGCACACTTAGCAGAGGGATTAAAACCAACAGGACCTAACCTAACTTGGTTGATCACATCAAAACCAACCGAGGCACCAACATCTAATACCATTGAAGAAGAGGATGAAAGCCCATTTGGTCCAAAGAAAAGAAAACGAACATCTAAAGTGTGGGCTGACTTTAAAGAGGTTGCTCTTCCGGATGGGACAATAAAGGCTGAATGTATTTTTTGTAAACATCGGTTCACAATAAATAAAATTTGTGTTACATCCCATTTTTTGAGGCACCTCAAAGGTTGTATGAGGAAGCAGATTTGTGAGCAAGGTCAAAAAAATATTTCTGTCGCTACAAGTATTGTTGAATCAGAAATTGTCAATGCTGTCTAGAATTTCAAGTATGACCATGGGAAGATTAGGGAGATTCTTTCTCACATGATCATTGTTCATGAGCTACCATTCCTTTTCTCAGAATATGAAATGTTCAATTTATTGATGAGGACCGCTACTCCATATTATCAAAAGATTAGTCGCACTATTATGAAAAAAGATTGTATGACTTCTTATGAAATTGAGAAGAAGAAAGTTATGGAATCATTAAAAGATGTGAATAGGGTTAGTGTGACTACTGATTTATGGAAGTCAGATCAGAAGGTTTCCTATATGGTTGTCACTTGTCACTATGTGGACTCTAATTGGAATTTGCAAAAGCAGAATCTAAATTTTTTAGATGTTCCTCCACCTCATAATGGTGTTTCCATTTGTGATGTGTTAAATAAGTGTTTGGTTGAATGGGGAATTGAAAATAAGGTATGGTCAGTTACAGTTGATAATCTAGCTATAATGATGTTGCTGTGAGGATGTTAAAGGATAACCTCTCCTATAAAAGCAATCTTCCTCTTGGTGGCAAATTATTTCATGTAAGATGTTGTGCACACATCTTGAATCTTTTGGTGCAAGATGGGTTATCTGATATTCAAGATATTATTTTCAATGTGCGTGAAAGTGTGAAACACATAGCTGCCTCAGAGACTCGTGTTAATATATTTAGTGAAATTTCAAAGCAATTGAAACTATCTTCAAAGAAACTTGTTTTGGATTGTTGCACGAGGTGGAATGCCACATTTTGTATGTTATCGGCTGCTTTAGAGTTCAAAGACATTTTCCCAAGATATGCAGCAAGGGATGCAACTTATACTTTTTTGCCAAGTGAGGAGGATTGGAAGAAGGTTAGTGTTGTTTGTTCATTTCTTGAGGAATTTAATGAAATAACTCATCTCATTTTGAGAAGTGAATATCCTACTTCTAACTTGTTTCTTACTGAACTTTATACCATAAAAAACTATTAAATGAAGCAAGTGCAGATAAAGAAAGTTTCATGGTAGAAATGGCTAACAAGATGAAGGTCAAATTTAATAAATATTGGGGTGATAATAACTTATTGATCTCTATAGCAGCTATGTTAGATCCAAGAAACAAGATGAAATTGATTGAATGGTGTTTTCCTGAGATATATTCTGTTGGTGATGCAATTGAGCATATTTCTACAGTTCGTGAGACATTACACATGTTGTATAATGAGTATGTTGAAGCTCATAAAGCTAGTGTTGACAGTAGCAATGTTCAAGTTGAAACTCAAAGAGAAAGTTCTATTGGACAGAGTAATTTAAATGCAAGAGGAAAAGGTAAAGTAAGGGCACTATTTGCTAGTTACATAAAGAATGTCGATAGTGTTGAGCAAGTAAAATCTGAATTAGATGTATACTTGGATGAAGGGTGTATTAAGATGAAACTGATTTTGATGCATTGTCATAGTGGAGAATTAACAACTTAAAGTTTAGGATCTTATCAAAAATGGCTTGTGATGTACTATCAATTCCAATAACTACAGTGGCTTCTGAATCTGCTTTGAGCATTGGTGGTAGAGTAATTGATCCTCATCGTGCCTCATTGGGAACAGATACAGTCCAAATATTACTTTGTGCATCAGATTGGTTGCGTGCTCATTATGGAATCAAGAAAAAATCAAAGGTGAGTACATAAATATTCTATTTATTTAGTTGTTGACTTGCTGTGATATATTTTGCAAATTGTTTTGTTTATATCTAATATTTTGATGCAATGTATTTGTATGGAAAAGGAAAAGCTAGAGATTAAAGAGATTCAATTGAGTTAGATGTTGTCTTTATTGCCACCGTTCAAGAGGTATTGACAAAGCAATTTTCATGTTGTCACCGTTCAAGAGGTCCTTATTGTCATCGTTCAATTGAGTTAGATGTTGCACTTAACTATTCTAACTTTTGACTATTTGGCAGGAAAAAGGAAAAGCAATTAAGCAAGGTGGTTTGAGTATTGCACTGTTATGATGTATTTTCATGTTATGTATTGTTCAGAACAAGGGTAGATTTATATTAACTGCAGTGAAATTGTCATATTATGTACTGAGATGTAACTGTTATGCGTTGTCATGTTGAGTATTGCACTGTTTTGGTGTGTTATATATTGGTTTCTGCAAATAATTTTCAAGTCTTGTGTGACTTCACACTGCACAAGGGTAGGGTGGGTGATAGATACCATTTTGTTGATTATTTTAATTGCTAAAATCCATGTTTGACCTATGTTTTTATTGCTTAATTGTGAAATTGCCCTAGGTTTTAGAACTTACTCTTATTTTGGACTTAATTGTAAATTTACACATATTTGGATTATTTGGCCACTAAATTCTTGATCTATTTTTGTAGGCATGAAAGGTTCATGAACCTAGGGCATATTGGGTCAAACTTGAGTCGGAAGTGACCCAGATCGAGTTATCAAGATTAGGATTAAATCTGGGCTGTCCAATTCAAGAGCGGCTAGATCTGAGCCATCCGGGACCATCTGAAGCAATCCGAGCTAGGGTTAGGGTTGATCAAGCACTCTGATCAAGATCTGAAGGTTTCATCCCAATCAGAGCTCATTCAACCGTTGGATCAAGCTCGGAGGGCTCTAGATCGTCCATTCAAAGATTAGGTTGATCTGGACCATCCGTTGCACATCTGGAGGATCCGAGCTACCACGAGGCAGATCCTGACCATTGATCAACATCTGGAAAGTTTGGGTCAGATCAGAGCAAGATCAGCCATTGGATTCATCCAAATCAATCTGAACCGTCCATTCCTATGTATTTAATCAGAAACTCCACAGCCTTCAGCCTTCGTCGCGTCTTCACTGTTCTTCGTGTTCTTCAGCCGTTTTCATCGCTTTTGCAATTTCTTCATCCATGAAGGCGTGACCACCTCCATTCCAATCCTAGATCAAGATTTGAATCCTTAGAGATAGTTTCTTTGGAAAATTCAGCTCAATTTGCGCCGGAATAGGGATTGTTTGAGGGTTTCGGCAGTTCTTCAGTCCGATCACTCGTTTCTCATCCACAATCAGTTTCCGAGCGTCTGAGCCACTTGTAGGGGTTCTCAGGTGAGCTCAGACGATTCTCAAATCATCATCGCAGCTCCATCAGTTGAGATAGAGTGGATCGAATGGGAAAATTCAGCTACGCACAGATTTGAGCAGAATCGACTGTAGAGACGAATTTCCACTGATTTGCTGAGCTTAGGGGTTCGAGGCCAGCCCTTGCTTGACGACCAAGGAAATTTTGAGCTCGGGAAGGAATCGAGGAGTAGCTTAATTAGTTTACAATTCAGTTTTTGCAGTAGTTTCATTTCTGTGCAACTCTGTTCTGGATTTTCAGTTTTATCAGCTGTCTTAGTTTGTATTTCTGAATTGTTTAGCTTCATTAGGTTTTTAATCTTCGAGTTAAGTAATTTAGGAACTTGTTTAGGATCAATTGACACTATAAGAAAAAATGCTTTTAATGACATTGAAAAGTGTCATCATATATTACTTATACTGACATTTTTGATATAGTGACATTAAGTTAAAATGCCCTCTATAGTGATGTCGTCTAAAATTTTATCACTTATGACAAATCTTAATGTCATTATAAAATAAAAATAGTGATAAAACTAATAGCATGAATAATTGTTATAGTGACAAAAAATAGTGTCACTATAAGATTTGTAATGACATTTATATATGTTATTTTATTATAGTAATGATGACAAATTTATATGTCCTTTAAAATTATTTATCAAGACAATTTTAAGTGTCTTGAATTTTATTTATAGTCATAATAAAAAATATCACCAATGATAGTTTATAAAGTTAATTTAAAATGTCTCGTTATGTAATTTATAGTGACACATATAAATGTTTGCTAGATTAGTCTATAAGGACATTTAAAATTATCATTAATAGTTAATTATTATGACATTTTGAAATATCTTCATATGAGTTTTATAATGATATTTTTATTTACATGATTTGGTATTTTATTGTGACATAAAAACTATCATATATTAATAAATATCTCATCCATTTTCAATATTTTCATGATATAAATATTTACGCATATAATTAATTAACATAAACACAAATAAAAATTTTAAATTAAAATTAAAATGCTAATCAATAATTGTCAATTTTTTTACAATACAAGACTGTCAAATTGGTCATCTCAGAAAATATATATGCACTAATCACAATCACAAATGTATCCAATGCATTTAGTTTAAGAACTAGCAAAAAATTAAGTCTCTCCTAAAGCAAAACATAACCAAACTTTGCTGCATCTTCAATCTTCAACCATCACATCTTAAATAAAGTTCAATATTCTTGTCACCTAAAAAAAAAAAAAAAAGATAAGCATGTTTAGATTCAAGAGAAAAAGATAAACATAAAAATTTGGAGAAAAAAGAAAGACAACACACATCAACAAAAATAAAAATCTAACCTCGTGCACCTAGTGTTAACTGCAAAAAATCATGAGCATAGCAACAAAGTAAATAAACAGGAAGAAGCACTATTTGAGGTTTTAGAGTCACCAAAGAGGTCAGAAATAAACTATAATTTAAGGGAAAGTCATCTTAGTTCCTATACGAGTATTGGTTGGATTTGATCAGTAATAGACTAACAACTTTAAATGACTATTACTATGGAATTTAAATGACTAGTACTATGGAATTTATAACTATGTTCTTAGGTAGCCTGCAAATACATAACAATTCTATATAGAATTATTTCTGTTCAAATTATTAAGATATATAGTATTTCACATGTTTTCATATTTCTACTTATTCTTTGCTCATTCTAATATAACATTAAAAAAATGACAGTGATAAGATAAAATAAAAAGTTTGAACATAAGTACCAGAATAGAAGTATAGAACTTCGTAGACAATCACTATAGTGGAATTTAGAAAATAAAGGATCAAGCATGTACATCGATAAGATAACAGATGATAATGTAGTAACAGATGATAATGTAGTAACTGGTGTCGGAGGTATTAAGAATGTTATAAAGGATTTTCTCAAAATTACAACAAAGATTAGCTCTAAGTCCTTATTCTTTACTTAACTATTCAGATGAATTTACTAGTCATATTCAAGATAAACCTCTATAGAATCAATCAGCAGAAGCCATGAAGCTTACCATGTCTCCAGCCTTATGTGAAAGCTTTGCAAAAACACCAAACCCATGAATTATTGATTTTCCTATCAAAGAAAAAACTCATGTTAGACAATGCAGAGTATAAAAATTTATGGATTACAATAACTCAATGGTGAAAAGGATACAATATCAAGGTATTGGACTCAAGTAACTTAGTCGAAAATACTGAACTTACCAAATGCAAGGCGCCTTCTGAATGTTGTCTTAATGTTTCTGTATTTCTCAGCCATTGAACAAACACTACTATGCTTCTCAGACTCAGAGGTACTCTGATTAGAATCATCCATTGTGCACTGAGCTTGTGAGGAAATGCTGCTTGATAAACCATAGTCACTTTCATTTTGACGATAACCAGTGACCAGATATGACTGGTTCTCTACATATGATTGTTTCCGGGATGCAGTGACAAGAATCTGACGTTGCTTCTGGCCTCGCCTTCCCAAGAAATTATATGGCTCTATTCATTGGAAACAAAATGCTCAACGGTCAGGAGCTTAAACAAGCATAAAATGCAGATTAATGAGAAAGCATTTTGTAGACAAAGATCAAAATGCAGCAATTCCTGCGCTGTTTATAGCATGGGAATAATAGTAATGCAATTTATGCAAATATTATAGCATATAACATTTATATACCTACCATTCTTGCACATCCAGAAGAATTGAATGCAGGAACAAAACTTGAATCTAGCTCTGGAGGCATACTTAAGCTGTTGTCTGCAGGTGGCCTTTCCTTTGATGGCTGTCTATGTTTCTTGCAGAAAGAAAGTAGGTGAATGCATTGATCGTCATCCTCATCAAGTGACATGAGATGAATCTTTTCCTCATCCTCTAACTTTATGCAAAAAGATAAATATTGCAATAAATAAACAAATAAAATATCAAAAAGTGCCAAGCAGTATAATTAACAAGAGTATCAAACTAAAGATCCTTAATGAAGAGATGTCAAATAGCAAGTACCTCAACGCAAAGACCAGCAGCACGAGCACAGAGAGGATGATATGCCACTCGCAGGGTGGTAAGAACGGTTTTGTTGCCAACCAGCTTACTGTGTGTTGGTACTAGGTAGTGTCAGCCATAATCAGGAGGATGTACCAAAGATACCGAGATAGTGCAAGCACCAATCAAGAAAATGAAGAATACATGAAGGGGCCAGTGAGTTTTTCTTGCCCACCTAGGTTTCTGCTAACTTATTAGAATGATAGTTTAAAATACTGATTCCAGTTTCCATTGATGGGTGAGAAGGAAAGGTTTTGTTGCCACCAGCATACTACGTGTTCAGCCCCATCATAAGGACAACAAGAAAAAAAAATTTCATGCTACCATGCGAGTTCACAAGCCCTGGAAGCTTGCTCACAACCCAGGTCTCCCCCTGAGATGCCATTTGGCCCCTCCAAGATCCTTTATGAGATCTAGCAGCGCAGAAGTTTCATTGGCACCTTTGACATAGTGTTTATGCATCAACAGGTGTTACAGCCTCAATTTCAGTGTGGAATCATTTGCATCATCAAATCAATATCAATATTAAATAATAGCTGAATCATTGGGAACAACTAGAAAATAACAATGGCATAGACGATCAAATTGAAAATTAAAAACATATGGACTAATAGATGCATATGATGTTGGCACGAGGCAATGTATTATATATGGGTGCTTAAGAATCCACATCAGCAGTGAACTTATTTTTTTAAAAAAAATCACATGCTAGATCAAGAAAATGGATAAAAAATAAATTTTTCACAATAAGATTCCACCACAAACCTTATACTGAACGAGGACATCAATGTCTTTCATAGTTTCACGAACTATATTTCCATTTTCATCTTCAACAATCAAAACCTCTTCCGGCTTAGCCATACGACAAATCATGAGTGTTCTTAACTTGGACAATGGAACTGAATAAAGTTGCCGCCTCTGAAGAAGAGGAGAACCAAGGCCATCAACCATCTCAGGCATGAGTGTCGGCTAAAGAGAAAAGTGAGTGTCATTATTGAAAATGTGTGTCGCAAAAAAGTATATACAACTCAAACAATGTGATAATGTAAAAGAAGATATACACTAAGACATGGAAATTACAAACTAATAAGCGAGAAGTTTTTCGTACTAGTAATGTAAACATATCTCAAGAAGATGAACATAAGTAGATGAACACAATGACATTTAAACAATACGACAAAGCATTTGTTCCTGTAGATGAGCAATGATTTTATTACTAAATACAATACAATGGCATAACTAAGTAATATACTAATTAATTAATACCCGTCTTTGAAGATCAGTAAGTTGATCAAGCATGTATTGTGTTTGTGAAAAAAAGGTCAAGTGTTAAAACACATGTTTTCAACATTTAACCATTAATATTTGATAGTAACAATTGACCATAAGTTGATACATACAAATATGAGTATACCCAAGAAAACAATTCAATTAAAATTGAAAATAGACACTACAAGAAGTTGATCGGACTTCAATTGACCATAAGTTGATCATATTTATTCACCCATGTACTGAAAATTCAAAATTTCAATTAACCCAAAAATGTTTAAACGTCGTTACCTTCAACTTCACCTCTCTCTCCTATGGTGAGCTCCCAGCGGCAGTACACGGATGCGGCGGCAGCAATCGGACTTGAGTGCTTGCTCGGACAGCAGAGGCTGGCCCTTGACCAGCATTGTGGGCGGTTGCGACCAGGAGCCGACTGCTATGGTGTTGCTGTGTTGCCCTCGCACGAAAGGCCATCGATAATGGGGGATGTGTGTGTGCGCCGGAGGAGGAAGGAGGGCCCAAGTTAGTCAGTGATCGGGCGCCAACTCAGGAAGGAAGGATTGGGATGATTAAGATTCAGCCCTGTCCAAGGCCTATGATCGCCGTTGCCAACGACGACGAGGGAGAGCAGGTGGCGATGCGGTCAGAAAAGAGAGATCGAGAGAGAGGGGTGACGTCGGCTTGTACTCGCTGCGGTGGCTCAGATCAAGAAGGGCTCCGAAGGTTGCAGCCTGGCCAAGGTCGGGGAGGAAGGCTCGCGATTGGCACTTCAAGGTGGTCGGCAACTGGCTCGTGCTCGCGGCGATCGGTGAACCGCAGGGAAGGAGGAGGAGGAGATGCGCTCAGCTTCGGCTTTGAATCTTACATGCCTGCGCGAGGGGAGGTGGTCGCCGCGATTTGTGAAGAGGAGAAGAGGAGAGGAAGAGGTCTGGTGGGGGAGGAGATGCATAAGAAAAGAGGGCGGCGTTGGGTTTAGGGATTTGGCATGGGAAGAGAACAAATAGGTATATATATATATATCCGAAAATAAAATTTTTCTCTTAAATAATTTAAAATTAATTTACCTTGCATCCAATTTTTCCTGAAAATATTATCAAAAATTTCAAAAAATTATTCCAAAATTTTCATATAATTGATTTAAATTTTTTTAACTCCTATTTACGATGATTATATATATAAGTTTATATATATAATCATATATATATTTATATACATATTTTATTTTATTTTATATATTTATTATTATTATTATTTATACACCATATTTTACACCTGCTGCCTCGCAAATTCTCGACTACCACAAATTTTAGGATACGGTAGAAGTTAAAAAAATTTTAGGTTAAACAAATTAAATAATTCTGATTAATTTATAATGACATTTATAAAATGTGTCATGATAAAGGGTTTAATCAGATATTTTTTTTTATAAAATTAATCTGTTTTAACAAGTGTCATTATAAATAGTTTATAATGACATTTATTATTAAGTGTCATAAAATAAATGTCACAATAGGTCTTTTTTCTTGTAGTGTGAGTTAAATTTCAGTTCACTTTTGTTTAGTTTGCTGCGTGCCAAGTTGTGTTGCTGCGTGCCAAGCTGAATTTCTGCATATCAGAATTTTCAGTCCCATTTCACTAGTTTTTGTCAAGTATTTGCTAGCTTTTAAGCTTCCTTGCACATAGATTAGTTACTTGAATTTAGTTGCATTTGCTAGCTTAGCCTTTGATCCATTGCGGAAAAATTCTGAAGTTATTCCCTTAAATTCTGCATCTTCAATTTCTGCAAATTCACTTCTGAATTTTGTTTACTTAAATTGTTGATTTCAGCTCTTGAATACCTTCATTTAGACTTGCATAGTTCATCCCTAATAGCCTTGTTTCCAAATTGAATCAATTAGTTTAGAATTCTGAGTTGAAAGGTTATCATTTTCGAATTTGGTGTTAGTTTTTGGCACAAAGGGTTTTCCCTTGCGTGCCAACTGTTTTGGACCTATTTGCATCCGAATTTGACCTGTTTTTTGTAGCATATGATTGTGTTTGAAATCAATAAGTTTGCATTCATCCATTTCTGAATTTTGTTGGCAGTGGTTGGCTTCCAAAAACATTATAGCTAGTTGAGTTGAATTGTTGGTTTGATTTCTAAATTTCGCATGCTATTAATTGTGTTAAGCTTGTTTGTTTCCAAAAATTTGCCATCACTGCACTTATTCATTGTTTAGCATCAAGGTTGCATTTAATATCCATTGTGCTCCCTTTTAATTTCGATTTAACCACCTTGTTTGAGTAGGTTTTCTCTTGGTTGAATTCCTTAGTTGCCATTACTTGTTTAGTGCATTTAGTTGTAATTCTCTTCTTTGTGCGCATTTCGATTTCTATTTGCAAAACAACCCCAGATTTTATTAAAAAATCCAAACTTCACAGACGACACATAAATACAAGCTCGAATCACACAATGTCAACAGTCCCTTGGAAAAATACGACCTGATGCCCCTTTTACTACATTTTCATATTTTGATTGCAAAAAGGGTTTCCAGCATTTTATATTTATATTTAAATTTGAGACCCACATTCGTGACAGTCTATTTTGGGTCCGTCAGTGGGCTACATACACCGATTTATTTCAGATGTTGCTGTGATCGCTGTTTATGGGTCGATATAGTTGGTTTGCCTAAGAGGTAAGAGGTTATCCTTATGCGTGGATGAATCACAATTTAGTTACAGTACTCATAAACACAACCCGAGCACATTTGTGTCATTTGTATGACTTCTTCTTGTCCACTTGACCATATTATGAACTCTGCAAATCTTTCAGGTACTTCATCATCTTCTTCTTATCCGTCCAAGCTGAAAAGGACACATGGAGCACTAGCTATATTTGGTTGGGGTGTTCTTTTGCCAATTGGAGCAATTGTTGCAAGATATTGCAAGCAGTGGGATCCTTTATGGTACTATTTGCATACGGTCATTCAATTTATGGGATTTTTGTTCGGTCTTTCGGCTGTGATAGCTGGAAGAGTACTATATGACAAGCTGCATGCTACTGTCTATACTCACAGAGGAATTGGCATTTTTGTTCTGGTTCTTAGTATCCTTCATGTAGTTTTTTTGGATATACTAACTTGACATGAATTGCCTTCCCACATACAATGGTCTAAAATTTTGAAGCATTTAGATTTTCCAATTGTAATTGACTCCAAGATGATTGCTTAACATATGATCTATAACAGCTCAAGGCTAATTGAAAACGAGATTAGTACGGAAACGGCAACAAGAATAATAGAGAACTCACCAGATTTAAGTGGAAAACTCTTGACAGGGAAAAATCACGGACAAAGGAAGAAAAATCACTATGAACGGTGGAATACAAAGTCGGCAGTTTTGATAAAGTAAAGAGAAGTAGAAAGAAAAGAGAGGTAGAGAGAAAGGAAGAAGAGGTACCCAAATTACCTTCTTCATTGATTTATCTAACTTGTCCATGAGATACACAATTTATAGGGACCTTAGAATACTTAGTCAAATAAAAAATTAATAACGAAACTGTTAATTAACAGATTTATAAAGAATATGTTAATTAACATATTAATAAGAAAATATCTAATAAATATTAACGGATTAAACAGAATTTGGGTCACCAACTCTAACAATCTCCACCTGATGCGAATTCCACAAATCTTCAAAAGAACATTCTCCATCTCTTTCACAAAAAACCCCACAGGTAAATTTCAGCATCTAGCACCAACCAAGTCCAAGCAATGCTTAAACTTGGCTATAGGGAGTGACTTAGTCATCATATCAGCAGGATTATCATGAGTACTGACCTTCCTGACAATAATATCACCACGAGCAATAACATCACGTATAAAATGATACCTCACATCAATGTGTTTTGTCCTATCATGAAATATCTGATCCTTTGTGAAGAAAATGACACTCTGACTATCACAAAAGACTGTAGTAATTTGTAAGTCTTCGCTAAGCTCACTGAAGAGTCCTTTCAACCAAATAACTTCCTTATAAGCTTCCGTAATAGTCATATACTCAGCCTCTGTAGTGGACAATGTAACTGTATTCTGTAAAGTAGCTTTCCAACTGATAGCACAACCACCAACAGTGAACACGTACCCCGTAAGTGATCTTCTTTTATCAAGGTCACCTGTAAAGTCAGAATCAACATATCCAATAACTGCATTTCTATTACTCCCAAAATGAAAACAAAAATTAGAAGTCCCTCGTAAGTATCTGAAAATCCACTGAACTGCCTTCCAATACTCTTTACCAGGATTTGCCATGTATCTACTAACTGTACTCACTGCATGTGATAAATCTGGACATGTACAAACCATAGCATACATGAGAGATCCCACTGCACTAGAATATGAAACCCGTGACATATAATCAACCTCATCATCCGACTGCGGACATAAATCAGCTGAAAGTCTAAAGTGTGCAGCTAACGGAGTACTAACAAACTTGGCAGAATGCATGTTAAACCGATGAAGTACCTTCTCAATATATCCTTTTTGACTTGGGTATAATTTTCCTGCCTTTCTGTCTCTCAGAATCTCCATCCCAAGTATTTTCTTTGCAGCTCCCAAATCTTTCATCTCAAATTCTTTACTTAGTTGGGCTTTGACCTTTCTTATCTCTTCCTTATTATTGGCCGCAATCAACATATCATCAACATATAAGAGTAGATAAACAAATGATCCATCATTATTTTTCTTAAAGTAGGCACAACTGTCATAGCTGCTTCTTCTGAAATCACGAGTGATCATAAACGAATCAAACCTTTTATACCATTGCCTAGGTGACTGCTTCAAACCATAAAGGGACTTTTTTAGCAAGCATACATAATCCTATTTTCCTGAGACTTTAAAACCTTCTGATTGTTGCATATAGATTTCTTCCTCAAGTACCCCATGTAAGAATGTTGTCTTCACATCCAGCTGCTGCAACTCTAAGTCATGCATGGTCACAATACCAAGGAAGGATCGAATCGTATGTAACGCCCCAAAATTTCCATTTTTAGTTCTTAAAGTCCTTAGAATTATTTAGAAATGGTTTAGAAATATTCTAGATATTTTTAGGAATTTTTAGAGTATTTTTATGGAATTTTCCGAGTCCGTTTGGTATTTTTGGAAAAAGAAAAAGAAAATAGAGCCAAAAATGGAAAAAACCAATTAAAGGGCAGCAGGGTGGATCGAAGCCGCGACCTCCACCGAACAGCACAAGCGCCCAACCGGCTGGGTTAGGGTTTCAAGCACAGAAAAGAAAAGAATAATTAATACTTAAGCTGTAGTTAAGTTAATCCGATCCCTTAAGTATAAATAGGTACTTAAAGAGAGTTGTTTTATTTTCTCTCAAACCCTCTTCCTCCCCAACAGCTGCGCCGACCCCTCTCCCTCTCCTCTCTTGTGCGCACGCAAACCAAGGTCAAGAGGGCCGGCCGAGACCCTTTCTCCAAGAAATAAGCCTATATTCGGGATCCCCGCGACGAGAGGAACGCGTAGACGTGAATAATTCTTCGAGATCTTAAGTTTCTCCCGAGTTCTAGACCTCAATCTTGGTTGTAAGTCCAAGATATCAATGTAAGTACTGCTCACCTGCAGTAAGAGGTGATTTTACCGCGAGAATTTCCGTTAAAAGTTTTTAAAAGAGAATTTTTCCTTTATGCTTTAGTTTTGCATGTGATCTTAGTTTTTATATGCTTGTATATGTTTGATAAGCACCCTATATGAGATTAGGGACCAAGAAAAGCTATGAGAAAAGAAAAGAAGATAAAGATAAGAAAAGAGAAGGCCAAGGCCTTAAGAAAATCCCCAAAAGTCAAGACTTAGGGATTTTAGCACGCAAGGTGCTCCAGAAAATGCCAAGGCATTTACAGATAAGAAAGAAAAGAAAGAAAAGCTATTTTATTTTATAAGGCCAGTACCCGGCGTCCAAGGGCGTCGTTAAAGAAATCCAGGTGTCCAATTCCAAGGTCTTGGCCCTGGTAGACCAAGGTCTGCTCTATTAGGATTGGTGGCTCGCTACCCCAACCTTTTAGGGAACGCGCATTCAGATGGTACTTACGTCTTCAGTGGATCCAAGTGATTAGTATTTTCAAGTATATGCTTTAGCAAAGTTTTCGAAAATGTAAAGAGTTTTCAAAAGATAAAGAATAGCTAAAGTTTCAAGTTGAGCCAAGAAAAGTAAATTGAGATTATTTATTGCTTGAGTATGCATGTTTTGAGTTATACATGTTCTCAGTTTTTCTTTCAAGCATATTAGTATCTCATATGATTTTCAGTTTGATCTAGAAGCATGTATGCATATTTCGAGTTTTTGTGAGCTAGATAGTACTTACTAAGCTTTTTGCTTATAGATGCATTTCCTCTTATTGCAGATAAAGGTAAAGGCAAGCAATTCTGAAGGAGGACGACGAGGCGGTGCTGAGTAGAGTGTGTGTGGTGGCTGATTATGGAGAGATCCTTGAGACGAGACAATCTAGTTATTTGAATTGCAATGTTTGAGTTTTATTCAAATTTCAAGTTCTTGCTTTATGGAGATTATGGGGTATTTGAGTTTTGGATAGTTTTATATGCTAAATTTCTTAGAGTAAAGATTCCATGTCATTTCCTTTAGCATATATATCTCCATGATTGCATTGGATGAGTAAAAGGATGAGTAGTTAGAAATATTGATACTTTGTTAGAGAAAAAGGTGTTTGTGTCAAGATAGTATCAATTTTCCTTTTTAAACAAGTTTCATTGCTTAATTATGTTTAGAAAGGTTGCATTCACATTTCATAATGCATTAGCAAGGTTGTAGAACTTATATTTGATGTCATGGATGCATAGGAGTCAAGATTGGTACAAACTCCATTGTTAAAGTTTAAACAAATTTGTTTAGTTTACTTTCCTTCATAAAAGTCCTAAAATTAAGTTTATGGATTCGTTTGATTGGTTAAATCGTTTAGGAAACTGAGATAGAGTATAGAAATGGTGTTGTAGGTTGATATGGCTCGAAACTGAGTGAGAGGTGGCCTTAAGAAGTCAGAGCCGAAACCTGAAAAAACTGCTCCCAGCCGTATCAGTCGACTGCCACGTCACCAGTCGACTGGTACGGGCAGTTTCAAAAGGGTGAGGCTGTTTTCAATGGGTTTTAATTACGAGATTGAGAAGGAAGTATGACATGGTATTATTATACATGATTGCTTAAGTTAGAATATAATTGTTAGCAGAATTTAAAAGAAAAAAAAAAGATTTCCGCAATTTTCTTTAGTCATGTATAAGAGTTGAGGAGTAGAGGAAAGTAACGATCCGTCTAAGGTAGAGAGAAGGCGGGTCGCTACATCGTACTATGCTTTACAACTGGGGAAAATACATCAGTGAAGTCTACTCCTGGAATCTGACTGAAGCCTTTAGCAACTAGTCTGGCTTTGTACCTAGCATCTTTAACTTCCGGTATTCGCTCCTTTCTTTTAAATACCCACTTGCAGTGAACAACTTTCTTACCCTTAGGTAATTTCACCAAGTCCCATGTGTCGTTCTTACCAAGTGACTCCATATCCTCCTGCATAGCAATTATCCACTTACCAGAATTATCGCAGCTAATTGCTTCTGAATACGTCTCAGGTTCTTCACCGGAATCAATCTCCTCAGCCACGTTTAAAGCATAAGCGACCAAATCAGCCTCTGCATATCTCTGAGGGCGTCTAATTTCTCTCCGAGGCCTATCTTTTGCAATGGAATATTGTGAAGATGCTTGTGATGAGCTCGTTCCATCCATAACATCTAAAATAAGCTCTGGAGTAGTCTCTGTAGATATCGACCCAATCTCAATTTCCACCTGTGTACTTGTCTTCTGCTTATATTCCTCAGAAAGAGTTTTAGATGGAGACCCCTGAAGCATGCTAGTCTCATCAAAGATAACATCTCTACTGATGATGACTTTCCCGGTCTCTGGACACCAAAGTTTGTATCCCTTCACTCCTTGTTTAAAGCCTATAAATATGCACTTCACCGAATGAGGCTCCAACTTCCCATTGTCAATATGAGCATACGCAGGACATCCAAAAATTCTCAAATCAGAATAACTAGCAGGAGTACCAGACCATACCTCTTGTAGAGTTTTCCTTTCAATAACAATTGATGGAGAGCGATTTACAAGATAACAGGCATACGCAGCGGCTTCTGCCCAGAAAAACTTCGGTAGACCAGCATTAAGAAGCATACAACACACCTTCTCCATCAAAGTCCTATTCATCCTCTCTGCTATACCATTCTGTTGAGGAGTATGTCGAACTGTATGATGCCTCACAATACCTTCAGCTCTGCATAAGGTATTAAACTCATCAGAACAAACTCCAATCCGTTATAAATTCGAAGATGCTTTAATTGCCTCCCTGTCTGCTTCTCAATCATGACCTTCCACTCCTTAAAGATAGTAAAAACATTACTTTTATGTCTTAAAAAGAATGCCCAAACTTTTCTTGAGAAATCATCAATAATAGTCAACATATAGAGCACACCACCTTTAGATAGTACTCTAGAAGGCCCCCACAAATCAGAGTGAATGTAGTCTAGCACAACCTTTGTGTTATGAATGTCAACTGAGAACTTGACTCTTTTCTGCTTGCCAAAAACACAGTGCTCGCAGAACTTTAAGTTTGTAATACTTTGACGATCAAGAAGTCCTCTCTTGCTCAATTCAACCATGTCATTCTCACTCATATGACCAAATGCATATGCCAAAGTCTTGTAACATCAGAATCAGACATAGACGACCTTGCGACGGCAACATCACCTATTACTGTGGATCCCTGCAGAACATATAAATCGGCGGTTCTCCTTAGTCCTTCATCACAACAAGAGACCCTTTACTGATCTTCACAGCTCCACCTTCACCAGTGTACTTGTACCCTTTAGAATCAAAAATACTCAAAGAGATCAGATTTCTCTTCAAATCAAGGACGTGCCTCACATCACCAGGTGTTCGAATGACACCATCAAACATCTTAATTATGATTGTACCAATACCAGCGATTCTGCAGGATGCATTATTGCCCATCAAAATGGCACCACTCGAAACCGTTTCATATGTTGAAAACCAATCCCGATTGGGACACATATGAAACGTACAGCCAGAATCAATAATTCATTCCTCACTCTGCTTCAAATCAGCATCAGAGGCAACAAGAAGTTCATAATTACTGTGATTTTCGGTAACATCAGCCTCACCAGACTTCTCTGCAACAGTGAATTTCTCCTTCATGCTTGTTGTTGTCATTAATCTCGGTTGACATCCACAAAAAATAAAACCAACCTTGCTCTGTTACCACTTGAAAACGAGATTAGTACGGAAAACGGCAACAAGAATAATAGAGAACTCACCAGATTTAAGTGGAAAACTCTTGACGGGAAAAACCACGGACAGAGGAAGAAAAATCACTATGAACGATGGAATACAAAGTCGGCGATTTTGATAAAGTAAAGAGAAGTAGAAAGAAAAGAGAGGTAGAGAGAAAGGAAGAAGAGGTACTCAAATAACCTTTTCATTGATTTATCTAACTTGTCCATGAGATACACAATTTATAAGACCTTAGAATACTTAGTCAAATAAAAAATTAATAACGAAACTGTTAATTAACAGATTTATAAAGAATCTGTTAATTAACATATTAATAAGAAAATATCTAATAAATATTAACGGATTAAACAGAATTTGGATCACCAACTCTAACACTAATGTTAAATTGGAGAGAACATATTAGTATACCTTCACAACCGGCTTGTCAGCGTATCTATTAACCTTTGAGTTCTCGAGATTAAAGGCAGTCCATAATCTTGTGTCAGAAAGAAGAAACAAAATTGTGGAAGATGGTTTAGTTAGAGAATTGGTATGAGATGGGTTGATATATAGCAATATCAATATCGAGTGCTTTGTTGTTACCTATCAGAAAGAAGCTGTTGAAATTATCAATCTTAAGTTACATTGTCTACTTTAGATTTTTGAGGTTTAAAATTATCATAAACAAATAATTCATTTGTTATTAGTTTGAAGGATGTGACTTTCTATTTTTTGTTTCAATGGCCTGTTGTTTCTTATAAAAAAAAAATAAAGTAATAGCAATCTGCATCCCAGTGATCACTGGGATAGACAAAATAAATAGTTAGAGATCGAGAACAATTAGTTTCCTCATTCGCATTTAATTTTTCAGTGATTTTTTCTTCTCATTGAGTTACCTTGGTGCAAGTAGCATAGACTTGCACTCATATATTTTTTATTCCAGTTGTTATTATTCGCATATATATATATATATATATATATATTTCAATTGTAGGTTTTCTTTAAGTGTTTGGTCGGCTGGTTGTGTTCTAGCTGAACTCCTCCTAGGACAGGTATGCTAATTCTGTTTTTCTTTTATCTGTTGTGATACAGTTTCAATAATTTTTTTTCAATATACAGATTTTTCATAAAAGAATGCCACCTGAGACAGTAGATCTCGTTTCTAGGCTGCTTTAGTATTCGCCAAACTTGAGAAGCACTGTTGTGAGTATAGTATAGCCAAGGGTTGTATATGGACCCAATGAAAACAGCCATCCTATTTAATTCCTATTTATGCAGTTGGAGGCATTGATTCACCCTTTCCTTGACGAACTTCAAGATCCAAATGCTCCTTTGCTGTTCCAAATGATTTACTATTCCAAATGAAAGCTTATAGCTTATATACTTACAAAGTCCAATCTCATAGATGTTTCTTTACTGTTATGTCAAATACCAATTTATTCTTGATGTATCAATTCCTTTTCTTCCGTGGATTTTGTATTCTTCATTTCAATCTTTGACTTTTATAGTCATATGGGTGTTTTTGGCTCCGCTTTGTTTAGTTCTCTGCCTAACTAATGTCTGCTAGGTTGTCCTTGTTATATAGGTGTTTTTTTTTGTTTTCTCTTAATATATATTTCCCTTTTGTTTCTAGTTTTAGAAAATATATAAAATTTTAGGTACACTAATAAATATGCTTAACCAGCTCGATTATGTGCTTAACGAGCTCGAACTCGAGCTTGATTATGTGTCTAACGAGCTTGAACTCGAGCTCGATTATGTGCTTAACGAGCTCGAACTCGAGCTTGATTATATGCCTAACCAGCTCGAACTCAAGCTCGATTAATCATAACGAGTCAATCTCGAACTAAGCTCGTTTGACTTTAAAACGAGCTATTTTCGAACCGAGCTCGAGCCTTTCACGAACTCTTTAATTTTATTACGAATCGAACTCGAGCTTAAGAATTAAAGCTCGAATCGAACTCGAGCCGAATTCAAGCTTAGGGAAAAGCTAATCGAGCCGAATCCGAGCCTCATACTGTTCGGCTCGACTCGGCTCGGCTCGATTACACCCCTATCTTCTCTGCTTGTTCTTGGACGGCGACATATAATTTTGATGATGGGCGAGAAAAACTCAATTCATTCTATCATTTTCTCACTGTATTATAAGTATTTGAAACTGAGCAACTATATATAGCCCGATCGAGAGTAAAATTTTAAGCATCATGATGACCTATTTTGCGGGAAGTTCACCCAATTTATTATATTTTGGTTGCGAAATTTAATCGACAAAGTAATTAATTAAAATGACCGAAATAAAAGAGAGAAATACAGTATTGGACCGACGTCGTAATTAATTTTACCTTCTCTTGTTCCTGCTGCCCAGCAAGAGGCTGACATAGAAAAGGATTCTAAACACGAAGCCCCAGGCCAAGGTCACCACCAGACACTCCCACTTGTTGAGTTGGTTAACCTTCTGCTGCCGGAGCACGTCCGCCCCTCTCACGATGCAGCTGTCGCTGCTCAAGTTCATCTGCAGCGTGTTGCCGATGACTCCCAGTACCCGCAGCTGCGCCTCCATCGGCAAGCTGCCGATGGACGTGCCTTCGAATATCTGCACCCCCCTCGAGAAGCACTTGTCCGAGTCGCCGCCGAATTCGTTGAGCAACGCCGCCTCGTAAGCGTACTTCAACACGGAGAGGTAGTGGAACCACACCCAGTAATCCGGTATCCGATCCCTGGTGATGAAGAAGCCGCTGAAGAGCAAGAAGTAGGATAAAATCGCGGCCGCCATGCTGTATCCGAGCACCACGCTCGACACGATGCCGGAGAGGAAAGTCACGAATCCGCTGCCGGCCCAGAAGGAGGCCAGCACGATGAGGAAGAAGAAGAAGAGCCCTTCGGCGCCGCCCGCGAGGCCGACGGTGAAGAATGTCAAGGAAGCGAAGGCGGCTGAGAGCACGATCTGCGACGGGAAGCTGACGATGGCGTTGCAGAGGACGTAGGAGTAGCGGCGGTAGGTGTTGTAGGCGGTCTCGCGCATGAAGATGTAGCGCTCCTGAATGAAGACCGGCAGGGCGTCGGCGCAGGTGAAGACGACGGTGGTTATGCCGATGGCGAAGAAGCCAAGCCGCTCCGTCACGTCCCTAGGCGTGTTACCCAGCCGCCAGAAGATAGTGCCGAGGACGAAGGCGGAGACGATCACGGTGGCCAGGCGGAACGCGAAGATCTCCGGCATCCGCTTCATGTTGGTGAAGGCTCTCTTAGACAGTACCAACACCTCCTTCCATGGCGGGTTCGCGAACTTGTGCAGCGACGAAATTAGGGGAGAGATGTCTCCGTCGTCGTCGGTGATCCTTGTGCTGCCGAAGAGCCTGCCGCGATCGATGCTATTGTTCATGGCTTCTCTCAGAGACATAAATTGGTCTTCGTCGGCAGTGGTCGGTGCACGGGTTTGCCAGCGTCTGTTGAACTCGACGAGGGCGGCGGCGCCGTCGGCTTCATTGCCCTGGAGCTCTCGAACGAGATCCAGGGCGAATTCGGTCGGGTTTTGTCCCTCAGGGATCGGACGGCCGAACTGCTGGAAGAAGGCGGAGAGATCTTGCGGCGGCCCGCTGTAGACCGTCTGGCCGCGGCAGAGCAAGAGGAGGCGGTCGAGGAGGGTGAGAATTCTATAGCTCGGCTGATGCACCGACATGACCACTATGCTCCCGCTGCGCGCGATCTTCTGGAGCACTTTGACCACCATGAAGGCGCTCGTGGAGTCGAGCCCCGACGTGGGTTCGTCCAGGAAGAGGATGACGGGATCGTGGATGATGTCGGTGCCTATCGATACTCGCCGGCGCTCGCCGCCCGACACTCCGCGGTGGCCTTCGTCGCCGACGATGGTCTTGGCTGCCGACCTCAACCCGAGCTGGTCGATGAGCGCTTGCACACGCTCCCTCTTCTTCGTCGCGGTGACCGAGCGAGGCAGCCGGAGCTCGGCGGCGAACAACAACGTCTCCTCCACGGTGAGCATAGGGAACAGGAGGTCGTCCTGCATCACGTACGCGGAGATCACCCTAAGCAACTGGCCGTCGACGGCCTCCCCGTTGAGCGTGATGGCGCCTCCGAGGCTGGTCCGCTCGATGCGGTTCGCGAGGGCGTCGATGAAGGTGGACTTACCGGAGCCGCTTGCTCCGAGCACGGCGAAGACCTCCCCGGTCCTCACCTCGCCGGTGATAGAGTCCAAAAGCATTCTCTTCTCGGGAAGAGGTTGCTCTGGGTCCGCCGCCGCGATTCGATGGCATGAAACCCTGCCGGACTTGGGGACGGCGTAGGAGAGATCACGGAAGGCGAGGACGAATTGGAACGGCCGGTTGCCCGACACAAACAGGGAAAGATCGACGTCAACGCGGAACGAAGGACAAAAGTACTCGTCGCCGGCGACTATACGGCGATTGTCGTCGTGACCGCGGGAGCCAGCTGCCATCGTCGACGATCGGCGATCGACGCCGATGGAGCGACTCGGATTCTCAGCACTAGATTATGCGCGCGGTGTAATAAACATAGAATCGAAGCTAGCTACGGCATTCATTTCTTTGGCCAGCTAATTAATTTGATTCCATAGCCGCTGCCCTTCAGCTTTAATTTTCTTAGCGATCACCTAAAACCATCCTACCTGCCTAATCAAATTCTCGTTTCTTTCTGAAATAGATAGAAGTTTGAATTGGACATGATTTAGTGATTATGATGGGGATTGAAGAAATATCCTAGCTCGATCTGGAGCTGGTGTATATACAAGCTAGTGAACAAGTCGAACCCTGTTATTCATCTTTGGAAATTAGACAATCGAGATGGAGATAGCATTGACTCTTGTACTCGTCGATCCATCAATTTTCCATCTACCCAACTACTGACTTAATTGCGAGAGCAAAACAGCGCGACGACTTTATTCAGAAAGGGCAGGAAACCTCCATCGCTGGTAGCGGCGGACCCAGGCAACAAATAATCAATGCGGGGTTCGTCGAGCATTTACTGCCCACGCTGGACGATCATGTGTAGCGACATTGATCTCTATCCGCTTGTCTTGCGAAATTGATACCTATCCGCTGGTCTGCCCGTTCACCTCGTCTTCTTGATTAATTAATATATTTATTGGATAAATTTAAAATATAATTTATATATATTTAGAGATAGATATTTAAAATATGAGCTATGATAGAAAGTGTGAAATTATAATGTGAATGACGTGACATTTTTCGTGTACACATCCGATTATCGCTTGGACACCGACGGCGACCTTCGGCCGCCGCCCCGAACAAAACTATAACTGGGAGGCACGGTGAACCCGTCGAGGATCGCTACAATTGGAGTGTCATATTATTCACGTTAAATTTCATGTTGAAAATTCACGTTGTTATAATTTTTATTAAAATATTCATCGGATTATGATCTTTTTATTTATTTATTTATTTTTAAGTATTTTCATGTGGGCGCATTGAATATCACTAATTGGGAATTAAGTATGTGCTGTAGCAATGTCATTTTCAATTTCAGCGTTGCATCGCTAATTGGGAAATTAACATGTTGCTAATTGAGTGTGATCGACTCAAATTTTCAAAGTGCAAAATAATATATTAATATAAAGTTAAGTTGATAAAAGAGTTTGAAAGTTAGTTGCTGGTCCTAAGATATTTCATACGAATGAATGACTTTGAAAATATTGGCATAACGTTTTTTTTTTTAATGTTGTTATTCATAAAAATCTTGTCAATTATGGGTGCCACCGTTTCACTCATCTAAGTACTTATGTATGGGTGCCACCGTTTCACTCATCTAAGTACTTATGCCTTCCTCCGGCCTTACAAAATATTATATTTACTTGATTAAATAAATGCACATATTAAAGATTTTTAAGCAGTTTTTTCTCTCCATTTTCTTTAATAGAAAAAGATAGAGGAGAAAAGATAAAAATATCTTTCTTTAATTTTCTATTTAGTTTTGATCAATTTTATTTTAAAATGGTAAATGATGGCACTAGAATTATTTCTCGAACACCTGATCTTAGTGCTTGGGCATTAGTTTTCACCCGAGACTGGATCGGGATATTGAGCTTCTAGATCGTCCATTATGAGTGTTTCCTGATTTATCCTGACTGTCGGTGGGAAACTTTCGTGAGACTGGGCCAGTCGCCCGAGATTGAAAAAACCTCGTTAATCATTTTTTTTAGGGCATTAGTTTTCACCTTGCACTATACTTAATATTCAAATATCAATTTTCCTGTGCATCGGACTTACTGCTCCGATATCAACTTCCGTTGATCTTGTCGCGAAATGGGGTGGCAGTCCCACGAGCCAGACGGGCCTCCCAGGA
Source organism: Boesenbergia rotunda (assembly GCA_024364735.1). Lineage (NCBI taxonomy): Eukaryota > Viridiplantae > Streptophyta > Magnoliopsida > Zingiberales > Zingiberaceae > Boesenbergia > Boesenbergia rotunda. Next base: position 736,289 of record JAGFNQ010008401.1, on the reverse strand, counting down.
GCCACGAGCCGATGAGGTGGTCGATTGTCGGCCGCGCCTCGCCCCGTCCCTGCAAAACAGAGACCGTCAGTGGACCCGCTGGGGGAATCCCCGGTCAGGCACTCCGACGGTCAAGTCAGTCTCCGAGGGCAGATGAGCGGAAACTGAATTGAAATGAGGCAAGGGATGCGAGAACTCGCGCACGCCTACCTGCGGTAGGGGGAGTGCCGAGCTTTTATAACCGGGGGGAGCTGACAACCCTTGTCCGCACAGGTGGAACCAGGGTGTGATGACTATCAGCCCGCATGGAGCACAGAGGAGAGGCGCGACATGGCGCGGGGTGCTCCGGCAGTACGTAAGTACTGGGTGCGCAGTATGAGGGTACTGGAAGCGCAGTACGAGAGTACTGGATCCGCGGTATGGTCGCGTGGAGATGTCAGAGGTAGGTGAGGCGTGAGGAACCCCGTTAATAAGGTCGTACCCCGGAAGTAAGGATGTGAGGGGGTGCGCGGGCGGGACGACCCGTGCCCTGAGCACCGACTGGCAGGTCCGTGTGCCGGGGACCGAGACGGGTAAAGACCAGGGGGCGTGGGCCACCACGCCTCCGATTGGTAGGAAGAGAAAAGGGAGCGCAGGGTACGCCCTGGGTCGGGGGTTATCACGCGACTTGACCTTGCCGAGGGTGTTAAACTCTGCTCTGGGTCGGGGTGAATTAATGTGAGTGACTAGGCCTTTTACAGAGTCGGCTGCCTGGGAGGTGGCCTAGCCGCCCTTTCAGATGAACTGATGGACCCGCCCCCCCCCTCTTTCCCTGTGGAAGGTTCTCCGGGCGCGGGGCCCTATTCGCTGATAGGGGCGGTTGACCTGTCTACCAGGGCCTCGTGGCGCCAGGCTGGCCTGCGGGCCCGGCCTATGCTCCTACCCGTAGGCAAGGCCGGGATCATAAGCGTCCCCCTCGAGTCTAGTCGAAGGAGGCGGCGAGTTCGACTGACTGAACCATCTTCATTTTACGAAAGCCTAGCGCGATGGGGGGATCTGGGTTTCGTCTGGTGACTTTTTTGCGGGCTTGTCGAGGCCTAGGGATCCCGACCGGCTGATGAAACCACGCTGTCTTCCTTTTTACTTCTGATAGTTCCGTATCCCTAAGCGACTGAGGACTTCTCGTCACTGCCGCTTACAACTGGGGAGGATTCCACGTGTCTGGTCCCCCTTCCTTCTTCAATCTCCGAGGTAGTTTCTCCGTTCCCCGAGGAACGAGGTTGGGCGCAAGGCGCTCTGCTTCTTGGGCCCCCCTGGGCCTGCTCCTGCGGCTGCTGGTGCCCGCGGCTTCTGCCATGGCCCACCATCAGGTGGATTTGTCATCCTACATAGCCGCGTAAAGTCCGTTCGTCTTTCATTCCGGCGCATTGTCTTCTCCTTTCCGGCTAGGGTTGCGGTTACTACTTGGTGCTTTCTTTCGCGGGCTGGTCTTTCTACCTTCTTCAGGCCCCCATGGCTTCTTCGTCTCGCGACCCTCATCCCTGGTATGTCACGGCCAGGACCGTTCTCACCCGCGGTGACCTCGAGAACATCAGGGCGGAGTTTCATATTCCGTCAGACCATGACCTTCGGTTGCCTTCCCCCGTGGATCAACCAGTCATACCGTCGAGGTACTACATCGCTATTTCGAGGGATCACCTGAGGGCGGGCCTGCGTTTCCCCGTCCATCCCTTCATTGCCTTAGTGTGCCGCTACCTCCGCATCAACCTGTCTCAGCTGGCCCCTAACACCATCCGCCTCCTCTGCGTGTCCTCCATCCTCTTCCTGTTGTATCGCTGTTCTTTCACGCCGAACTTTTCCACCACTTCTTTTATCTGAAGAAATAGGAGTGGGGCGAGTTTGTTTTCCAGGCTAGCTCTGGGACCTCCTTCCTTTCCTCGCGGGCGGATCCTTCTGCCGCTTTCGAACTCTCGGATCCCGAACCACTAGGCTCAGCTAGGGTGGTTCACCTACATGCCCCTCTAAGCGACCATGTGTATCAAGGTCTTCGATCCTTTGACCATCAGGACCCTATCTCCCGTATCGATGGCTTAGTTGCGGACGTGTGTCGGGTATGTTTCTCTGGTAGCCATCCGCTCGCTTGGTCTTTTCTAATTAACTCTTGCCCTCATTTGTAGCTGACCGGGGCCCTGTATGATGTGGGTGTTTCCTTCGCCACCCAGAACCGATCCCTTCGTCAGTTAGAGTCCCGCCGGGAGGCGGTGGAAACTTAGCTTCGTTGCGCCTGACCCCCGCCGAGTGATGAAGCCTGGAATGCCCTGCGCTCTGAGAACGCGGCCCTGCGGGGACAGGCCGCCCATGCTAAGGCACAGCTTCAAGATCTTTTGACGGCGTTGAGCGCAACTCGAGCCTCTGAGGCTCAATTGCGTCAACAGCTAGCTCATTTGGAGCGAAGCGAGCATCAAGCCCGGACTCGCGAACTTTGAGCAGGCTCAGAGTTGGCCAAGGCCCAGGCAGATATTCTGGAGGCCAACCAATCGGCTGCCACGCTGCTTAACGCCTTGAAGGCCAAGGAGGAGGAACTGGCGGCCTGCCAAGGCGACCTTTTGCGGAGGTGCGAACACCATGAAGCGCGGGCGACTCGTGACGAGGCGCCAGGTGGAGTCTTGCTGCCTACTCCATAGTTGTAGGTCTGCCCATTTTTTCTACCTGATGTAGGCGAGGGCCCAACGGTTTGTCATGGATGTTGCTTTTCCCCCTTTTATCGTCCTCTTTCCCTTGTGTTTGTACTTCGGTGTTATGGTTACCAGAACGATGGTGGGGTAAGTTGCTGTCCCAGGGGAGGTGACGTCTACTAGCACCTCGACAATTTGGGCTTGTTAGACACAGGTGGTGCTCTTTTTAGCGCTCCTGACTTAGGCGAGCCCGGCGGGCATCCCAGACTCGAGCTGGCCCTTCGGATTATTCGAGGACCTGGTGAGGCGCGCTTAGTTAAAGGCTTGTAATTTAGGGGATGTCTTGCCCACCCATGAGCTTAGGGTGATGCGTCGGGCGGGGGTTGCGCCTCTTAATTGAGGGTCGAATCGGTAGCTAGTTAAGGGGTGAGCGACTTACACCGCTGTGTGTCCGCCCGGTAACCGATCGGAGGGAAGGTCTTGCGTAGAGCAAGAAGAGAGCCACTCGGTCGGGTAACTTCTCGGGCGGTGTGGATCACCATGCGCCTGACCGAGAGCCGATCCGAGGGCAGGGCATGCGTAGAGCAAGAAGAGAACCACTCGGTCGGGTGACTTCTCGGGCGGCATGGACCACCATGCGCCTGACCGAGAGCCGATCCGAGGGAAGGGCTTGCGTAGAGCAAGAAGAGAGCCACTCGGTCGGGTGACTTCTCGGGCGGCGTGGACCACCATGCGCCTGACCGAGAGCCGATCCGAGGGAAGGGCTTGCATAGAGCAAGAAGAGAGCCACTCGGTCGGGTGACTTCTCGGGTGGCGTGGACCACCATGCGCCTGACCGAGAGCCGATCCGAGGGAAGGGCTTGCGTAGAGCAAGAAGAGAGCCACTCGGTCGGGTGACTTCTCGGGCGGTGTGGACCACCATGCGCCTGACCGAGAGCCGATCCGAGGGAAGGGCTTGCGTAGAGCAAGAAGAGAGCCACTCGGGCGGGTGACTTCTCGGGCGGCGTGGACCACCATGCGCCTGACCGAGAGCCGATCCGAGGGAAGGGCTTGCGTTGAGCAAGAAGAGAGCCACTCGGTCGGGTGACTTCTCGGGCGGCGTGGACCACCATGCGCCTGACCGAGAGCCGATCCGAGGGAAGGGCTTGCGTAGAGCAAGAAGGGAGCCACTCGGTCGGGTGACTTCTCGGGCGGCGTGGACCACCATGCGCCTGACCGAGAGCCGATCCGAGGGAAGGGCTTGCGTAGAGCAAGAAGAGAGCCACTCGGTCGGGTGACTTCTCGGGCGGCGTGGACCACCATGCGCCTAACCGAGAGCCGATCCGAGGGAAGGGCTTGCGTAGAGCAAGAAGAGAGCCACTCAGTCGGGTGACATCTCGGGCGGCGTGGACCACCATGCGACTGACCGAGAGCCGATCCGAGGGAAGGGCTTGCGTAGAGCAAGAAGAGAGCCACTCGGTCGGGTGACTTCTCGGGCGGCGTGGACCACCATGCGCCTGAGCGAGAGCTAATCGGAGAGAAGGGCTTGCGTAGAGCAAGAAGAGAGCCACTCGGTCGGGTGACTTCTTGGGCGGCGTGGACCACCATGCGCCTGACCGAGAGCCGATCTGAGGGAAAGGACTTGCGTAAAGTCGAGGCTTCCCGGTGGAGGGCATCCCAGGGAGCGTGGGTCGCCACGCGCCGCCTGAGAGCCTCGCCGAGGCTTCCCGGTCGAGGGCATCTCAGGGAGCGTGGGCCGCCACGCGCCGCCTGAGAGCCTCGCCGAGGCTTCCCGTCGAGGGCATCCCCGGGAGCGTGGGCCGCCACGCGCCGCCTGAGAGCCTCGTCGAGGCTTCCCGGTCGAGGGTATCTCAGGGAGCGTGGGCCGCCATGCGCCGCCTGAGAGCCTCGCCGAGGCTTCCTGGTCGAGGGCATCCCAGGGAGCGTGGGCCGCCACGCGCCGCCTGAGAGCCTCGCCGAGGCTTTCCGGTCGAGGGCATCCCAGGGAACGTGGGCCGCCACGCTCCGCCTGAAGCCTCGCCGAGGCTTCCATGTCGAGGGCATCTCAGGGAAGCGTGGGTCGCCACGTGCCGCTTGAGAACCTCGCCAAGGCTTCCCGGTCGAGGGCGTCCCAGGGAGCGTGGGCCGCCACGCGCCGCCTGAGAACCTCACCGAGGCTTCCCGGTCGAGGGCATCCCAGGGAGCGTGGGACGCCACGCGCTGCCTGAAAGCCTTGCCGAGGCTTCCCAGTCGAGGGCATCCCAGGGAGCGTGGGCCGCCACGCACCGCCTGAGAGCCTCGACGAGGCTTCCCAGTTGAGGGCGTCTCAAGGAGCGTGGGCCGCCATGGCCCGCCTGAGAGCCTCGCCGAGGCTTCCCAGTCGAGGGCATCCCAGGGAGCGTGGGCCGCCACGCGCCGCCTAAGAGCCTCGCCGAGGCTTCCCAGTCGAGGGCATCTCAGGGAACATGGGCCGCCACGCGCCGCTTGAGAGCCTCGCCAAGGCTTCCCGATCGAGGGCATGCCAGGGAGCGTGGGCCACCACGCGCCGCCTGAGAGTCTCGCCGAGGCTTCCCGGTAGAGGGCATCCCAGGGAGCGTGGGCCACCACGCGACACCTGAGAGCCTCGCCGAGGCTTCCCGGTCAAGTGCATCACAGGGAGCGTGGGGCACCACGCGCCGCCTGAGAGCCTCGCCGAGGCTTCCCGGTCGAGGGCATCCGAGGGAGCGTGGGTCGCCACGCGCCGCCTGAGAGCCTCGCCGAGGCTTCCCGGTCGAGGGCATCCCAGGGAGCATGGGCCGCTACGGGCCGCCTGAGAGCCTCGTCGAGTATTCCCAGTCGAGGGCATCCCAGGGAGCGTGTGAGCGTGTGCCGCCACGCACCGCCTGAGAGCCTCGCCGAGGCTTCCCTGTCGAGGGCATCCCAGGGAGCGTGGGCCGCCATGCGCCGCCTGAGAGCCTCGCTGAGGGTAATGCAGCAACGGCTATGTTTTCAGAAGACCATCCCGGAAGGGCGCACTAAATGAACGAGATATATCAAAAAGCCCCCATATTTAGACACGCGGCGAGTGCATAAGTGTATATACGTAAAAGATACCCAGATTTCCAAATACACGGCGCACGGGTAAGTCATATTCAGAAGGCCAGACCTTTGAGATGCATAGAATATATGAGGTACACCCAGAAGGCCAGACATCAGATGCGCGGACAATGTAGCATACATATTTTCCCATACCCGCCTTGCCAGAGAAAGAACAGATCAAATGCTGCCCCGAAGGGATCCGCCATAAGGCCTCCGGTACCTTAATGACTTTTCTGAAAGCAAATGAAAAAAGGCTCGCATTCTCAGGGAACGCTGACCGCCAAAACCCATATGAATCTCCCATTTCCACTTCCGGTCAGGCTGTTGGTGTCCCTCCTTCTAGCGTCAAATTTGATCCTATCGCGAAGTGGGGTGGCAGTCCCACGAGCCAGACGGGCCTCCCAGGAGCCACGAGCCGATGAGGTGGCCGATTGTCGGCCGCACCTCTCCCCGTCCCTGCAAAACAGAGACCGTCAGTGGACCCGCTGGGGGAATCCCCGGTCAGGCACTCCGACGGTCAAGTCAGTCTCCGAGGGCAGATGAGCGGAAACTGAATTGAAATGAGGCAAGGGATGCGAGAACTCGCGCGCGCCTACCTGCGGTAGGGGGAGTGCCGAGCTTTTATAACCGGGGGGAGCTGACAACCCTTGTCCGCACAGGTGGGACCGGGGTGTGATGACTGTCAGCCCGCATGGATCACCGAGGAGAGGTGCGACATGGCGCGGGGTGCTCCGGCAGTACGTAAGTACTGGGTGCGCAGTACGAGGGTACTGGAAGCGCAGTACGAGAGTACTGGATGCGCGGTATGGCCGCGTGGAGATGTCAGAGGTAGGTGAGGCATGAGGAACCTCGTTAATAGGGTCGTACCCCGGAAGTAAGGATCTGAGGGGGTGCGCGGGCGGGACGACCCGTGCCCCCAGCGCCGACTGGCAGGTCCGTGTGTCGGGGACCGAGTCGGGTAAAGACCAGGGGGCGTGGGCCGCCACGCGTCCGATTGGTAGGGAGAGAAAAGGGAGCGCAGGGTACGCCCTGAGTTGGGGGTTATCGCGCGACCTGACCTTGCCGAGGGTGTTAAACTCTGCTCTGGGTCGGGGTGAACTAATGTGAGTGCCTAGGCCTTTTACAGAGTCGGCTGGCTGGGAGGCGGCCCAGTCGCCCTTTCAGATGATCTGATGGACCCGTCCCCTCCTCTTTCCCTATGGAAGGTTCTCCGAGCGCGGGGCCCTATTCTCTGATAGGGGTGATTGACCTGTCTACCAGGCCCTCATGGCGCCAGGCTAGACTGCGGGCCCGGCCTATGCTCCTACCCGTAGGCAAGGTTGGGATCATCCGTCAAGCACTTAGCCTCAATGCTCAGGTACTGATTTCCATATAGCACTCTGCCTCAATGCTAAGTATCGATTTCTTTCGGAGTACCTAATCATTGGTTAGATATTGTTATCCCCCGAGCATCCTGCCTCAGTGCTCAGATATCGTTGTCCCTCGAGCATGCTGCCTAAAGGCTCAGATACTGGCTTCCACCAAGCATCCTACATCAGTGTTCAAATATTGATTTCCACCGAGCATCCTGTCTCAAGTGCTCAGATACCAGTTTCCATCAAGCACCTAGACTCCATGCTTGAATACTGACTTCCACCGAGCCCTTGGAGTTAGCATTCAAACTTAGCTTCTTGATTGCCTTCTTATACATGATATTTTTTGAATGGAGAAGGTAGTATATGAGCACTCAGGCAGGATGCTCGAGGAATAACAATATTTACGCACTGAGGTGAGGTAGGATGTTCGTGTTGGGGAGAATAAAGATAAAGATCATTATAGAGAGAGAGAGAATGGAGGAGAACTCAATAATAATTATTATTAATCTACTTAATTCATTGTAAAATGTCGACTACAAGGACATATTTATACACACAACATAGACTCTTTAAGGGACATATACAAAACTTTTTAAAAGATACTTAAGTAACTCTTTATGATTATATGTTAAGAATATGCTCTAGGAATATTATCTACGGTTAATGAATAAAAATTAAGTTTATTATTCAACATCCCTCTGTAAACTAAAATTTTTGTCACTCCGAGCTTTACTCTTAATCTTGCAAAATCTTCAAACTTCAATGCTTTAGTGAAAGTATCAACAACTTGATCTTGTATCTTCACATACTATATTTGAACTTCATCGCTAATGATACTAATTTCTCTAATAAAATGATATTTTGTATCTATATGCTTGCTCGTATCATAAAAAATAGAAGTCTTTCCCAAAACAATAATTGACTTATTATCAATAAAAATTTCAGTAGCTTCTTTTTGTGAAAAATGCATCATCTTCAATAATTTTTTTCAACCATATAGAATGACAAACACAAGCAGCTGCAACTATATATTCTACTTCACAAGTTGACAACGTCACAATCGATTGTTTTTTTGAACTCCAAGTGAATGCAATATTTCTAATGCAAAATAGAAAACCAGAAGTACTTTTTCTATCATCAATATCTCCTCCTCAATCACTATCATTGTATCCAACTAACTTGCAATTCTCAGAAAATGAATAAATTAAACCATAATCCAAAGTTCCCTTAACATATCTTAATATTCTTTTACCAACCTTCATATGAGATTGAGTTGGGGACTCCATATTACGACTAATGAGTCCAACTCCATAAAGAATATCAGGTCTATAACATAGCAAGTACCTCAAATTTCTAACAAGCTTTTTATATAATGTTGGATTGACCTTTTTATCATCATCAAATCGAGATAACTTAACTCCACATTCAACAGGAGTGTCAACTGTTTGATAATCTTTCATACCAAATTCTTACAAGATTTTATTGAATATCCATTTTGAGAAATAAAGATACCATTTTCAATTTGTTTTATCTCAATGCCAAGATAATATTACATTATCTCAATATCTATCATTTTAAATTCATTAGTCATATCTTTCTTTAATTCATCAAATATTGTTGAATTGGCCCTTATGAAAATTAGATCATCAACATATAAACAAATAATTATCAAATCATCATTCTCCTTTTCTTTAAAATAGAGATTATATTCATGTGGATACTTTATGAGGTTTTTAAATTTGAAATATTTATCAATTCTATTGTATCAAGCTCTAGGGTTTGTTTTAATCCATACAAAGTCTTCTTCAACTTTAGAAATTTATTTTATTGTCGTTTGGCAATATACCCTAATGGGTGTTCTATATAAATATCTTCCTCCAACTTACCATTCAAAAAAGCTAACTTGACATCTAACTGAAAAATATTCCATTTTCTTTGTGCAACCAATGCAATAATTAATTGAATAGTTTCAAAGCGAGCAACTGGAGCAAAAACTTCATTATAATCGATACCTAGTTACTGACTAAATCCTCTTGCAACAAGACGAGCTTTGCATTTTTGAACTTCTCCTTTTGCATTCTTCTTTATCTTGTAGATCTATTTCACACCAATAGCTTGTTTTTCTTTTAGAAGTGTCGTCAATTCCCATGTGTCATCATGACTTGCATTTATTTCTTCATCCATTGCAAGCCTCCATTGTTCATTTTTCACTGCTACTTCAAAGGTTACGGGCTCTGAATTTGCAAAAAGACACATAGAAGCATTGATTTCATGAGTTTCAGCATAAATATCTTCCAAACTTCTTATCTTTTGAAGTGTTTCAGTTGAATTGTCTTCATGGGGAGTAGGTGGTTGAATTGTATTTTGTATTGGCAGTATAGCATCCTCTTCTACTCCAAAATATGAAAGAAAATTATAAGTTTTCTTTTCTTGAATTTCCTAATTCCAAGATGCTTCTTCAACAAATTCAACATCTCGACTTAGCACCACTTTATCATTGCTTGGGCTGTATAACTTGTAGCCTTTGGAATGCAAATTATGTCCAATAAAGAAATATTTAGCACTTTGATCACCAAGCTTGGACCTCTCTTGTTGTGGTACTTGAGCATATGCAATGCTCCCATAAACATACAAATGTTTGGCATTTGACTTTCTTCCATTCCATGCTTCTTAAGGGGTTTGATCTTTGATATTCAATATTGGAGAGCGATTAGATAAGTAAACTGCACAAGAAATAGCTTCGGCCCAAAACTTCTTTGGCATATTTTTGATTTTTAGCATGCATCTTGTCATGTTAAGAATAGTTCTATTCTTTCTTTCAGCTATTACATTTTATTGTAGTGATCTAGGAACTGTCAAAGGACATCGAATTCCAAAAGTTTCACAAAAGTTATTAAACTCCTTGGACGTGAATTTGCCTCCTCTAACAAGATTCTTGAAATTTTTGAAAGTTCCAAAAGCTTCCAATTTTTTCTTAAGAAAATAAACCCATGTTTTTCTACTAAAATCATCAATAAAGAGTAAAAAATATTTACTCTTATCAAACGAAGGAGGATTGATCGATCCACATACATCTACATGCATAAGTTCAAGTGGCATTGTTGCTCTGAATGTTGTTTCTTTTAGAAAACTCTTCCTAGAATGTTTCTTAAAAAGACATGCTTCACATAAATGATTTGAATGGTTGATCAGAGATATACCTTTCACCATATTCTTTTCTCCCATAACCTTTAATGCTCCAAAGTTCAAATGACCGAATCTCATGTGTCATTGCCATGCTTCATCTTGCACATTGGCATTCAAACACTTTGCTTCAATTGTCTTAATATTCAATGTAAACATCTGTTCTTTGACATAGCAACTTTAGCAAGCAAATTTGCATTTTATCTCTAAGCCAAAGATAGTTATTCTTCATAAGAATCTCACAATCTTTTTCAAGTAGTTGACCCAAGCTTATAATATTATTCTTTAATTTTGACACAAGATAAACATCTGATATTATTTTATGACCGTCATTTTTAGAAGAGATGAAAATTGTATCTTTCCCTTCAATATGAATTTTTGAGGAGTCTCCAAAAAAAATAATGTCTTTCACTTTCTCATCAAGCTCTACAAATTTATCTTTATACCCACACATATGATTGCTTGCATCATTATCCAAATACCATAAATTGTTATCATTTTTTTCTTCTTCCTTGATTTGTAGTAATAGAGATGACTCTTCAATTTCTTGATTCTCAATAAGCCTCTTCTTTGATATCATTAGTAGAATTATGGCATTCTCAAATATAATGACTCATTTTATGGCAAGTGTAACATTCAACTTTAGACTTGTCATACCTTCTTCCATTTTAAGTTGGATAATAGCCTTGTTCTTTCTCTCATGCTCTTCCATAGTATCTAGGTGATGATTGATTTCTCTCTTGATTAAAGTTGTCTCTTTTTCTCTCACTTGATCCATTTTGGTCATGTCTATGTCCTCTTCCTCGTCCATGACATCTTCCTCAACCATGACTTCTAAAATAATGGTGTCATCTTTCATCATTCTCTAGTGTAACCTTGATTTTGAGAACTTGTTTCAAAGACACTTCTTATTTTCTTTTCATCTTTTCTTCGTGGGGCTTGTAATGAGCCCTACAATTCTTTAATAGTCATTGAATCTAAATCTTTTGTTTCTTCAATGACACACACTATATAGTCTAATTTAGGAATTAAAGAACGAAGTACCTTTTCCACCATGCGTATATCTTGTCTTCATATCTCTTCAATTGATTGACAATTGCCTTCACCCGTGAACAATAATCCATGATTGATTTAGACTCTTTCATCTGTAATGCTTCAAAATCACACCTTAGTGATTGAAGTTTTACCTTTTTTACTTTATCAACACCTTGGAAAGCCTTTGTCAATATCTCCCAAGCTTCTTTTGAAGTAGTAACATCGACCACCTTCTTGAATATGGAATCATCCAAACATTGATGGATGAGGGTGAGGGCTTGTTGATCCTTCTTCTTTGTCTTTGACAAAGAATCCTTATCTACTTGAGGTAAATTATCTTTATTTTGAGGCTTCTCATAGCCTTTCTCTATAATCTCCCAAACATCTTGAGAACTAAGCAATGCTTTCATCTTTAGACACCATGTCTTATACTTCTCCATTGTGAGATGGGGAAAATGAAAAGAAGAAGCTCCATTGTTGGCCATCAATTTAGCACATCGAGCCTAGCTCTGATACCACTTTATTAAAGAGATTGAAAATAAAGATCTTTATAGAGAGAGAATGAAGAAGAACTCAATAACAATTATTATTAATCTACTTAATTCATGGTAAAATGTCAATTACAATGACATATTTATATCTACAAAAGAGACTCTTTAAGGACACATAAAATTTTTTAAAAGACACTTAAATAACTCTTCATAACTAGATATTAAGAATATGCTCTAAGAATATTTTCTAGAGTTAATGAAAAAAATTAAGTTTATCATTCAATAATTTGGGAGGATAACGATATTTGAGCAAAGAGATCAGATACACAAAAAAAATCGATACTCAAAAGTAGGTCATAATTGTGAATTTCTTCTTGCAAGTGGAGATAATTTTTTTTTTCATATAAACTCTTCTCATTTTCAGTTTTCTTCCTCTTCTTCTTGTTTCTCATCTCTACAAAATCCTAAATCTCTTAAATCGATGATTGATTTGAGCGTCAGAGTGACTAAGCCGATAGAGTCGAATAACCCCTAACCCGTGTTATCTTTTAGGCTACCGGATCTCATGAATTTAGAGGACAATTTCTAGAGAGGAGCAAGGAATCCAAGTAAGCGAAAAATTTAAAATTTTTATTTTTAAATATCACGCATGGAGCTTATTCGCTCCTAAATCATGTCTACTGACGATTAGGAGTCAAACTTTTATGCTTAAGATCTTTTCTCTTCTTTGGTAGCTCCACTATGGGAAAAAAAAAATAAAAGTCAGCCCAAACATTCTCCTTTCAGTTTATTCCCTCGCATGCAACGAACAATTATAAAACAACAAAAAACTAGGCAAAAAGAAAAACACACACACGAATTACAATTGTTCCCACTTTCTAGTGATAGATGATGAAACATTTATCTTCAACATCTCCATTAGTTCGTCCCAGGATTAATACGGAGAAGATAAATCATGATGACTAAGAAGACAAGAGGTTGAGAGGAGGAAAAGACTTTTTATACAGGTTACAGGAATTTATACCGTATCAATTCTGTGGCTCGAATTCAAAATCTTTAGTGATAATCTATTAATTTTTACCCTCTCAACTATGCCCGTGAAGATATTGTTCCCAATTTCTAGCTCTTATTGTTATTAACCATTTTTTTTCTTTTTAATTAATCTTTTTCTTTAGTGCCTTGGTCTACTACTCTACTTCCTCTTGTACCTGCTCCCCCACAACAAACTGAAGTAAAAGAGCAACCTAAAGAAGAATCCCCAAGCCACGATCACCAACAGAGTGTTCCACTTGCCGAGCTGATCAACCCCCTGCCACTGCAGCACATCAGACCCTGTGATTATGCAAGTGTCATTACCAATATTCATCCCCAAAGCTTGGCCGATCGCAGCCAGAACTTCTTCCTTCCTCGCCGTCGGCAAGCTCCCCATCAAGGTGCCATCGAACATCTGCACTCCCCTGGAGAAGCACTTGGACTGGTCGTAACTGAACTCGTTCGTCATCAACGCCTCGTACGGGTATTTCACCAGCGAAATGTAGTGGAGCCAAATCCAGTAACTAGGAATCCGATTCCGGTTGATGAAGAAGCCACTGAGAAGCAGGAAGTAGGAGAAGACCGCGGCCGAGATGGTGTATCCCAACACCACATGAGACATGACGCCAGAGATGAAGGTCACGAAACCGCTGGCAGCCCAGAAGGAGGCCAAGATGGTCAAGAAGAAAAAGACGAACCCGTCGATGCCTCCGGCCAAACCCACGGCGAAGTAGATGATCGACACCAAGGTGATGGCGAGGAAGACCAGGGGAAGAAAGGTGATGACGGCGTTGGAGAGGACGTAGGAGGAGCAGCGGTAGGCGTTGAAGGCCGTCTCCCGCAAGTAGATGTACTTCTCTTGCATGAAGACCGCCAGGGTGTCGGCGCTGGTGAAGAATATGGCGGTGATGGTGATGGCGATGAAGCCGATTCTCTCGCGCATGGCCTCGGGCGTGTCGCGGAGCCGCCAGAAGATAGTGGCGAGGAGGAAGCCGGTGACGACCATGTCTCCGATCCGGAAGGCCATAATCTCCGGCGTCCGCGACATGTCCACCAGCGCCCTTTTGGTGATCGCCGCCACCTCGACCCAGATGGGGTTCGCGTACGAAGCAGGGGCGATGCCGCGGTTCATCATCTCGCCGGACACTAGCTTTCCGTTCGCGATGCTGTTCCTCACGGCCTCCTGCAGAGGGAAGCAGGGCTCGGCAGACGGTCGCGCGTGATGATTCATGGAGTTTAAGGCGACGAGGCCTCTGGCGCCGTCCGGGGCCGTGTCCTCCAGCTCGCAGATGAGGTCAAGGGCGAACTCGGCCGGGTTACCGCCCTCAGGAACAGAGCTCCCCGCCGCTGCCAAGAAGTCGGCGAGGCCGTGGGGCGGCCCGCTGTACACCGTCTGCCCGCGAGAGAGGAAGATGAGGCGATTGAGGAGACCGAGAATCCGGTAGCTTGGCTGGTGCACCGACATGATCACCATGCTTCCGCTGCGCGCGATCCTCTGCAAGACTTGAACCACCACGAAGGCGCTGGTGGAGTCGAGGCCCGATGTGGGCTCGTCGAGGAAGAGCACGACGGGATCGTGGACGATATCGGAGCCGATGGAGACTCGGCGGCGTTCCCCTCCCGATACGCCGCGATGGCCCTCGTCGCCGATGATAGTCTTGGCGGCGGAGCGGAGATCGAGCTGGTCGATCAGCGCCTGCACACGCTCCTTCTTCTTGGACTTGCAGACGGAACGCGGCAGCCGGACCTCGGCCGCGAACATCAACGTCTCCTCCACGGTCAGCATCGGGAACATGAGATCGTCCTGCATCACGTACGCCGAGATGGCCCTGAGGAACCTGCCTTCGAGCCTTTCGCCGTTCACCGAGATGGTTCCTCGGAGACTGGTCCTCTCGATCCGGTTTGCCAGCGCGTCGATGAGTGTGGTCTTCCCTGACCCACTCGCGCCGAGCACCGCCAAGATCTCCCCCGTCCGCACCTCCCCGGAGACGGAGTCTAAAAGCATCCTCGGCCCCGGGAACACATCCTCCGGGTCGCTCCGGAAGAAGGGGAACCTCTTGGGCCTCTTCACGCTGTACGAAAGATCGGCGAAAGTGAGGACAAACCCGCACGGGTTGGCGGCGCCACCATGGGCTGCGGCAGGCGCCGGCGAATGGTCGTACTGGTGGGCGAGGAGAGGGCTGGGGCTGTTGAAAGGGGTAAGGTTGACCTCTTTCGCCATGAGGCATGCAGCTGAGCTCGCAAGGGAATTAACAATGGCGGAAATTAATAAAAGCAGCAAACTCACAAGAAATTAAAAAATTTAATTAATCATAAAAACAAATTTACGCGACTTTAATCTCCGAACTAAATTTCTGGTGGCTGCATTGATCATTCTCGCATTGAATCTCACTGAAGGAACAGCCAGCTGGATGAAAAACAGTATAATAAATGAAATCCCATCGACCAAATTAAAGTCGCTAGCTGCTTTTGATCATCCCGCGTCACTCAGCTCTGATTCTACAGTAACCTACTTATCGTTTAACTGTCCAGTGCCCAACTACTCTGATCGCGACTCCATCGGTGCTATTAATTAACGCTAACTAACAACTACATTCTCGGGACATTTTCGTCGTCTTCACGCGATTGATGCAAGTTTTTCCTAACGGAGATGCAGATCACCTCGAGGAAAGTGACATGCGTTTTGGACGTCTAACCAATTGCTCGATTGTTAAGATCTTCACTTAGTAGAGAAGGAAATGAGTGCAATTAATTCTCAAACTAATCAGGAACAAGACTTATGGTTCACTTGGAGACTTATGTTGTGATAAGGCATCCAAAGGTATTTTTATATTCTTAGATTTCCCATAGAATTGTAAACTCTGATAAGAATGGAGTAGATAAATAATCAAATCAAGCTTCAAATTATATGTTAGTCCTCCTGATGTAAATTTACTATTTTTCACAAACTGACTAATGATCCTGCATGTATATCATATATATTGTTTAGATTTTACTGTAATCCTTTCCTCCGTACAAATATTAGGTGAACCGAAGAAAAATTTTGATTTCAATGATCAGATTAACTACTGGTTCATCTTCGACGAGTGTAATCAATTTCAAAAATGATCAAATTTATCAGTATATCATGATTTTATATGAAAAATAGCATATTCCATTGCCATTAAATACATCTGTGACATCGTATCAATGAAATTTTGCAAAAACAACCTTTACAATTCATTTCCATCTCGCTTTCTTGCCCTATTCTTCTCCTTCCTAGTAGCAGGTTGCGTCGGGCGTTGGAGATCGCATTTGCCCTCACCCCAATCCTCCTCTTCTTCTCCCTCCTCCAAAACGTTGCGCGGTCGCAGCAGTGGAGCATGCCATTGAGGTCTCGGGTGCAGAAGTGGGCGAGGCAGACGAGTTTGTGGAGAGAGGGAAAGGCATTGGAAATCCAAGGTGGTAGAGTGGGTGACGGCGACTGAGGCTTTGTTGCTGTTCCGCCTAGAAATCTAGAATAGCTGTTGTTTTCCACTATCTTCATTCCGAGAATCGAAGCTGGATTTTTGGTGCTCCGGGACGCGTCGAAGGTGAGGAAGATTGAGGACCGTTTTGGTTCTTTTCTTCGATTTTTGTTTTGGCTTCTAACTTCTGGACTGCTGGAGAAGAGCGAGCGAGAATAGCATCAACTCTCTTCACTCTGCTGCTGTGTGGATTTCTTTATCTATTCGGTGAGTCGCCTCATTTGTTTCTGTGGCAAAAATTCGCCTCTTTAATTTTTTTCTCTTGTTTTTGCTCGATAGAATGTATAGGAAATCCAAATAACTACATGTACACATCCCGATTCAGCCACTCGTTTCTCGTACAGACAAAATTGATATACACAATTCCTAGAAATCAAAGAAAAATGCCTTGTAGCACAACTCAAACAAGCTTCAATCAACCACATCAAAAGTAGACCAACAGGTATCCGGACATCGTTAAGCAGTTTTAATGTGCCAAACAGCTTTAGCATGTATCGTGAATATATAGGAGTGACCAATTCAGTATTTAGATACACTAAGTGGAGTGTGCTCTTATGAACTCTGAGCTTGTCAAACGAACATATCTATTTAGTATATTTTGTATTAATGTATTGAGAAACAATTAGATAACTGGGCCACTGATATTTGATAGTGTAAATTTGCAGATATCGGTTGCAGGTTTTTTCTGCTGCATTGTTCAGAAAGCGTAGTTCTTTGATATTATCTTCTACCAAAAATGAATTTGCTAAGGATGTACATATCAGTGGATTGAGGCAAAAGGATAATAATTCTTCTTTCAGGGAAAGCTTAGTTCTTATCATTTCTAGAAAAGTTCTTCAGGAGTCCTAATTCGGCCAGATGCAAATCTGTAAGTATTTCTTGATTTGCGTCCTTGTATTGGTTTTCTTTTCTTTATACTCCTTGTATAGTTTATATTCCTGTTATCGGGAGAGCACTTATTTATAATTGTTGCTAAATAGCAAAAATTTGCAGAACTGTAGCTTAAATATTCCATCTTACAAATTACTGTGCGGCAGACATAGGAGATGCTTAATTTTCTGCTGAATTATTGTTGGTGAATCCATCCTGTTGATTTTACACCTTTTTTTTTTTCCGATTATTGCTCAATTGTTTCCACCCGATACAAGCTTGCAGACAACAGTTGCATTAAAATCCAATTTAGTCCCCAGATGAAAATAAAGGGACTGAAGGCCTTTTTTTTCACTCATTCACTTTTCCTTTATTCTTGATTCTTAGAGATTATTTTTTGTTTGTCTCCAATGAAATGCAAAATACTCTCCCGTTCTCTTTTTACCTCCTCCCATCAGGTAAATAATCGAACACTGCAGCCTCGGAGTTACCGTGCAACCGTTAAGCCCTATAAATAGTTATCCTGATATTTAAGGATCTAATCGTAACTGCAGCTCACCATAGAGATTTTTCTTCAGTAGAACGATAAATGTTGACCGTTTGGATGGGCTTCCATAGGGGTGTAATAGAATCGAGCCGAGCTGACAGTAAGAGGCTCGGGCTCGATTCATTATCTCTAAGCTCGAGCTCGACTCAAATTCGATTCGAGCTTTAGCTCTTAAGCTCGAGCTCGACTCATAATAAAATTAAATAGTTTGAGCTCAGCTCAAAAAAAAACTTATTTAAAAATTAAATAAGCTTAATTTGAGTTTGTTTATATATATATATATATTTGCGAACCTCTTAACGAACACGTTCGCGAGTCTCTAAACGAATATGTTCACGAGCTCACGAATCAAATATTGTTAAGCTCGAGCTCGGCTCGATAATATTTTCGAGCTCGAAATCAGGCTCGAGCTTAGCTCGTTAATTTAATCGAACGAACTCGAACTAACTTTTTTTGAATCGAGACCCGAATAACTCGCGAGTAGTTTGACTCGTGTACACCCCTAGGCCTCCATGAGGCTTCCCGATTTCTTCCGATGATAAATTTTTATGGGACCAAATTGGTCATCTACAGAATTAGTTTCCATAAGCATGGCTGAAAATTTTCACCATGGCTGAAAATTTTCACCATGGCTGATTCTTTTCCTCCGTTTCTGTCAGAGCTATACATTCTTTGCAGCCAAAGCAATAGTTTCCATTAGCAAACATTTGAAAACGAGTACATTTTGTATCTGTCACAGTTATTCTCCCTGAGGCATATTCTTTGATCTCCAACATGCACCAATCTCCTCTGGCGAGTGATTTGTTCCTCTAAGAGTAAGTTTGTTGACGTGGATGGCAAAATCAAGTAAAGAAATCAGGGCAATATGGGTGAACACCACATCACTACACAAATATATTAGACACTGGAATAAGCTAATCAGGATCTTCGAATGGCGAATTCCATCCGGCCATTGAAGAATCCATGGCACACCAACTAGGTAAACACGGCACCAACAGCATAAATGCATGTATGTTTACCAAAAACCTTATACATTCATGTGAAGAGAGAAAAGTTCTGAATACATGTGGACGAGTACATCCCAAATATGTATTCCAGGAAAAAAAAAACATCACCTTTACACGCTTCATAATTTAATCAATGCATATCTGTCAACTATATCAAACCTAAGGAATATGTACAGGAACCATATTCGTCCTTGCAAATGGTTAACAAGGAGTCAATGGTCTTTGTTTTGAGAAGAATCTTAGTTTTCTTCTTAAGAACCCATCCGGTTTGGAAAACAACTGTCTGCTTGAAGAACGGACAGAAAGGGTTTCTGCTGGTTCAGATTTAGATTCTGGATTGAGATAGAAACGATCGTCTTGCCTGATATTTCGCAGATGATGGAGCAGCCTCATTGATATCTCCTTGCTATTGGAATTTCCATTAACAGAGATATCAACTAAAGAAGGAACCACACCCTCGTCCATGACTAGTAGAGAATTCTCATAACTACAAGAACAAATAGAATAGAGGATGGCAACTGCATATTCTTGTTCCTCGTTGATGCCTGTACTGAGAACTTCTGCAATAGAAGCAAGACAGGCATTTGATTTTGCTACCAATTGGACGCCCTCTTTGTCATTACTAATGTTCTCAATGAGCTTTAAGCATAGACATACAAGTTTTCCATCCATCAAAAAAGTAGCCAATTTTGATAAGCATCCAGAGGTTAGAATGTGGGATTTTATGTCCTTCTCATCTGATAATTCAAGAAGGATTTTTAAAGACAGTTCATGAGACTCAGCATGTTCAGGGTCTAAAAGATTGATAATGGAAGTCACTAAGCCAGATGCCACCATCTTGGATCTATACCTTGGATACTGAATCAGTTTCTCGAGTAGCATTAAAGCTTCTGCATTTAGCTCAGAATTCAGAAAAGAAATCAACCATGATACATCTTCAGTCAAGAATGAGAGGTCAACCCTGCACAAGCATTGAAGTGAAACTCTGCATCATTATACAGTGTTAACTACAACGAAATGGCATTGCAGATAGAGATGAGATAGAGAGCATGAAGTAGCAAGATGTATATGTTCATGAAGGAAAAGATATACAACATAAGGGTAAAGGAATACCACCTATTGGCACTCAGGAAAGCAAGAAACAATTGAGTTCCACTTCTGATTCCATGTGCATTGCCTGCTTCAAGTTCATTCTTCATCATGCTAATTAATGCTTCCACAAAACCATTCTCAAGCATAGCATGAGAAATCTCCTCATCGGTTTCCAAAAGGGCTTTCATATTCTCCACTGCTTTCCCTTGGACACCTGTTGGGAGTTCCATGAGTTTACAGAAGAACCTCAGGAACATCTGATGATCAAAGTTGGAAAATGACTGATATTGTTGATAATCATCACTCCATGGGAACAAGCAAGTGTGATTGATCTTCAACTTCTCAGTGATATTCACATGGGATGAATTTGAGCAGTTGCTAATGCTAGACAATGAGAGTAATGAAACATCATTGTAATCATTCTGAAGAAAATAGCGCCCGGTATTCCCATCTAAAAGTGCTGCAGAAACATTATTCAGGCTTGATATTGAATAATTAATTGCTGCTTCCCAGGAATGATAATCTGCAGGACTGTAGCCGGAGCATGGCCCTACAACGTCAATGCTATTTTTCTTCAGCCAGTCGGTAATTAGTTCCTGTAGACAAGAATTTGGTACCATAGAAAAATTCTCCAGCTTCCTTTGAGTCTTTGGACATGTATCATGCCCATCATGAAACCACTTCTCTATGCACATCCTTTCGTAGGTTTGTCCAGAAGCTATAACTACAGGATCATACATTAGTCTTAATGAAATAGGACAAAAGAATTCCTCAGGTGGTACTGCAGCTTGACATCCAATATTTGCAGCATCACCTGTATTAGTAGGCTCACCGTTGTTTTCTGAACTACTAACATGTTTAACAGAGTATGTGCTTGAGAATTTTTCAGCTGGCAGAGTAACTTTACATCCAACAATTGAAGCATCAGCTGGATCACTAGGATCACCATTGTTTACTGAACTACTAAAGTTTCCAACCAAGTCTGAGCATGTTTTCGAAATTTTACTATTATCCCGGCCAACATTCTTCCCATACTTATTCAGAAGGTAGAGAAAATAATTCACAATCTTCTCTTTTTTAGAATCAGATTTATTCAAACTATCTAACAGCTTTCTCAAGGATCTTCTCTCTATTAAAATGTCCTTGGGAGATGTCATATTCAATCTTGATGCCGCAATCTGAAAAGTCTTGATCTCTAAATCCTCACTGAAGTTTGTCTGGCGCAGCAGATCTAGCAAAGCTCTGCCAGCCTCTTCTTCTTGAGAGTCCATGATAAACTTAGCAACTCTAAGATAGTCCACGACTTCAGCAATCTGTAGGTCAGATAGGATTATCAGATCATTCGAAATTATTTATCTCAAAAACTTGATAAACTGATGCATATTATGGCTATAAGAATACAAGAGTTTCTAATTTCCAAAAACGACAACTAGATAGGTTCAAATATAGTTGCACGAGGCTCGTATACTATGCCAAGCTTTTAGTATACCTATGGATTTGAATTAATTGAATGTAATCAAATGAGACAAAAGTAATAAGCTAACATGATACGAATGTGAATTGCACAGTGGGGATGGGGATATACATCTCGAAATGGCTAGCAAACATCTCATCATGAGAACGTCCAGATGCTAATTAATTATGCAAAAATGTCAAACTACGAATACCATTGGACCTGACTAACCTTAGATTCTAATGGTGGAGGAACCATGTCTTGCATTTGAGATAAACTATGAATTAGTGAGCTCCTTATCCTTTCACATCTAGATAATGTTGCTTCCCCTGTAATTGCCTGAAAATTTTGTAAATTTTTAAAAGTAAAGAAAAAATATCAAATAGTTAAGATTATAGTTAAAAAGAAAAAGATGATATAGATGAAAATTTAGGAGGAAATGAATATGAATAACAAATTTAGTTTATTGAACTTAAAAAGAGTAAACATTTAGCTTTGTTTAGAAAAACTACCATACTCATAATCTAACTCTTTTAGTAGAAAATGTAAACAAACAAACATACATAAGGTTGAAGTATTTGAAGTCCATATTAGTGGTTGAAATATTCTTAAATTGTCTCAGATCATATGATTCTGAAACTCTTGCATTCTTAACTGATAGACTAAGGTAAATACTAATTTTAGTAATGGTCATTCACCATAGCCTAGAAAAACCTTTTTTATTTGAAAAAAAAAAACAAAAAAAGGTGCACAACAGTCCACCAAAATCTCATGCATGTGCTGTCTAGTATCACGATTTTTTTTTTTTTAAATTTGAGAGAGAAACGTGGGCCAAGGTCTTATCCATAGGTAGAAAGAGTAGAATCTTATACAGAGCTGGTAGCAGGAGAATAATGCAATTATTTCTTAGTCCAAAGGGATCATCTCTCAAAGTAATAAGTACCACTAGTTCTAGCACAATTATCTTGGGAAGTTAATGTTGACTTCAGCATTAAAGTTTTAAGAGAGAAAAAAAAATACCAAATAGAGTTTGCTGGACTCAGCACAATACTGAAGAAGGAGCTTGGCTTTCTCAACTTGATTGTTTAAAGAGCACAACACTTGTATCCCAGAGTTATATCCTGGTCGAGTAGATTCTATTGCAGGAAGAAGCAAATGGATTTTGTCTAGGATCTTTGTGAGCTCCGAACAGATTGAACAGTTGGCCTGAAATATAAACAAAAAATTACAGTGGTTAGCGTTCAACAATTCAAGATTTTTTAAAAAATCTACCGTGCAGTAGGATGTTTGCTGCTATCGTCTATAAATGAACCAAAACAAGTAGGACAATAATTATGTCTCCTTGAAACCTTTTTCATAAAGAATTGAAATATCTACTTAACCAGATAACCAACTCTATTTTATAATGGCCTTCAACAACAAACTCCGATCTAACTAAAATATTGAATACATCAAACATGGTAACATGCTAGAATGTCAACACACCCAATACAAATATCACATTTCAAGGTATGTTAAGAAAATTTCCAAGAAGTTAAAAAGATCGAATCTCTAAATTTCCATAGCACAAGGAATTGATAAAGTCAAACTTATTTCTGAACATTGAGAGAATAAGTTCATGGTTTCATAGTTGATGAGAGTTAAACGCTCCAATATTGAAAAAAAGCAAGTTCACCTTAAATTCAGCATACTTTTGTGGATCCTTCACAATTTGAGGCACATCTTTCCCCATCCAAGATAAATTACCAGTCTGACATGAAAACAAGATGAGATTTTTTGCTTAAAAGCAGAAGAAGAAGAAGAAGAAAAGGCTCTAAACTACAAAGGAAGTTTATTAAATAAAACACAAAGTAACTCTTCTCTCAGTGTAATGTTCATCAAGCAGCTCAAATATAGTATTTGATTCCTCAGGAAATTGACAAGGCAACATAAGTATTGCATCAAGACTCCTAGTACAAAGTAGAATAGCCTGATTTGATTGAAGATTTTGCTCAGATCACATCACTCATTGGAAGTGGAAAGGCATGTCAGGAAATTAAAGATGCTGTATTACGAAGTCCTGGTACAACCGTAGGTAGAGAAGTCATAAGAAATTCCCAAGATTTTTGCAAAGTGATGCTCTCCAAGAAGTCATAGGTACCACAATTCAGCTTCAGTCCACAGAAGGTTGGGAGTTAAAAAAGATCATGCATGTCGTATTATATCCACTAGAGGAACTCCAGGGATCACAAAAGATTAAAGATAGTTCTCAATTAACTGGTCCTTCATTACTTATACACAGAAAGAAACGTTTCATGTAAACCAAACAAATTCATTCTCCTTCAACAACTCATCCATTGATCTCAAGTTGCTATTTTAATTCGATAGTCATAAAACTACTTTTCTACGCTGTGTTAATTCATAAAAAAAATCTGCTAATAAATTTTATTATATATTCTGCTTAAACATCAATAAGTTTCAAAAGTATGATCATCCTAGACAAAAGTAGCAGAATAGAAACAACTAAGACCAGGTAAAACATGATCCTGCAGATAACGGAGGCACTTAAAGACTCATCTATCAATCACAAAATCGAGCATAGAGCAACCAAACAGAAATCTTAAAGTAACGACGAAAATCCCCTTTCATCCGATCAACAAGAGGAATAACATACCTCGTCCTTCAGCACTTAAAACCCTCCAAAGTTAAATTCTTTTGACAGCGGATTCCTGCTACTCCATGGAAAATCGCATCCAAGGGATTCGATGAGGATTCAGGTCAGGATCGGAAGCGCCCAAGCAATAATTGACCTAAGGAGATGGAAGGAGCGAGAGATACCGACGGAGAAGACGTCGACGAGACGAATCGCAGGCAGAGCAGGCGGCAAGAAAGGAGGAGGAGAAGACGACTACAGGCGGCGAAGGCGGGAGAGGCTGCTAGTCTTCGATGGCAGGCGATACAAGTGGGATAGAAGTGAACACGTCAAAAGCCGAGAGAAAACAGGTCCCGAATACCGAAAACCAGCGAACAACCGAATTAAGAAACACACACGTGCCGGTGACATTCTCGGACTTGACTCGGTCTTCGGTTGGTGACGGTCCTCTCATTATTACAAACCGCCTGTAGTGGTGGTCACTTTTTTTTAATTAATTAATTTTTATTCCGTCCATCCGTCAACGCAACTTTTCTGCCATCAACGCATAACTTTTCTGCTACGTTCTCTCGATTTTTCCTTTCTTCTCTGAGACAAGATTCGGTTAAAATTAAATTGATGAAAATCCAATTAATCAAATTTTTATTGAAGTATTAAATTTATGAATTATTTCTATTGAAGTATAATCATTAAAATCAAATAGATTAAATCTATTATTATGTGAACAGTAGACTATAAATCAATTTATCGATTATATATTTTTTCAAGCTATTATAGCTTATAAATTTGGACTAATAATTACATACTATTGATAATTCAATTTAATCAAATTTTAAATTTTATTATTGAAATTGAATTAAATAAATTAAAATAACTAAGATTTTTTTAAAAAATAAAACTAATCAAACTAAAATGTTAAGATTTTATTCGCCGCTATCTTCAAACCCGCAATTGTTTCAGGTCAACGTCATCTGGTTTTCCAATTTTTTTTTTTTCCATTTTCCAAACTAACTTTTAAATAGACACAGGGAAATGTAAATAGGATGAGATAGGTGAAGTGTAATATCAGCCTTTCAATTTTCTCATCCACTTCATCTTTTGATGCAGGAAGGGACAAGGCACAGACATGTTTTTCCACTTCCGTCTCCATATATTCTTTAATTTAAATCACTCCTGAAGTGTCTTTGAATATATTAAATCTTTCAAAGTAAAACGTGAGGTTTTTTCTGTTCGCCAGAAGGATTCTGCTAATATTAAAAAAAATTCAAAAGCATGTGGAGAGGAAGAACGTGAGGGAGTTCTTTTTATGCAATCAGGCCAATTAATTAATGTTGATCCAACTAGTTAGCTTGGAGTTATTTCTAGTTTGATATACAATTTAATCAAATTTGTTTAAGTAAAACAGTGACAACTTTTCAATTCTATTGCAGTCCAGTTTTTTATAACTAGGCTTCAATTCCTAACTCCTGAAATAAAGAAGCACCAGTACAAACCTAAATTGCCTTCGGCTAAATGTTAAATCAGATCTGATAAAAAAATGGTTTTTTTTGTTATTGAAAGTTCAGAACTCACTCAAGTCCAAAAGTCACCACAATCTCTGCTTTATCCTCTCAAAGCAATCTATAGTCAAGCATACCAAACCTGATCAACAACAAGTGGAGCATCACATCTTCTTTTGTACACACGGATTTGTCATTTTTCCGAGAGGAGATTGATGTAGTGAAATGGACTTCGCCCAAAGATTAACGCAACTGTAAACAAATAGAAGTATTAAAAAAAGGTAATCAAGAAAGGTTTTTGAAGTCTAAAGATATCATGGTTGGGCCTTCAATTTTGCTTTCACTCTAAATTAGAGTACCTTAAATATAATGACTGTGGAAGAGAAAGACCCACTTGTTTCTGTACTAAATTTTCTATTTGCACTTTTGATTTCTCTAGAAGATTGAAGTATAAAGTAATCTTTGACATTATAAAACAATAAGATACAGAGACTTGTTACCTAAGTCAATTTGCATCTCACCTAATTTAGTGCTTCACTCTTTCTCATTAAAGCAACAGGATGTTAATCTTGGTTAGTGAGAAATAGAAAATAAAAAATAAAAAATAAACGTATAACTTCTAATGCTATTGTAACAAGAAACAATGAGTTATGCATGGGTCTAGGGCTCAAACTTTTTACTGAACTTGAATCACTTTGGATTACTTCATCATAAATTACAGCATGGAACATGAGTACAAACCCTTAGGTGACTGAGCCAATAAAGCAAAGCAAATCAAGTAGTCTAAAGGAGCCAAATTGGATAAATAAGAATAAAGCAAAGCAAATCAAGTCATTTATTCTCCATCCCTTTAATTTATTTTTTTCATCTGTTGGCGTAAATAAGAATAAGAATAGCTCAAATTATGATATGCCTACTTATTTATTCATTCACACATGATATTTCATCTATATTCATCCCTCTATAATTTTATCCCTTGGGATATATAGACCCTTGATCCGGAGCTAGCCTACGTATAACCTGAGCGGCCTACATGGCGCCACATGGGGACAGGTAATTGCCATGAAAGCTCCAATAGCCCTGCGTGGCAGGGCATGAAACGAGTGCCACTTGGGTCGGGACGCCCGATCGGAAGGTTAATAAGATATAGTCTAAATTAGCTCCAGCACAAGATACCGAGTGCTCGGCTTAAGGTCGTCTGGTCAACACTCGGTCAGCAGCCGGTCGGGGTCCTCCCTGTGTTCTAATCCTATTCTCCGAGGATGAGTCAGCCTAGCTGAGTTCGAGTACCCCCAAGACTCGGTGTGCCCCCTGTTTTAATCCGTATGACATTTGTTGCATAGCAAGATCTCACTCGGGGTAGCCGGTCGACGCTCTAACTCGGGAGTTGTCCTTATATATGGCAGTACCTACTCCCTGACACCATACTGATAAAGGGGGTATGGGAGTCGGCCCAGATCAGCTCAGGCTTGATACCACTCATGTCCGAATCGCGGATATCCCGCTGACACAGTATTTGTCTGACAAACTCTGGCAACCTATACCATGACGCCCCCTGCCTATGTCAGAATGGACGGTGCCGGTTGGTCAGCTGACAGTGACCCCTGATCATGTTCTCACATGAGACAAAATGTGACAGGAGCGGGGCAGAGGCTGTCGGCTCCCCCGGTTATATAAGGCTCTCCTCCCTTCACCGGCAGGTTCGCGCGAGATCCTTTCTTCAGTTTTCATTTTCTCCACCAGACACTGACTTGGTCGTTGGAGGGCCTTGCCGGGGAATTCTCCCGGTGGGTTGCTGACGGTCATCTTTCTTGCAGTTCTCAGAGCCAGCAAGAGCAGTTCTCGAGTCCACCTCGCTCTTGGGAGTCCACCTCGCTCTGCGATAGAGTCATATTTGGCGCTAGAAGGAGGACATTTCTCTTGATCGAGAGCGCAAGATAGAAGATCCCAACTGAGTGACAGTGACAATCACACCAGAGGAGCATGAGTTTTTGATGGCTGCCCGAGCTCAGAAGACCCCCCCCCCCCCCCCCCCCCCCCCCCGAGTTGCCTTTACATGCAAGCAACTCGAGAACTCGATTTCCTGAGCACTCAGCCTTAGGCAACTCGGCAGGTCAGGGGAACGCTGCCCGATCAGAGGGCACTTCAATCCCTTTCCCCCCTGCATTTTACCGAGCCAGAGGCAATGAGGTTCACTCCAATCCCGCTGAGGCATCTGCATCCAGTCAGACGCACCGGCAACGCCCGGATAAGGGAAAGGGTCTGGCCGACCCCCCACCGGCTACCCCAGCGCGTTGCCCCTTTTCCTCACAGTTCCTCTAGGACCCGGTCTCCAAGCACCTTCGATTCATCATCATAGCAGAGTACTCGGGAACAAGTGATCCTGAGGAACATCTCATGAAGTTCGAGAGTGCCGCCCTGCTTCACCAGAATCCGGAGGGCGTCAAATGCCGCTCTTTCTTAACGACCTTGTCGGGGTCGGCTCAGTGATGGTTCGATTGACTCCCGAGTGAGTCCGTGTTCAGTTTTGAGGAGCTCAAGAGGTTGTTCTTACAGTACTTCACAAGCAGTCGGAGGCATCATAAAACCAACCTCAACCTGTTCGCACTAAAGCAAGGCCCGAAAGAGTCGCTCCGAGCCTACATCAAGAGGTTCAACGGAGGTTCATGTCATGGAAGCGCCGACCGCCGACCTTGAATATGGCAGATTGGTAGGAAGGAGAGGAACGGTAATCTTTGGGGAGAGGAGGAGATGGTGGCAGGTCTTCGACCCAAGAAGTGGGCCAACTTGGGGCCAGAGTGGTGTTGACAAAGAAAAAGCGAGCTTTCCAACCTTTGTTGGAAGTTGGAAATTTTGCCAAAAACGAGGTCTTGGCTCGGGCTTGGAAGAAAAAGTCGTCTGGCTCTTATTTTTTTAGGATAATAAAAGAAATGAAAAATCTCAGGTTACAAGGGAATTTGGTACAAGGAAAAGATGATGGCCGACCCGCAGATTAAGCGGATGGCGTTCGGGGCTAATTGGGAGAGAGGGATTTGGAAATATTGGAAAACGGAGGAAACAAAAGGGTGAAGAGGAAAACGTAGGCCGGCTTGGAGGTGGTCTCTGGGGAGGGTTATGTAACTGAGGGGAGCGCTCTCAGGTTGGTCGGTGGGGTCGGGAAGGATGAGTCGGTGGCCAGAAAGAATTAGGTATTCCGACCGAAGTCGGTCGAGGTCTCGAGAACGGAGTTTGGACACCGCGGTAGTATACCACGGGCTGGGGGTCGAGGAAGAAGATGTCATGGAAGAATAAAAGGATCAACAGAAGGATCAACTAACTGTGAAAACGGAGTGTCGTCGGAAAGAGCACAGAGTGGCAGGAGAACTGTCACCGGAGAAGACGTCGGAACCCTAGCAGAGCACTAAAACGACAGGACAAAGAGATAGAAACTGAGACGGTGAAAAAGGAGAGGCGGTATATATAGGGCTGGGAGGTCGACGTTGTCCATCCGATGGTGATCCGGTAAAAAGGTGGGAATAGATCGGGGTCATCCATTTATGTCATAAATGAACCTTGGGAAAGTACACAGCATGCGCGGTGCGTATTCGTGGTGTTAGATGGCAGATGCTTCGTTATTCAGGAAACCAATAACTGAAAGACACGTGGCTCTCAACATACTATTGATAATTCAATTTAATCAAATTTTAAAGCGATTAAAATTTATCGATTATATATGCCTATAAATCAATTTATCGATTATATATTTTTTAAAGCGATTATAGCTTATAAATTTGGACTAATAATTACATACTATTGATAATTCAATTTAATCAAATTTTAAATTTTATTATTGAAATTGAATTAAATAAATTAAAATAACTAAGATTTTTAAAAAAATAAAACTAATCAAACTAAAATGTTAAGATTTTATTCGCCGCAATCTTGAAACGGTTAACTAGAGTAAACTCCCCAATCCCAAACTGGCCTTTGCATGCACTCCCCACTTGATAAATTCTTTGCATTCACTCCCTGATGGATTGAGTATAAAAGAGTAAAAATTCAGTATACATTATAAACATTTGAGTATAAATTGTTTAAGATTGAGTACTAATTTCAGAAATTTGAGTACAAAGTTTCAATGACCCCTCATGTGAAAATCTTGATGTGGTGAGTATAAAAGAGTAAAAACTCAGTATACATTATAAAGATTTGAGTATAAATTATTTGAGATTGAGTACTAATTTAAGAAATTTGAGTATAAAATTTTGGTGACCCCTCATGTGAAAATCTTGATGTGGT
This sequence comes from Boesenbergia rotunda, assembly GCA_024364735.1. NCBI lineage: Eukaryota > Viridiplantae > Streptophyta > Magnoliopsida > Zingiberales > Zingiberaceae > Boesenbergia > Boesenbergia rotunda. Next base: position 706,619 of record JAGFNQ010008401.1, on the reverse strand, counting down.
GGATGCAACCTCACATACTCAAATTTCTAAATTTTATACTCAATTTTTTTCAAATAATACTCAATCTAAATCAATTCATACTTAAATAATGATAATGTATACTGAAATTTTTACTATATACTGAAACAATGTATACTCAAATTTTTTTCAAATAATACTCAAATTTATTAAATTAGTACTCAATCTCAAACAATTTATACTCAAATCTTTACGATTTATACTGAATTTTTACTCTTTTATACTGATAAAAAAAAATAACACACAAAACTGTCTTGTCAATCCCATCAGAGAGTGCATGCAAAGAAATTTTTAGTTGGAGAGTACATGCAAAGCCAAGTTTGATGTTGGGGAGTTTTCTCAAAATTTCCCATCTTGAAACCCTTAAATGTTTCAGGTCAACGTCATCTGATTTTTCCAATTTTTTTCCATTTTCCAAACTAACTTTTAAATAGACACAGGGAAATGTAAATAGGATGAGATAGGTGAAGTGTAATATCAGCCTTTCAATTTTCTCATCCACTTCATCTTTTGATGCAGGAAGGGACAAGGCACAGACATGTTTTTCCACTTCCGTCTCCATGTAGCGGCCCTGCCTCTATGGTCCCCGCAGGCAACCCTCTAGGCCGGCAATCCTACGGTCTTCCTACCCTTGGCAGTGGATTTTTGCCTTTCCTAGGATTCGAACTCTAGACCTCCAGGCTAAGTACTAAAGTTTCTTGAATCCTGGTAGCGCGCTCACTTGGCTACCAAATTCAAGAAACTTTAGTACTTAGCCTGGAGGTCTAGAGTTCGAATCCTGGGGAACACAAAAACTCACAGCCAGGGGTGGGAAGACCGTAGGGTCGCCGACCTAGAGGGTTGCCTATTATAACGACCCGGCCCGTCGACTGGACCCCTCGACCCCTTGGGCGACCAAATTCTATTTTTGGCGGCCCAATAACCTGGCTCCTTTGGTCGTCGACCGTCGACCGTGCCGTTACTCACAAGTACTTCCCACCCCTAGCCAGTAAATTTTTGCCTTCCTCATGATTCGAACTCTAGACCTCCAGGCTAAGTACTAGAGTTTAAGAATCCTGATAGCCAAGTGAGCCGCGCTCAGGATTCATAAACTCTAGTACTTAGCCTGGAGGTCTAGAGTTCGAATCTTGAGGAAGAAAAAAAATCCACTGGCCAGGGGTGGGAAGTACTTGTGAGTAACGGTACGGTCGATGACCAAAGGGGCCAAGTTGTTGGGTCGCGAAAATGGAATTTGGCCGCCCAAGGGACCGAGGGGTCAGGTCGACGGGCCGGGTCGTTACAGACAAACTCTGGCAACCTGTACCACAACGCCCCTTGCCCATGTCAGAATGGACGGTGTCAGTCGGCGAGCTGACAGTGGCCCCTGATCCTGTTCTCACATGAGACAAAATGTGGCAGGAGCGGGGCAGAGGCTGTCGGCTCCCCCGGTTATATAAGGCTCTCCTCCCTTCACCAGCAGGTACGCGTGAGATCCTTTTGCTACAGTTCTTCTTCAGTTTTTGTTTTCTCCACCGGACACTGACTTGGTCGTCGGAGGGCCTTGTCGGGGAATTCTCCCGGTGGGTTGCTGACGGTCATCTTCCTTGCAGTTCTCGGAGCCAGCAAGAGCAGTTCTCGAGTCCACCTCGCTCTTGGGAGTCCACCTCGCTCTGCGACAGGATCATATTTGGCGCTAGAAGGAGGACATTTCGCTTGATCGAGAGCGCAAGATGGAAGATCCCAATTGAGTGACGGTGACAATCACACCAGAGGAGTATGAGTTTGTGATGGCTGCCCGAGCTCAGAAGACCCCCCTAGTTGCCTTTACATGCGAGCAACTCGGCAACTCGATTTCTCGAGCACTCGACCTTAGGCAACTCGGCGGGTCGGGTGAACGCTGGCCGATCATAGGGCACTTCAATCCCTTTCCCGCCTGCATTTTACCTAGCCAGAGGCAATGAGGTTCACTCTAATCCCACTGAGGCATCTGCATCCAGTCAGACGCATCGGCAACGCCCAGATAAGGGAAAGGGTCTAGCCAACCCCCCACCAGCTACCCCAGCGCGTTGCCCCTTTTCCTGACAGATCCTCTAGGACCCGGTCCCCAAACACCTTCGATTCATCATCATACCAGAGTACTTGGGAACAAGTGATCCTGAGGAACATCTCATGAAGTTCGAGAGCGCCACCCTGCTTCACCAGTATCCGGAGGGCGTCAAATGCCGCTCTTTCTTAACGACCTTGTCGGGGTCGGCTCAGTGATGGTTCGATCGACTCCCGAGTGGGTCCGTGTTCAGTTTTGAGGAAATCAAGAGGTTGTTCTTATAGTACTTCACAAGCAGTCAGAGGCACCATAAAACCAGCCTTAACCTGTTCGCACTAAAGCAAGGCCCGAAACAGTTGCTCCGAGCTTACATTAAGAGGTTCAACGGAGGTTCACGCCATGGAAGTGCCGACCTCTGACCGCCGACCGCCGACCGCTGACCTTGGATATGGCAGATTGGTAGGAAGGAGAGGAACGGTAATCTTTGGGGACAGGGGGAGATGGTGGCAGGTCTTCGACCCAAGAAATGGCCCAACTCGAGGTGGGGGTGGTGTCGACAAAGAAAAAGCGAGCTTTCCAACCTTTGTTGGAAGTTGGAAGTTTTGCCAAAAACGAGGTCTTGGCTCGGGCTTGGAAGAAAAAGTCACCTGACTCTTATTTTTTAGGATAATAAATGACATGAAAAATCTCAGGATGCAAGGGAATTTGGTACAAGGAAAAAATGATGAACGACCCGCAGATTAAGCGGATGACGTTCGGGGCTAATTGGGAGAGAGGGATTTGGAAATATTGGCAAACCGAGGAAACAAAAGGGTGAAGAGGAAAACATAGGTCGGCTTGGAGGTGGTCTCTGGAGAGGGTTATGTAATTGAGGGGAGAGCTCTCAGGTCAGTCGGTGGGGTCGGGAAGGATGAGTCGGTGGCCAGAAGGAATCACGTATTCCGACCAAAGTCGGTCGAGGTCTCAGGAACGGAGTTTGGACACTGCGGTAGTATACCACGGGCCGGGGGTCGAGGAAGAAGATGTCATGGAAGAATAGAAGGATCAACAGAAGGATCAACTAACCGTGAAAACAGAGTGTCGTCGGAAAGAGCATAGAGTGGCAGGAGAACTGTCACCGGAGAATACGTCGGAACCCTAGCAGAGCATTAAAACGACAGGACAAAGAGATAGAAACTGAGACGGTGAAAAAGGAGAGGCGGTATATATAGGGCTGGGAGGTCGACGTTGTCCGTCCGATGGCGATCTGGTAAAAAGGTGGGAATAGATCGGGGACATCCGTTTATGTCATAAATGAACCTCGGGAAAGTACACAGCATGTGCTGTGCATATTTACGGTGTCTGATGGCAGACGCTTCGTTACTCGGGAAACCCAATAGCTGAAGGACACGTGGCTCTCAACATTTAATGGGGGGATACGAAGCGATCCGTCGAGCGGCGGAGGATAAGACGTGAAAGACAGGGTGAGAGGATGTTGGTCACGTCGTGTGTCAGTCGAGCAGTTGGTATAGGCAGTGGGTTGGTCGGTCGGCCCATGCGAGTTAGTCGGATTGCTACGAACTGATGGTCCAGTCAGTCGGACTTGACGTCTCCTTCGACTAGACTCGAAGGGGATGCTTATGATGTCACGCCCCGAGACCTAGGAGTCGCTGATCCAATAGAAAATCGGACAGCATCTCCCCTGTCCGACGGACATTTTACACAATACAAACATCCCACGCAATATATATTTGGCCTCAGGCCTCCAACATAGATAAACACAACATAAAAGCACAAGACAACTAAGTAAATCATACCTGACTATGGACCGGTCCGACTTACGACAAATCAACCAGTACATAAACCCCTTAAGGCACACTACAACACTCACAAGACATATACGAAGTCCTAAAAGAAATATGAAATAAATACATCATCAAGTACAAAAACAAAATCCTGTCGTCGCGATGGGTAGGGACTGGCTGCTGGGCTCTTCTAGCGACTCCAAGTATTTCAACCTGAAAATAAAAATATATGGTAACGGTGTGAGTCCATAAACTCAGCGGATACCCAAACGGGTATGCATAGTAGGTTATACTAACAATAAGAGTCTACGCTAATACAGTCTCATATGAATAATAAATAAGGGTATACACTGAAGAGACTGAATAAAGGTACATACCAGAATCCATCTATCCTGCATAGGGTGAAATAAATCCCTATGGAACAAGTATAACATATAATCCAAAGTAGACAAATCTCCAATATATGCATGTCAATCAAGTGCAGAAATCAAATGCAGCAAACAATGCACGATACAAAATATGCACATGGTGCAATGATATGTGTCACCCCTGACACCAGTCAGATCATCGTCCACCTGTCATAAATGGGCGTCCGAAAGGGTAGAGCTATGACAACTGTACGCACCCTGCTATCACTGCTCCTGATTGACCGAGTGGACAGGATGCTGGCGGAGGTCTCTCTCCTACCCCAAACAATGGGGGAGTCTAGCTCTCATCTTCTCGTGTTTCAGGACGAGAAGGGATCCCTGGCTGCTACCACGCACCGGAACCACCCTCCAAATAGTGACCGTGCGGAGCAATACAGGGCAAATGCACACACCCTATGGTAGCCACTACCCCTGAGTGGATGTGTGTGCATGTCCTCATATAACTGACGATGGGCTCAGACTACATAGGAGCCGATGATCCTCAACATGCAATAATGCAAGGATGGTGCATGACCCAAACACATATAACACCGCCAAGTCCTCAACTAACACCTCATTGTGCTAGGTATATGTCTGAATCATATATCGTGGGATACAAGTAATCTACTAGGTATACTGAAAAAGTAACCAGTGATCTATAAATATCAAAATGCAAGAGGGAACATATCCGTACATCTACACATATAAATTATATATGGCATCTATTGAGACTGTATGAATCTAAACGGGAGATAACCTCAAGGATAAGCAGCATGTATCAAATACAGGTATACTAAGGCAGATATAACATATAACTTACTGTTATCTATAACAAACCATGCATAGTAATATGACAATATCAACAAGATAAGTCAAGGGGTACCCGCCTCAAAAGAGATGCTCGTATCAGAAAAGAACCTCCTATCTGGTAATCAGCAATGATAACTCCAATCAATGCCCTGTATCAAAGGCATAATGTTTAGCTACTATAATATGTAATTTGTAGCTAACTGAGCTATTCTATATAATTAGGATCGTTCTAATTATCGTCGTTTCATCTAATTAACCATAATTAGATGATTAACCCTTATTTATCCCATATTACCCCGAATATATTCCAAAGTAGGTTTTGAAACCTAAATTTATCAAATTAACCCATTAGGCTTACAATCCAAATAAAACCTAACCCGTAGGTTAATCCATAGCTCTTCCAAAAGCAAAAGAAACCCTTTCATCCATTAATCAACTTATCAACCTAATAATTCCTTCATCAATTGAATAATCCTTTAATTAAATCAACACAGTTATGAATTAATGATCCAACTAATAATTTCAACAAATAAGGAATCCATCTAGTTCACCTTTTACAACATGATTCAAACTCTAATCAAACTCAATTACATATATCATGCAAGGTTATCTAACTTCTGTTCCAAACCAACCCATCATCCTAAGAAATCCAAATCAAACACATCTACAAAGAAACCATAACAGAGCAAATCCCTACCGAAATTTCCATCTATCAATTACTAATCATGTATTAATAAATCTACTTGGCGATAAGCAAGATCGTTACCCTTAGCCGGTGTTCCTTACCCAAATTTTGTGTCGTCGACCTTCACAGCTTCAGCGATCCGCAATGAACTGCAAATCTACAATTCCCTGAGCAAACAGAGGATCAAACCAGCGGTTAAAACTCCAATCAAGCTTACAATCAAACCTAATATCATGGCTTCACCTATCTGATCCCAATCTGAGATCCATCCAAGTCTAAACCTAGATGGTGATCCTTACCTGAGATTTGCGGCCTCAAACAGCAGCGATCCGAAAGCGCAAACAGGGATCCTCGGAAGCAACCAAGAAATCTCAGGCTTTCGGCTCGCAAATCCTCCTCCAACTGCAGCCCAGCGTCGCCCTTCGTCCGCGGTGGTGGAAACGCAAGGAGTAGTCGTCGGTTAGGGCTCGAGAAGGCAAAGGGGAAAGAAGAATCGGGGTGGAGTGGCTTCCACCGCGGCTAGGGCACGCGAAGGGGAGAGGAAGAGAAGGAGCGGGTCGGCGTGGCTCCGGCGGCGGCTAGGGCACGAGTTCGCGAAGGAGAGCAGGGAAGGAGGCGGCTACGTGCGTTGGCTGCGAGTGAAGGCAGGATTAAGACTAGATTAGGGTTTTTAATCATAACATATATATATATATATATATATATATATATAACATCTCCTCCAATATATCGAAAAACCTAATTATATTCCATTATTTATACAATTGATCCTTATAAATTCCGCCAAGGATCCAGAAAAATTTTTAAAAATTTTCCGTCATATTCTACAAGGTTATTTCTTGATTCAAACTTTAGAATTACTTGCCGTATTTTACATATGATCCCGACCTAGCCTACATGTAACCCGGTCGGCCTACATGGCGCCAAATGGAGACAGGTTATTGCCAGGAAAGCTCCAACAACCCGGCGTAGCAGGGCATGAAATGAGTGTCACTCGAGTCGGGATGCCCGATCGGAAGGTTAACCAGATATAGTCTAAATTAGTCCCAGCGAGAGATACCGAGTGCTCGACTTAAGGTCGTTTGGTCATCACTCGGTCAGCAGCCGGTCGGTGTCCTCCCTGTGTTCAGATCCTATTCTCCGAGGATGAGTCAGCCTGGCTGAGTCCGAGTACCCCCAAGACTCGGTGTGCCCCCTGTTTTAATCCGTATGACATTTGCTGCATAGCAAGATCGCACTCGGTGTAGCTGGTCGCCGCTCTGACTCGAGAGATATCCTTATCTATGAAAGTACCTACTCCCTGACACCATACTGATAAAGGGAGTACAGGAGTCGACGCAGGTTAGCTTAGGTCTGACACCACTCGTGTCTGAATCGCGGATATCATGATGACACAGTACTTGCCTGACAAACTCTGACAACCCATACCACGGCACCCCCTGCTCATGTCAAAATGGACGGCGTCGATTGGTGAGCTAACAGTAGCCCCTGATCCTGTCCCCACATGAGACAAAATATGGCAGGAGCGGGACAGAGGCTGTCGGCTCCACCGGTTATATAAGACTCTCCTCCCTTCACCCGCAGGTATGCGTGAGCCCCTTTTACTATAGATCTTCTTCAATTTTCGTTTTCTCCACCGGATACTGACTTGATCGTCGAAGGGTCTTGCTAGGGAATTCTCCCGGTGGATTACTGACGGTTATCTTTCTTATAGTTTTCGGAGCAAGCAGAAGTAGTTCTCGAGTCCACCTCATTCTTGGGAGTCCATCTCACTCTACGATAGGATCAACTCTCATTGATACATACATTTCTATCTTTTCTCGATGTGTTTTTACATCCAGAGTGTGTGCGCGTGTGTGAGCTTGATGGCATAGAACTATCACATTCCTAGCAGTTCATATTCAAACTGCAGCAGATCCTAAGACCTTCACTTTATTGCTTTTCTAGCTTTATTTTTTTCTAAACAAAATGCTTCCTAACGATGGAGAATATTCTCTTATTTATATACACACACACAAGTTGCAGCAGTAAGATAAGGATGAATCAGTTAATTTAGAACTTAGCAGTATGAATTGACCGAAGCAATTGAGTGGATAAAAAAAATCAGGGAAAAATTTCTTCATATCGAGTCTAAATCATGATGATTCTCGCTTCTTATCTCTACCAGCATCCCTATAAAAACGCATGTCCTAACAAAAGGAATATTATAACGGATGGACAGTGTTTATTCAGAGTAAATTTAACTCCAACTTTCTCCACAATTATTGTCCTTTGGGTTTATCCGAATTATCTGAACCACAGATTTAATATCGACATGTACAGCTTTGCTCAAATTTCTCAAACTTTTCTGGTGCATTAGCTATCCTATCGTCTCATTAATTTAGAATCACAGCTTTTGTTTAGTAATCACATAAAAGTTATCTTGACATGATCCGGGCGTATGATTTTCAGAAAGATCAGGAGCTCGGTCGGATTCGATTGCCGATCTGAACCGGTAGCAAATGGGCCAAGACGAAGGACACCCGGGGTCAGACATTCGGGATCGGTCACCCGAGGTCAAGACACCCAGGATCGGGCATTCGGGATCGGTCACCTGAGGTCAAGACACCCGGGATCGGGCATTCGGGATCGGTCACCCGAGGTCAAGACACCCGGGATCGGGCATTCGGGGTCGATCACTCGAGGTCAGGACACCCGGGGTCGGACGTTCGGGATCGGTCACCCGAGGTCAGGACACCCGGGATCGGGCATTCGGGGTCGGTCACCCGAGGTCAGGACACCCGAGGCCTGGACACTCGGGGTAGGTCACCCAAGGTCGGAACGATGGGGTTGGACACCCGAGGCCTGGACATTCGGGGTCAGTCACCCGAGGTCGGCCCCTCAAAGCCGGTTGTCCGAATTTAGGTACTCGTGATCACACGGGAACGACCGAACAATCATAAGCCTTTCTTATCAAATATTCAGGAGACAATCCCCCCGGCATAATCATTGCTTGGGATAGCCGTCGAGAGTTAAGGGGGGACAGAGGAGATATATTAGGCAGGGTGTCAGGCGGCTATGGCAGTCTCACAACATTAATGCGGCTGCCACTATCACCATCTGACAACTGACCCTCCCTTAATAAGATTTGCCAGCTCTGACACAGCAGATAGTTATCGTTCCCCTATATAAACCCCTCATACGGCTCTGTAGAGGGGATTGCTGCCATTTTGCAACCACGCTACTACTTTGGAATCCCCTTTTTTGGTCCGAGTCGAGCTTCTTGAGCCGGACCTCTGTTTGAGCCCGTCCCCGACTTCCGAGTTATAGCAGATCGGGTCACCTTGGTCAGACCGAGTCATCTGTGGAAGAACCGGTCTTCGCTTGTCGACAGGATCAAATTTGGCGCCGTCTGTGGGAATCTTCGCCTGATCGAAAGCCGAGGATGAGTGACTCCAATCGGGTGACCGTTACTCTCTCATAAGAGGACTTGGAGCTGCTGATAGAAGCTAGAGCCAGGAAATTAGCGGAGGCCCAGCAGGAAGCCGTCCGACCTACCCCACCGGGCCCGGCCGAGTACACTGCTCGTGTAGGCGCTGAGGGAGGGGTTCGACAGGAAGACAGTCCTCACTTCCACCGGGCGCTGTTTGGCCCGGCTGAAGGAGCAGGGCAATCGGACCCTCATGAAGCTACATCCAGCCATACAAGAGCTAGTAAAGGGAAGGCTCCCCTTGCGCCGACCCCGACTGAGCGCACAGGGTTCCCCTTCTCTAGCCAAGTCTTGAACGAGCCGCTGCCCAAGCATTTCAGACTCACGTCCATTACTGAATACGGAGGAGCTACTGATCCTGAAGAACATCTAAAGAAGTTTGAGAATGCTTCGATGCTGCATCAGTACCCCGATGGCGTCAAGTGCTGGGCCTTCCTGACCACTCTAGCCGGGCCGGCCCAGCGATGGTTTGACAGACTCCCAGAGGGATCGATCAAGGACTTCTCTGATTTCAAGAGACTGTTCCTGCAGCATTTTGCCAGTAGCAAAAGATACCACAAGACCAGCTTAAACTTATTCACCATGAAGCAAGGCTCCAAAGAGCCCTTAAAAGCCTACATCAGGAGGTTTAATCAAGTGGCTCTGGATGTGCCCACCGCTACGTCCGAGGTGTTAGTCAGTGCCTTCGCGCAGGGCTTACAAGAAGGTGAATTCTTCAGATCCTTGATCCGAAAACCTCAGAAGGACTTCGAGAGCCTTTTGGGGAAAGCCAGTAAATACGTAGACGTTGAAGAAGCACAAGCCGCCAGGCGGCCGGAGGTCAGGCCTACGCACGAGAATTCCCAGCAACATCAGAGAAATGCACCTCCTGGGGGACCTCTCAGAAGCCCCCGAGCTATGGGGCACCGACCAGGAGCCGAGAGGGGAATTGTTCAGCAAGTGGCCCAGGGTTGCCTCCCTTCCAGGTGGCAGCCCTACTGTTCCTTCCATAACAGCCATACGCATGATCTTCAAGACTGCTGGCAGGCCGGCAGAGGTCGGGGACGCGCCGGCCGAGGAAGTCCAAGAGGAGCTCACCAAGGAGGTGGTCGAGGTCGGGGGAGAACATCGCCCGGCCACTCCGAGTCCCCGGCCCGGCCAACCGCCTCTGCAGCCAGACAGTTGTTCCCGACCCCCGACTCTATCGAGCCCGGGAAGGCCAGCGAGGAGCGAGCTAATCAACAGAATGTGGTACACGGGGCCATTCACGTGATCTCTGGAGGTCCCACTTATGGAGATTCCAATAGAGCTCGAAAATCACAAGCCCGGCGTTTAGACATTTACCAAGTGGGTTGCAGCTCAACACAAGCCCAAGGGCACAGATTAGTTTTGGTCCCTCAAACTTACAAGGAGTAGAAGTACCTCATGAGGATGCCCTGGTCATCACGGTGATCATAGCTAATTATCAGATTCATAGAACCATTGTGGATACGGGGAGTTCGGTAAACATCTTGTACTTAAAAGCTTTTGAGCAATTGCAGATTGAAGCCAATGAGCTTCGACCCGTGGCCACACCTCTGTTTGGATTCACGGGGAATGAAGTCCAGCCCTTGGGTCAGATCAAATTGGCCATTTCACTCGGTGAAGAACCTTTGAGAAGAACCCGGTGGTCCACCTTCCTGGTAGTGGACGTCCCCTCGGCCTATAATGCCATCCTGGGCCGACCGGTGTTGAACGAGTTCCGAGCCGTGGTGTCCACTTTCTACTTGAAAGCCAAATTCCCAGTGGATGACCAAGTCGGAGAGGCTAAAGGAGACCAAAAAGTAGCGCATCGGTGCTACGTGGACGACGTCCGAGTGGAGGTTAGTAAGTCCTTCCGAGCAGCGCCGGCTAATTGCAACATGGTGCAATCCTCTCAGTCCTCTCCTTGGGCTGATTTGATAGAAGAAAAGGAAGAGGTCTAGCTCTTGCCCAACCAAGAAGAAACTAAAGTGAAGATAGCTCCCGAACTACTGCCCGACCTCAAACAACAGCTGATAGAATGTCTGACTCAGAATCAAGATGTGTTTGCCTGGTCCCAGTGAGATCTTAAAGGGGTCAGACCAGAGGTAATGGAGCACAAGCTGCATGTATACCCTGATGCCCGACCTGTCAAGCAGTAGAAAAGAGATTTCAGCCCCGAACAGAACAAGATCATTCAGGCCGAGGTGGAAAGACTGCTGGAAGCTGGGCACGTCCGAGAAGTCCAATTCCCAGCATGGCTTGCCAGTGTGGTGCTAGTCTCCAAACCGGGTGACAAATGGAGGGTCTGTATCGACTTCAGAGACCTTAATAAAGCTTGCCCTAAAGACTGCTACCCGCTTCCCCGGATAGATCAGATGGTAGACTCTACCACCGGGAATGAACTCATTTGCATGTTGGATGCCTACCAGGGATACCATCAAGTGCCCTTGGCCTTAGAAGATCAAGAGAAGGTCAGTTTTGTCATGGCCGAAGGCACCTATTGCTACACAGTTATGCCCTTCGGACTTAAAAATGCTGGGGCAACTTATCAAAGGCTGATGAATAAAGTTTTTAAGGAGCAACTCGGGAGAAACGTAGAAGTATACGTAGATGACATTCTCATCAAGTCCTCCCAAGCTGCCGACCTCATAGCCGATGTACGAGAAACCTGCTGCACCCTTCGAAGGTATGACCTCAAACTCAATCCTGCAAAATGTCTGTTCGGAGCCAAAAGTGGGAAATTCCTGGGCTACATCTTGACCGAGCGGGGAATAGAAGCCAATCCAGGTAAAGTGAGAGCTCTGCTAGACATGCCTCCGCCCAAGAGCCTAAGGGAAGTTCAGCGCTTGACCGGGAGGATCACGGCCTTATCCCGATTTATCTCCCGGTCGGCTGACAGAAGTCTGCCATTCTTCAAGATCCTGCGCAAGGCTTCCAAGTTCCAGTGGGATACCGAGTGCGACCGAGCTTTCGAAGAATTAAAGGCTTACTTGGTCGGCCTGCCAGTGCTAGCCAAACCGGAGGAAGGAGAACCATTGTACGTTTATTTATCTGCTACTGAAGGAGCGGTGAGCGTAGTGCTTGTAACCCAGAAGCAGGCCGAGCAGCAACCGACCTACTTCTTTGGGCATCTACTTAAAGAAACCGAGTGTAGATACACCACACTCGAGAAGTTAGCTTACGTGCTTGTGTTGATGGCTAGACGATTGCGACCGTACTTCTTAGCTCACCCTATCCGGGTGTTGACCAACAGCACGCTCGGGAAGGTATTGATCTACCCGGAAATCTTAGGTCGGATGGTTAAATGGACCACTGAGCTGAGTGAATACGATATTCAATACCAACCCCGAACTACGATCAAAGCTCAAGCCTTGGCAGATTTCCTAAGTGAACTCCATACAGAAGAAGAGGAGGAGGTCTGGAAAATATATGTGGATGGGTCAGCCACTCGAGCAGGAAGTGGTGTGGGAATCTTATTGATGTCTCCTAAGGGAGACCCCATTCATCTGGCCGTACGCCTTGAATATCATGCTACCAATAATCAGGCGGAATACGAAGCCCTCTTGGCCGGCCTTCAAGCGGCCAGACAAGTCGGGGCCGCTCGGGTCATCCTACACTCTGATTCTCAGTTAGTGACTCAACAGGTGGCCGGACGGTTCGAAGTGAACGACGAAAGGCTACAGGCTTATGTAGAGGCATATCAACAGTTACAGGCAGAATTTCAAGAAGTTCAGATTATGCAGATCCCCCGAGAGGACAATGCCAAGGCGGATGAGTTAGCTAGGCTGGCCAGCTCCGTTCGTCCGTGGGTCTTCCCCAAGCCTTCACCTCAGGTTATGCTGGTAGCTCAGGTTGAGAGGGAAGCAGAAATGGAGATAGAGGGGGACTGGAGAGCTCCATTCATCGCCTATCTGAAAGAAGGAACTCTTCCGGACAGCCCCGAGCAGGCTCGAATACTGAAGATAAGGGTCGCCCGGTTCACTCTGATAGGGGATGCATTATACAAGCGAGCTTTTTCCCGACCACTATGCAGATGCCTCGGAAAGGAAGATGCGGACTATGTGCTCAGAGAAGTGCATTTGGGGTGCTGCGGGAATCATTCAGGAGGTCGGTCCATGGCTCGGAAGGTCCTGCTGGCCGGTTACTTCTGGCCGACCCTTCAAAAGGACGCAGAGAAGATGGCTCTTTCTTGCCTTTCTTGTCAGAAGTATCAGAATCTGTCGCACCGACCGGTTGAGATGTTGAGAACGTCCACTGTATCATGTCCCTTTGATCAGTGGGGCATGGATATAGTAGGACCCTTCCCCAGGGCAGCAGGTCAGAAGAAATTTCTGTTGGTGGCAGTGGACTACTTCTCCAAGTGGGTAGAAGCGGAAGCCCTGGCCCGGATCACCGAACAAGCGGTGAAGAAATTCCTTTGGCAAAATATTCTTTACCGGTATGGCATACCTCACAAGCTGGTATCAGATAATGGTCGGCAGTTTCAGGGCCGGATAATCAGAAATTGGTGCAAGGAATTTGGGATCAAGCAGGCCTTCACTTCCGTGGCATATCCACAGAGTAATGGTCAAGCCGAAGTAGCCAATAGAGAGATTCTGAAAGGGCTCAGAGCTAAGCTGGATCAGGTCGGCGGATCCTGGGTAGATGAGCTGCCTGGTGTCCTATGGGCCCTTCGGACCACACCCAAAGAAGGGTCAGGATGCACTCCCTTCCAGTTAGTCTATGGGAGTGAAGCGGTAGTCCACATGGAGGTCGGCTGCGAGTCGGACAGAAGACATCTGTATGGAGAAGACAATGCGGAGAAAAGACGAGCTGAGCTAGATCTGATTGAGGAGGTTCGAGCTAAGGCTGCAGTCCGCACGACTGCTTACCAGCAAAGGATGCAGAACCGATACAACCAGAAGGTTATACCCCGACATTTCCATGTAGGGGATAAGGTATGGAAAAGAATCAAGCCAGTTGGAGAAGTGAGCAAGCTGGAGCCTCCATGGAGTGGTCCGTTCCTGGTGGTCGAGGCGCTAGGATCAGGAGCCTACTATCTACAAGATGCTCAAGGAAAGCGGCTCGGAAGACCCTGGAGTGCAGTGCATTTAAGATTGTACCGTGAGGAGAGCGGAGAGAAGTGATTCTTGTAACTGTACTCAGGAAAAATGATGATAAAAACTAACTCTCCAAAGGACAGCTACAGCAAGTTATAAGTGGGCTTGCTCTCACGCACCCACCGGACTCGGCGCCGATCGAGCGTGGCGTTCCACGTTCAGTCGGGCCCGGTCGGGCGTGACGATCCACGTTCGGTCAGGGTAAGTCGGGCGGTGTCCAGACTCTTGCTAAGGCAAGTTATAAGTGGGCATGCTCTCACGCACCCACCGGACTCGGCGCTGACCGGGCGTGGCGTTCCACGTTCGGTCGGGCCCGGTCGGGCGTGGCGATCCACGTTCGGTCAGGGTAAGTCGGACGGTGTCCAGACTCTTGCTAAGGCAAGTTATAAGTGGGCTTGCTCTCACGCACCCACCGGACTCGGCGCCGACCGGGCGTGGTGTTCCACGTTCAGTCGGGCCCGATCGGCGTGGCGATCCACGTTCGGTCAGGGTAAGTCGGACGGTGTCCAGACTCTTGCTAAGGCAAGTTATAAGTGGGCTTGCTCTCACGCACCCACCGACTCGGCGCCGACCGGGCGTGGCGTTCCACGTTCGGTCGGGCCCGGTCGGGCGTGGCGATCCACGTTCGGTTAGGGTAAGTCGGACGGTGTCCAGACTCTTCCTAAGGCAAGTTATAAGTGGGCTTGCTCTCACGCACCCACCGGACTCGGCGCCGACCCGGCGTGGCGTTCCACGTTCGATCGGGCCCGATCGGGCGTGGCGATCCACGTTCGGTCAGGGTAAGTCGGACGGTGTCCAGACTCTTGCTTAAAAGAAGTACGAATTAACACATTCCCGTGATCTTCATTGCCCGAGCGTGGCTCCCCATGTTCCGAGAGACAAAAGGGATGTTAGGTCAGCTTGATAAAGCTGAACCAGTCGAACCAGCACACATAAGCCAACTTGGCTCCGCCGATAAGATTAACTCGTCGAAAACAAGATAGAACACTAAGTCAGGGTATCAACCCGACCGAACGATATCCGGGCAGCGGCCCGACTGAATGATCGGAGGGTCAGATACGCTGAGCGTTTGACACTTAGAAAGAATTTCAGTTCGGCTCATGAAATCAAACTAAAGGAAACAATATGCACGCCCTGAGCAAACAACACTTAGTGAAAATTCACAACATAGTTCCAACGTCAGCCCTGGCAAAATAGTTCAGGCGCACTGAGTAAACGATACTTGACAAAAATCTAAACCATCATAAACAAGCAGGTAAGGGATCAAGGAGATGGAAGAAAAACCATAATAAGTTAGTATCATCAGGAAAAGGCTTGCGGCAGTTACAAAATTAAGCCCCGGGGGCTGAGCCGACTCAAAAACATAGCAAACTCTCTAAGGCCTGAGGGCCGAGTCATCATGAAACAAAAGAAAGTAAGAAATCAACCTAAGTGAATGGGGGGAAGGCATCTTCAGGAATTGACGCCTTGATCCATCTCAGCTTCACTGCGTTGGGGGGAAGGTCCTCGGGAAGATGGTCGGCCTCAGTCAGCTGCTGGATAGCACCCTTTACGCCGTACACGATCATGCCACCAGTGCGCTCTGATACCAAGTTCAGGAAGGAGTCCGACTGAATGTAGGTCGCCCGAGCTGCTTCAATACGGGCAGACTCACCCGACTTATAATCTTCCAACTCCTTCTTGAGTCGAGCAAGCTCGGTGTCCTTCTCAGCAAGCTCGGCACCCTGCCCCTGGATGGTGGTCTCCCGAACAGCCAGCTGCGCCTCCTTGCCCAATAGCTGAGCTTCTAAACCCTGAAAGGCATCGTGTTGGGCAGCCAGCTCTACCTCTTTGTTCTTCAGGGCGAGTTGAGTTTGATGATGGGCCGCACCCGACTCCTTCAGTTTCCGGTGGAGCCCCTTAGCATCTGTGGTCATCTTAGCCAAGTCAGCATGGGCTCGGGTATACCGGTTCTTGAGGACCTTATTCTCGCCCTCCAAATGAGCCACCCGGTTAGTCAAGCGCTCCGACTCCACCACGGACTGAGCCATTAACCGCTGCTCTTCCTCTGCGCGGACCTCCAGTTCTGATATGTGAGACCTTAGCGCAGTTATTTCCGAATGCAGCTGGTCTATGCCCGCATCGCCCGGAGGAAAAGTGCACTGCGCCACCTTGGCCTCCATATCTCTTACTTTTCTCTCGGCCGCTCGGCGTTCACGGGTGTTGGCAACCAGCGCTTGGCCAACTGCATGACTCAGCGCCCATTGCTGCAGAGTGGCATGAAGGTCGTAAGTATAAGCATAAGTAGTCAGATGAGGGAGGCGGGTACCTGAGTCATTCCTGCGAAGAAGTGGTCGGCCAAGCTGACAGAGTCCATCGCGAAAGAAGCCATCCATCCTTCCTCCCAGCCCGAAACCAGCATGCCATGCAGGTTAAGCGATTGAGGTTGGACGGTCGGAGTTAGAGTAGTGGCCGAGGGCACTTGAACGTCCACAGCTGACCTAGGGGGGATTGCATGGATAGAAGGGCTTCGACGGCGTCGATATTGGTGGTGCTCGCCCGAGGGGCCTGAGGACGTGGCGCGGTCCCCGAGGTCGATGCACTGGATGGTGCGGTTACAGAGGTAGGAGGTCGGGCAGCCGAGCGAGGTGTTGACTGGGTCGGACCCCGAGGGTCAGGTCGAGAGACTGCGAGAGCAGGAGGTGAGCCCTGGGTCGGGGCTTGAAGACCGGTCATAGCCTGATCAGGTCGGGAAGGTGTGGCAACTTGATCTCCCGAGGTAGGTGCGGGGGGCGGAGGCGTCCCCGAGCGGAGGACTAGGCGACGGCGCTTCCGAATCAGGCTAGTAGAAGTCGCCTGATCTCCTCCTCCTCCTTCTTCCTCTGGCTGGGTGGAGGTCCCTTCACCAGCTACCCGAATCGCTACCCCCGAGTCCCCAATCGAGCGGCTCTCGCCGAGGTCGTTTGCTGCAGTTTCCGGCGGCTTGGGACCTGAGACAATATTCACCGGCGGTACCGACCGAGCAGCCGCTAGCTGGGCGGCTAGAGCCTCCATGGCTTCGTCCTCTCGATCCAACACAGCATCAACCCTGGCGCTATACATGACGTCGGTTGCACGAAGGAAAAAGTTTTAGTTAGCATTAACAAACTTACAAAGCGAGTAGGGACATACCGAGGGTGTCGGGTAGCTCCGCCGGGACTTGGCTCAGCCGGAAGAGATACAACATACCCTCGATCAGTAGCTTGCATGCATGGTATCGGGCTCCCCCGAGCTTAGAAACTGCAGACCGGTAGCCCGGTTCTGAGCGGAGATTGTTGGGCAGCTGCAGGTGATCGGGCAGGTTCTCTACCCATGCGGTGGGCCAATTGGCAGTAGGGTTTGATCGGATGTAGAAGAAATGGGACTTCCAGCCCTTATTAGACGAAGGGACCTTCTCTAAGAAGGCTGAATTAATGCGGGCTTGGAAATAGAAATTCCCGGGCTCTTGCTTCTTAAGATAATAAAAACAATGAAAACCCCGTGGGTCTAGAGGGATTTTGTGGGCGGTGAAGATAATTACAGCGCCACATAAGATTCTGATTGAGTTCGGGGCCAATTGGGACAATGACACTTGAAAATACCGACAGACAGCGCAGAAGAAAGGATGGAGAGGGAATTGCAAGCCTGCCAACAGCTGATCAGAGAAGACGGTGAAATAGCTTAAGGGAGGTTCATGAGCCCGACCCCGACGGTCGGGAAGAGTTATTGGATGTTCTTCGGGGATCAGATAATCTATACGCAGGGTCTCAATCTGACCTAAGGTTAGGGAAGACCGGGTGGATAAATACCATGGCTCGGGAGGCGTAGACGATTCGGCCATCAAAACAAAGTCGAAAAAGGTACGACGAGGACTCGGCAGAGGAAAGGAATACCTAAAATCGAAGTTCACCGGAAACACTGTTGTCGAGGTTGAGGAGGTCGGGTGGCGGAGATCGGACAAGAGTCGGAGAGAAAACGAAGGTCGGGATGAAAAGAAGTGAAATGAGGAGGTAAGCCTATTTATACCGAGGGTAAAATCAAGATGACCGTCCGATGGAGCAAAGGAAAATGGCGGGGCGGATTCCTCGCCGTCCGATCTCTGTCATTTCCCAGACTTCGAAACTTCGCTCGCACGTCGCACGAGCCATGCTAGTGACGCTTCGTTGCCAGAAACCGCCAGTCGGGAAATGACACGTGGTCTCGCATTAATGGGGATTTGATGGAAAATATGACATTTAAAGAAGAAGATTAGCCGTACGAAGGGACGTGCGGGGAGGTGAGAAGGAGGTGTGCCGATCGAGCAAGGAGCCTAGTCAGTCGGATTGAGCTCCTCCTTCGACTAGACATGAGAGGGAGGCTTGTGATCCGGGCGTATGATTTTCAGAAGGATCAGGGGCTCGGTCGGGTTCGATTGCCGATCTGAACCGGTAGCAAATGGGCCAGGACGAAGGACACCCGGGGTCAGGCATTCGAGATCGGTCACCCGAGGTCAAGACACCCGGGATTGGGCATACGGGATCGGTCACCCGAGGTCAAGACACCCGGGATCGGCATTCGGGATGGTCACCCGAGGTCAAGACACCCAGGATCGGGCATTCGGGGTCGGTCACCCGAGGTCAGGACACCCGGGGTCGAGCGTTCGGGATCGGTCACCCAAGGTCAGGACACCCAGGATCGGGCATTCGGGGTCCGTCACCCGAGGCCTGGACACTCAGGGTTGGTCACCCAAGGTCGGAACGATGGGGTTGGACACCCGAGGCCTGGACATTCGGGGTCAGTCACCCGAGGTCGACCCCTCAAAGCCGGTTGTCCGAATTTAGGTACTCGTGATCACACGGGAACTACCGAACAATCATAAGTCTTTCTTATCAAATATTCAGGAGGCAATCCCCCCGGCATAATCATTGCCTGGGATAGCCGTCGAGAGTTAAGGGGGGACAGAGGAGATATATTAGGCAGGGTGTCAGGCGGCTATGGCAGTCTCACAACATTAATGCGGCTGCCACTATCACCATCTGACAACTGACCCTCCCTTAATGAGATTTGCCAGCTCTGACACAGCAGATAGTTATCGCTCCTCTATATAAACCCCTCATACGGCTCTGTAGAGGGGATTGCTGCCATTTTGCAACCACGCTACTACTTTGGAATCCCCTTTTTTGGTCCGAGTCGAGCTTCTTGAGCCGGACCTCTGTTTGAGCCCGCCCCCGACTTCCGAGTTATAGCAGACCGGGTCACCTTGGTCAGACCGAGTCATCTGTGGAAGAACCGGTCTTCGCTTGTCGACAGGATCATGACACAATATTAGATCAGTACAAAAACATGCCTTTGGAAAAGCACCTACAACTGATTCGATAAACAAGCAACAAAAAGCCTCCGGGGTTATGGTGTAGTGGTAGGACGACTAATTTCTATCCCAAGCATTCACGGTCCGATCCCCATCTTTGATGTATTTGCAAGAATTTTTTTTTTTCAAATGGGGCGCGAGCTCTAGGACGCTGAACTTCTAAACCGCCTACTGCAAGCACTTCCCGATTTACCCTGACGGTTGGTGGAAAACTTCCGTAAGACCGGATCGATCGCCCGAGATTGAAAAAATCTCGTTAATCATTTGATAAACAAGCAACTGAAAGCTAGGTAGTTTAATCAGGGAAAAGTGACAGTAAAAATCTTTTTTTTTTTAATGAAGAGATTACAAATTGATTATCTCAATCATACAGGTAGGTCCTAAATAGCGCATTTAGATATGAAAAGACAAAGCAGCTTAGAACCGAGCAAAAGACTTGATACCTGAAAGTTATGCTCTATTGAAGTGGACAATGGAGCTTAGTGTTAGGTATTGAAAATCCGAGGGGATTTAATGCTACAAACCCAAAAATTAAGGGCATATTTTGGATTTTTTGAATTTGGAGGGCTAAATTGCAAATGCACCCCACCTCCTTTTTATTTTCCTTTTCCCCCTTTTTATGCTGAAAAGCCTTTCCTTGCCAATTTGCCCGACGCCGCAACTCCCTCCGCCCTTCGCGACTTCCTTCTCCCCTCGCCACGCACGTGGAGGAAACCGCAACCCTTTCCTTTCTTTCCTCCACTCGGATCTTTCCTTCCTTCTCTTTTTCTCTATGTGCGACCGAAGCCATCGGAGAAGCAACCAATCTTCTTTCCCTCCTCTATGAACCCCGTCGAGTGGAGAACCGACAACTTGATCACGTGATTTAGGGTTGAGATCTTTGAAATCGTCTCTGTTCTTGGGATCTCATCTTCTTGTTGGCTATCCTTTAGGGCTGGATGATTTCCCTAGATTGGGAGTCTGGTTTGGAGGAGGAGATTACCATTTTTCTCTGCTATCTGTGAGATTTTCCTTGTGGATCAGAAATAGAGGAAGAAGGCCTATGGGTGTGTTGGTTCAGATAATGTTTAGGTGTTTAATATTAATTTTGGATGAGGAGGTATCCTAACCAAAGGGTAGCATTCTACTATGAGCTGGAAATTTGGATTCTGGAATTTGTATGTAGCTTTTGGGATTTGCTCCCTAGCTAATTTATTGTATAGGGCAGTGTTTGTGGCTCTAATCTTGGGGATCTGAACAGAGAAGGGTGTTCTATTTTGGTTGGTTGTGTTCTACTGTGAGCTTGTGTTGGATGGGATTATTTTTGGAGCTGATCAGATTTAAGAATGAAAAGAGGGCAAATCTTGTATGAATTGGATAATCGGTTCTATTTAGAATGGGAGGTTGGTCGGGTTCTTGTGGGAATTTGCCACTCGGCTAGGGTCGGTGGTGTTGAATGTGGTGAGCTACCTTTGGCCCTAGGGTTGATGTTAGACCTTGAGCTATTTTGACTGTGGTTTAGGTTAGATATACCCTATCTAGTAGATTAGTTACATGTTTATTGGTTCTAGTATTTATTTTTGATACCATTGTATAGTTTTTTTTCCCATTGTATAGTTGTGATTTGATTGATTGTACATTTAGCATTATGCATCATATCTGCATAGTTGTATGCTGACGACCATCGACTTCCTTATGGTTAAGCTCGCCGTCAGTCATTTAGCTGCTCTATGTTGAGGCAATCTATGGTCCGAAGTGACCATGTGTTTTGATGTTTGGGCAAAGGGTTTAAGTTAGGTTTACCCTTGTATTTGATAT
This sequence comes from Boesenbergia rotunda, assembly GCA_024364735.1. NCBI lineage: Eukaryota > Viridiplantae > Streptophyta > Magnoliopsida > Zingiberales > Zingiberaceae > Boesenbergia > Boesenbergia rotunda. The sequence goes on along the minus strand of JAGFNQ010008401.1, from coordinate 685,201 downwards.
GTGTATTTGAGTGTGCAAGTTTGCAGGATACACATGGACTTAGCGGGACAGCTTCGGGTCTGGTGAAGGATGGGATGAGGAGACAAGTCGTGGGCTTGTATGCATCCGAGGAACTGTGGACAAAGCAGGGACGATGAGCCGAGGGAAGCGGACTTCGAGGCATATGCGAAGGATGGCATGGGAGACAGGTCGTGGGCTTGCATGCATCTGAGGGACGAGAGCTAAAGTCGAAGAGGGATTGAAGGCAACAGATCGAGGCTGCTGGATGAAGAGTCAGCTAAGTCATGAGGGGTCGAGTCTGAGGGAATTGTACTCGGGAAGGAAATCCAAGGGTTCGAGTGCTGAGAGAAATGTACTTGAGGAAGGGAAACCTTAGGTGTAAGGGTGGACCAGTCGACTGATGCTTGATCAGTCGACTGATAAAGTCCACAGAAGGATCAGTCGACTGATCATGGACCAGTCGACTGATGGCTGTTGAAATTCGAATGTTGGGTTGTAACGTTCGAATCTCAGTGGGACCAGTCGACTGGTAATGATCATTTCAACAAAGAGCACTATTTAAAGGGGCTCGGTTTTGGCTGAGAGTTCTTGACGAAAATGGCTTTGGTTAAAGGCCAATTAGTAGTCTAAGAGCTCAGGAAGGTGTTGCGGGTTGTGGCGAGGTTTCTCCACCCATAAGGAGCTACACGAGCTAGCCGGAGATCCTCCGGGGAGTCATCCATCGACGGATCGGGATTATCCACCTTACGGACATCCGTGGAGTAAGAGTTTCATCTCCGAACCACGTAAATTGGTTTGTCTTCTTAGTTGTTAGTTTAGTTTAATTGTATTTCCGCTTGCGCACTAACAACATATAGGAAGAAAATCGAAAAGTTGTATTCACCCCCCTCTAGTTAAACGACAATGTCCTAATAAGTGGTATCAGAGCCAAGGACGCTCGTCTATAGACTAACCGCCGAGAGAGCAAAAGCTAGAGGAAGATGGACTCGAAAGGTTCGCTAGGATGGGATATTCGGATTCCACCTCCATACGATCGAGATGACTTCGATTATTGGAGAAAGCGATTGGAGACGTGGTTCCAAATGTATTGGGATCATTGAACCGCAGAAGTTCCATTTGAAGCTCCAACGGACAAGAAGGGAAAACGCCTTCGACCTCGGTATTGGACCAAGGATCAAACGGAGGAAGCAAAGGCGGATAAGGAGGTAACTAGAATTGTGTTAAATTTATTACCTCCATATATTATGTCAAATGTAGGAGAATACAAGAATGCATATGAGATATGGAGAAAGGTGATAGCTCTACATGAAAAATCAACACAAAGACAAGGAGAAGAGGAGCCCAAGGAAAAGGGGTCATCGGTCCAAGAGAAGGAAAAGGACCAATTGGAAGATGAATCAAGTTCAACATCCGAAGAGGAAGAAAAAGTGGAATCATCAACATCCTCAAGTGAGGAAGAAATAGAAGAAGTCTCCACGTCAAGGATTGAGGGGGAGGAGAGACCATCCTCAATATCGAAGTAAGAAGAAGCTTCCACCTCCATCAAAGCAAAGTCAAAGGATCACATAATTTCCTTTGGGTGCAATCAAAAGGGACACTACAAGGACAAGTGTCCATTGGGTAAGAAAATGAGGTAAACCCTAAGCTCAATCAAATAATTTGAAAACTAACATGAGTGTAGGAATGGAGCAAAGAAGGATAAGAAGCATATAATTTGCTTCACGTGTGGTGAGCATGAACACTACCACACCAAGTGCCCAAAGAAAGGAGAAATCAAGAAATTGACGCACTTGAAGAAATCGGAAAAGAAGAAGAGCTCAAGTCAAGGGGGAGCTTCAAAGGTAAAAGGGAAGGTAATCCCTTATTTGAAATTAAATCCAATTTCAAATTCTTATATGCTTGTTAAGAATAATCATGGATTTAGGTATAATGATAGGAATAGGGTTAACAAGGTAGATAATTCTAGGAAATCATTATCCAAGACTAGACCAAGAAAGACCCAAACTACTATGTCTAAGGGAAGGAAGGTGGTTAATGATCAAGGCACAATCCCAAGAAGGGAAGACATATACCTAGGAAGGTGGGTAGGTCTAGGGATGCCCAAAGTGGACATGTTGACTCTAGGGTTAGAGCTCTAGAGTTGGAAAATCAAGTCTTGATGGCAAGACTTGAAGAAATAGAGAAACCCCTAGATAGATTCACTATTGGATCCAAGGGTTTAGGTAGGGTATTGGGTGGTCAAAAACTCAACAATGCTAAATCGGGTCTAGAATACCGATCTAAGTTCTTCAATGCCAATGAAAAGAAATATGCTAGGGTAGCATATAATTATGTCAAAGAAGGGAAGTCCAAAAATGGCAAGGGGATGTCATGTAAAAGCAAGAGGAAAGCCTTAACTAAGGACAAGGTGTCCAAGGTTAAGAAGGTCAGGGTTGTAGACCAAGAGTCACCGGAGTAACACCGGTGTGGTCTAACGTTTATTGAGTCACCTAGGGAGGTGACTAAGGCTAAGAGCTCAAGGGGAGCTCTAGGAGCCAAGTTGGGACCCATGGTCAATGGATCCCGGGAGGATTTCTCTCGGAAGTCTAGATGGGTTATGAAGTGTGCCAAGGAATGTGGAGACGGATTTGAGTCTCAATCCTAGGGATTTGACACATTGGATTTGAGTTTCATGCATGAAGATATGACATCGGGGTTATATAGCATGGAAGTTAGTTTTTGATCTATAAATACCATATAAATCAATGTGAGGGATGCATTGTGGTTTGGTATGGGGAAAAGACATCAAGGGGAAGCCAAAACTAGGACTTTAGATCAAGGTTCAATTTAACCGTTTAGATAGTTTTGGATTTTGTATCAATCTTGGGATTGGTGATAGATACATGGTTGAATGTATTTTTCCCAAGTAGATATGGGTACCACAAACCTCTCCACAAAATTTAGAAATTTTTAAAGATCTGTGAAATTTCTGATGCATTTCTAAAACTGGGTCAGAAATGCTGAAAATGGGATTTTTAGGGTACCAGTCGACTGGTTCAGGGGGCAGTCGATTGGTAAAGGCTGAAACTATTTTTCAATAATAAAAAAGTGTTGTAATGATGTAAAACAAGTGTATAATTGACAGGCCCAAATCTACTAGATTAATTTGTCACGAAATGTATGGGCTCATCAGATTTAGAATTTATAAATGAAAGCTGGAAACCCTTTTACAATAAAAAATATGGAAATGTAATATAGGGGCCACAGGTCGTATTTTCCTCAGGGATAGTTGTCGTGCTTGATTCAAACTTGTAATTATGTGTCGTTTTTGGGGTTTCAACTAAGTAATTGGATCTTGGTTTCGGGATACAGTCGAAATTGAAATTGCAATTGAGAATGAAAATGAAGTGAAAATAAAGAAAAGTGAACAAAGGAGTTAGAAAAAAGAAATGACACGTAGCACTTAACCTAATGGAATCCTAATCAAGCAATTATCAATTTTTAATGGGAAATCATTTTCTGTTTGCAACAAACCAAAATAAATTGCCAAGCAATGAGGTAAAAACAGTTATGGAGTTTTCGAAAATAAACTAGATTAACACAAAGAGACACATGCAAAGGAGACTTAGCAATCAAACAAGCAACAAACTTCAACTTAGGTAAAATGTTTTTTGGAACCTCCACCACTGCAAACAAGATTCGGATATGATTAAATTCAAGTTTATCGAATTCAGACACAAACATATGCCACAAAACTAAATTGAATTCAGATTGCAGACATTGCAATTCAGTTGGCACGCAAATGAAGTTTCCTTGTACCAACTAACTCCAACTCTACAAAATCAGCATGTTTCGGCTCTACTTTTCAAGCTGAGTGATTCGATTGGAAAACACTGGAATTAAGAAAGAACTAAGCAATATTAAAGCAAGGACTCGAAACTGAAATCAGAGCTAGAGAAAAAGAATTTTCAGAAATGATGAACAGCCAACAGATTTGGCTTTTGAGATTTTAGATGGCACACCACAATGAAATTGATGCTCAAAACTTTAAGCAAATGCTATTCTAAACTAAACAAACTATCTAGCAAACATAGAGCAGGAATTAATAGCTAAGAAACTCATAAATTCGAAACAAATTCAGAAATCAAAGGAAAGAAAAACAAAACTGCATTGACCTTGGCACGCAACACTTGAAATTGGCACGCAAGGATTAAAACTAAAGCAAACGGAAATTTGTCTTAATCTATAACTAAACAAGTTCTTAGTTAACTTAACTTGAAGATTAAAATCCTAATTGAGCTCAAACAAATCAGAATTACAAACTAAATTGCTGAAAAACTGAAATTGCAGAAAAACAGGGCAGAATTCGACTACACTAAAAACTATAGCTAAAACAGAAATTAAACCAATTAATCTACTCCTCGATTCCTTCCAGAGCTCGGATACTCCTTGGTTGTCAAGCAAGGGAGAGCCTCGGACCCGCAAGCTCTGCAAATCATGGGGAAATCTTCATCCGCGATTGATTACAGCTCAAGTTGCCCATTTCTGAATTTTCCATACGATTTCTTCCTTGTAGCTGTGTCTGCGTGCGTGGATGGGTGGATGATGGTCCAAGCTACTCAGGGAACCCCTCTGGATAGCTCGGGTAGAAGGTATTGAAGCACAGCTGATCCGAAGGTACCAATTTGACAGAGCTGTAGAAACCTCTCACAAACTCTGTTCTTGGGCAATCTCGATCCGGAAACAAAACTGATGAACTCCCCAATGATCTAGCACACGAATTCAGTAAGAAAACGAGTGGTCGCGCCCACGGATTGAAGAAAACGCAAGGAAAAGTGAAGAACTCGATGAAGAAGGTGGCTGCGGCGAAGACGCGACGACTGCTGAAGGTAGGAAACTTTTGATTAAATACTTAAGCATGGACGGTCCAGATTGATCCACTTAAATCCAACGGCTGATCTTGCTCTGATTTGAGCCAAACTTTTATGATGATGATCTGGGGTCAGGATCTGCCTTGTGGTAGCTCGGATCCTCCAGATATGCAACGGATGGTCCAGATCAACTCTATCTATGATTGGACGCTCTAGAGCCCTCCAAGCTTGATCCAACGGTTGATTTAGCTCTGATTGTGATGAAACCTTCAGATCTTGATCAGGGTGCTTGATCAACCCTAGCCCTAGCTCGGATGGCTTCAGATCATCCCGGATGGCTCAGATCTAGCCGCTTTCGAATCGAACGGCCCAGATTTAATCGTAATCTTGATAATCTGATCCGGGTCACTTCCGACTCGAGTTTGACCCAATATGCCCTAGATCCTTGAACCTTGATGCCTACAAAAATAGATCAAGAATTTAGTGGCCAAAATAATCCAAAAATTTGCATATTTGCAATTAAGTCCAAAATAAAGGTAAGTTCTAAAACCTAGGGCAATTTCACAATTTTGACAATAAAAACATAGATCAAACATGGATTTTAGCAGCTCAAATAATCAATAAAATAGTATTTATCAATAATATTATGGGGGGTTAATACACTCTGTTTATGATCATTAGAGGTTAAACGATCTAATAAGAAGGAAATTGTTAGAGTCCTTTTGACCTTGTCCTCGGTTAAGTCATTCTTTTTCTCTTTAAATGACATTCCCATGTCATTTTTGGACTTCCCCTCCTTGTCATAATCATATGCTACCCTAGCATATTTCTTCCCCTTGGCATTGGAGACCTTAGATCGGTATCCCAACCCCGATCTATCATTGTTGGGTTTTAGACTACCCAACACCATATCTAAACCCTTAGATCCAACCATGAATCTTTCTAGGGTCTTTTCCAATTTATCAAGCTTTGACCTCAAGGCTTGATTTTCCCTTTCTAGGCTTTTAACCCTAGAATCCACATATCTACCTTGGACACTCCTAGACCTACCCATCTTCCTAAGCATGTGTCTCCCCTTCTTGGGATTTTTACCTTGATCCTTAGGTCCAAAGGTCTTAGATTTGTTATGATGCATGATTTTCCTAGTATTTTGATCTACAATATCAACCTTACTCCTATCATGATATTTAAATCCATGATTATGCATAAGCAAGCATTTTTATTAATTCTAGCATGCATGGAAGAACTTAAGTTTGAATTGCATTTTAATTTAAAGTTAGGGATTACCTCCCTTACCCTTGTAGCTCTCCCTTGATGTGAGCTTTTTTTCTTCCTTTCCTCCTTCTCACATCTTCTCAATTGCTTCATTTTCTTTAGCTTTCCTTTCCTTGGGCATTTAGTGTGATAATGTCCTAGTTCTCCACATGTGAAACATCTAATTTTCTTTCTTTTCTCTTGGGCTTCTCCATTCCTACAACCCATGTTAGATTTAAAAGAAATTGAAATGAGTTTAGGATTTACCTCCTTTTTCTTACCATTTGGACACTTATCCTTGTAGTGCCCCTTTTCATTGCACCCAAAGCAAATGATGTGGTCTTTTGTTCATGCTTTGGTGGAGGTAGGAGCTTCTTCTTGCTCCGGTATTGATGAGGGTCTCTCCTCCCCCTCAATTCTTGAAGTTGACACCTCTTATTCTTCTCTTGATGAGGTGGATGATCTCTCACTTACTTGTCCCTCTTCACTTGATGAGGTTGGCGATTCTTTTCCTTTTTCTTCTTCTTGAGCCATTTAACTTGTCTCCTTGGGCTCTTAAGCTTGTGTAGAGTTTTTATGGAATTCTTCTATCTTGTTCCATAGCTCATATGCATTATGATACTCTCCTACACCACTTAACACATTAGTAGGCAAAATGTTAACTAATATCAAAATTACCTTCTCATTTGCCCTTGATCGACTTTGTTGCTCTTTAGTCCAAGATCTAGGTCTAAGTCTTTTCCCATGCTTGTCTCATAGAATTTCAAATGACCTTTCTAGCACCATCATGCACTCCCAATCCATTCCAAGCCAAGTCTTCATTCTTGTTTTCCAATAATCAAAGTCTTCATAATCGTAGGATGGTGGCGTATTGATATCATCCCCCAACTTGTCCTCCATCATTTTTCTCCTCTAGCTTGTGCTCTCATGGCGATTATTCCAACAAGAGCGGTCCTTCGCTCTGATACCACTTGTTAGATCGTGTACGTCTTGCTAGAGGGGGGTGAATAGCAATTTTTAATACGTTCTTCCTACAAGGTTAGCGTGCGCAAGCGGAAATAATAACAATAAAACAAACAAACGCTAACACCAAACCTTTTACGTGGTTCAGAGATGATGCTCCTACTCCACGACAGTCCGTGAGGTGGACGATTCCTCGATCCTTCGGTGGATCACTCCCCGGATGTCCTCCGGCTAGCTCGTGTAGCTCCTTGTGGGTGGAGAAACCTCGCCACAATCACAAGCACACTTCTGAGCACAAGAGACTACTAACAAGCCCTAACCAAGCTTGTTTCGTCAGAGGTTTCCAGCCAAACCCGAGCCTCTTTAAATAAAGCTCAGGGCAGTCGACTGGTCCCACTGAAAATCGACCGTTACAGCTTAACGTTCGAATTTTCAGCCAACACAGCCAGTCACGACTCGACTGGTCTAGGGTCGACTTCCTTCTGTGAGTTTTTGTTCCTGCTGGCAGTCGACTGTTATATTACCAGTCGACTGCCCAACTTACAAGGACACTCCTCCTCACTCCAAAGACCCTCATCCACGTGTGCCTTCCAGCATACTCCCTTGGCTTATCCCTTGAAGTCCTCTTCCAACGGCTATCATCCCTCGGATGCGCACGCAAGCCCTCGGCTTGCCTCCATGCCACCCTTCACGTGTACCCTTTGAAGTCCACTTCCCGGCTTGCCCATGGAGTCCTCTTCCCTCTGCTCTTGTCCCTTCATGACTTAGCTGACTCTTCACCAGCAGCCTTAACTGTTGTCTTTGCACCCTCTTCGTCTTCGGCTCCCATCCCTTGGATGCACACAAGCCTCCAACTTGCCTCCATGTCATCCTTCACGCATGCCTCGAAGTCCGCGCCCATCGGCTCATCATCCCTGCTATCCATGGTCCCTCGGGTGCATACAAGCCTCCAACATGTCTCCATGCCACCTTTCACCATATCAAAGCCGTCCAGCTAAGTCAATATGTGTAACCTGCAATCCTGCACACTGAAATACACATATTAAATCACAAGGGTAAATCTAACTTAAACCCTTTGCCCAAATATCAAAGCACATAGTCACTCCGGACCATAGATTATCCCAACAATTTCTCCACCCACAAGGAGCTACACGAGCTAGCCGGAGGTCTTCCGGAGAGTCATCCACCGATGGATCGGGATCTTCCACCTTACGGACAACCGTGGAGTAGGAGTTTCATCTCCGAACCACGTAAATTAGGTTGTCTTCTTAGTTGTTAGTTTAGTTTAATTGTATTTCCGCTTGCACACTAACAACGTGTAGGAAGAAAATCGAAAAGTTATTATTCACCCCCTCTAGCTAAACGATAAGGTCCTAACACTCTGCTCACTCAACCACTCATAGGTAGTGGTAGTTGTTGGAGTCCGAGCTACTGTCCTGTTATGTCACACTCAACCACTCATGGATAGTGGATGTTGAAGTTGTAGGCAAACAGTTGATATCCTCATTGTTATTTTTGAGGGATAATAGAGTCGTTGGTGGCTCCCCATTTTTCATGGGATTTTGGAGTAGTTGACTCCCCAGCATTTTGTCCACTCAACCACTTATAGTAATAGTAGTTGTAAGAGTGCGTACAATTGTCACAGCCTTATCCACTTGGTCTCACAGATGTAATGTGATGGCGGCTTGACTATTGCCAGGGGTGACCCATGTCATTGAATCATATGGATCTATTGCATCTTGCATTTTCATGTGTTTGTTATATTTGTATGAGTTATGATTATTGCATTTAGTTAACATACATGTACGGTTTATTGCACTGTCATTCATTTTACACATGTACATATGAAATTCTATTTCGGAGACTGTCTACTGTTCTTTCTACTTGTTTGTTGTACCTTTTATTTTGTCATGCATTTATCTACTCTTATATCCGTAGAGTCTGCTCGGACTCACCACCCCTACCATCTAATTCTGTTTCAGGTAGCCGACAGATGCATTATTTGGAGCCACGACAGGATCCAGTTGTCAGTCCCACGATGTCGAGCCTTTTTGGAGTTTTTCCCGTATTTACATTATTTGTGTATTTTCTTTATTTTCGTATTTACTTTATTAATCTGGTATTTATTGTCTTAGTAGAGTTATGTATAGTTTTGAGTGGAGTTATGTTTATACATTTATGGACTGGTATATTTGTCTTTGAATTTAATTTGAGTTTTAATTTGGATATGTGGTTTCTTTTATTTCTATCTCTCTTATCGATATTAAATGCATGGTTGTGGAGCTTTTATTTACTATTGTGATGTCAGCCGAGCTGTGCTATATATTGTTGTGAGACATGTATAAATGTTCCAGATTGTCCGTCGTATAATGGAGATGATGTTTGATTTTTTGAGCAAGCATGAGTCTCTGGGGTGTGACAATTTTTGTTATCAGAGCCCAGTTTTGCGAAATAATTTGGTGTCTGTAGGTTGTACGGAGTTGTTTTACGAGGTTAATCATTATTTTATGGATTTTTATATTTTTGCGGGGTTATTTTCTCGACATGATTATGTTTTGGGACTTGGCATTGATGAGACCTCTCTCGGCAATTATAAAGTAAGTTGATTTAATTTTTGATAGATTTATATCTAAGTAATGTATGCTGGTTATGCTAACAGGTATGCCTTGTCATATTGAGCTGTCTCCGCCCCGTGCACATGGTCATGGTCGACGATCACAGGGGAGATCAGTGGAATCAGTGAGGGACTCGAGTTAGGAGGTTAAGAGACCGACCAAGATGGAGCTGACTGGTTGGGAACCAGCTCACCAGGACCTTTTAGGTGAGCAAAGACCTCCACCACCGAGAGTACCTCCATCGTATCCGATAGCAGTTCCAGTAGTACCACCAGTGTAAGATCTAGCAGTGCCACCAGTGGTAGTTCCAACAGTGCCATCAGGGGTACCCACTGCCCATGCAGGCTGGATTCTGGATAGAGCTCGAATTCCATTATTGGCAGCGTCCGTGAAGGGGCCAGTTCACACTGTTACATGGAGGACCATATCTATATGCTGCTCGTGCTTGGCTGGAGATATTGGAAGGCACCTTTAGCTATATGACTCTCACAGACATAGAGAATGTGGAGTTGGCTACTTATCACCTTCGAGATTAGGCCATCACTTGGTGGAACATGCAGAAGACTATTATTGGTGGATAGTCAGTTACTTGGGTTTCTTTTCCCGAGGCCTTTGAGAGGATGTACTATCCTGCTGCATTTTGTATGGCCTGACGTCAGGAGACTATTGGTCTTTAGCAGGGAGATCGTATAGTTCTGGAATATTATGCAGAATTCAATCGCCTGACGGAGTTTTGTTCTTAGTTGGTGGTTGACGACAATGAGCGGATAACGCAGTTCACGCAGGGTCTCGCTAGATATATTCAGTTATAGATGTCTGGATGGATTCCGACTTCTTATCGGGAGGCTTTGGACTGGGCTTTACACATAGAGATGACCCAACATCGGTTGTATGGTAATAAGAAGGAAGGCAAGCAGTCGATTCAGGATTCAGTAGTGACTTAGAAATAGCAGAACATCGTACAGAAGTGCAGTAGCAGGAGTCAGAGTACACAGGAGATTTCTAGGCCTCAGTCTCGACCCTAGAAGTCTGGATGATTTTCAATAGGATCGTTCCAGGATTCCCAGAGACCCGGAAGTTTGATACCGGTGAGGCTCATTATTTTCAGTGAAGATCTAGAGACCATAGTAGACCAGATTGTCCTCTAGAGCACCCCATATGCTATTACTGTAAGCTTCCAAGTCATGAGAGTCAAGGGTGTGCCTTGAAGGATCGGCATAAATCAGTCGCAGTTACTCCCCATGGAGGCTGGTCAGGACAGCAGAGGCCATAGAGAGGCGCCCGTCAAACTCAGACGTCAAGCCGACAGCAACAAGCAGTACTTTCACTAGTTCAGATCTACTATATGCCTGGGCATGAGCACACACCCACACCAGCAACATCTCAATATTTATGATGGGGTCTCACTATCAGCAGTACCTAGCATACCAGTTTGTAGTTTATCTGTCTCGGCAGTCGGTTGGAGCTTCAGTTTATCAATCTCAGCAGTTTGTTGGACCTTCAGTATATCAGCCCCAGCAAGCTGCCGAACCCGTTGATGCAGTCTGATCCTGATTGATGTTTTGGTGTTGACACCGATTTAAGTTATGATTTGAGTTTGATTTAAGTTTAGTTGAATGGATTCGGATTAAGTCCAGGTGGATCGGGAGATCGCACGCTGGCATGTGAAAAGTCCTAGCTTGGAGGCTAGGTGTGAAATCTCGGTGAGTGAAGCCGGGTCCTGGTGAGTGAAGCCAGGTTGAAATCCTAGTGAGTGAAGCTAGGTTGAAATCCCGGTGAGTGAAGCCGGGTCCTGGTGAGTGAAGCAAGGTTGAAATCCTAGTGAGTGAAGCAAGGTTGAAATCCCGGTGAGTGAAGTCGGGTCCTGGTGAGTGAAGCTAGGTTGAAATCCTAGTGAGTGAAGCTAGGTTGAAATCCCGGTGAGCGAAGCCGGGTCCTGGTGAGTGAAGCCAGGTTGAAATCCTAGTGAGTGAAGCTAGGTTGAAATCCCGGTGAGTGAAGCCGGGTCCTGGTGAGTGAAGCCAGGTTGAAATCCTAGTCAGTAAAGTTAGGTTGAAATCCTGGTGAGTGAAGCCGGGTCCCGGTGAGTGAAGTCGGGTGATTGAAATCTTGGTGAGTGAAGCCAGGTCCTAGCTTGGAGGGCTAGGTTGAAGTCCCGGTGAGTGAAACTGGGCACGTTGTCTTAGTCCGGGGGACTAAGCACGAGTCAGAGAAGGGCTGGAGACTTGTTCTTTTGACTTAGAGTGGCTTTGTCCTAGCCTGGATCGGTCTGGTGACCGATCAGGGAAGTTGGCACGGAGTTCCCTCGTGGATCGGTCTGGTGACCGATCCAGAAGTGACTGATCGGTCCGGTGACCGATCAGGGAGCATACAGTGAGTTTGGAGAACTCTACTGATCGACTCCTGATCGGTCTGGTGACCGATCTAAGATACTATTCAGATCGTTCTGGTGAACGATCAAGTGTTGCGAGTTCCTCACTATGACTGATCAGGCTGGAGCCTGATCGGTCTGGGCCTGTCCTGATCAGTCCGGTGACCGATCAGGAGGGTTGGACTGCGAAGCTGGGAAAAACACTCTGCAAAGGGGTGGATCGGTCTGGTGACCGATCCACTACTTGGGATCGGTCTGGTGATCGGTCCCGGAGAAGTCGCGATTTCTGATTATGCGTTGGGGACCGATCAGGTTGGATCCTGATCGGTCTGAGCCCATCCTCATCGGTCTGGTGACCGATCAGGAGTCACCCTGATCGGTCCAGTGACCGATCAGTAGCTGACAGCTTTAATTCAAAAGCGTTGTCAGAGTTCTGATTGCGTTCTGTTTTCTCTGCCGATTCACTGATATTGTGTGATATTGTTTGATATTCATTTGCTAAGCTTCTGTTGGAGTGTGCAGACTCTACAGGGATGATTCAAACATTGGAGGAGAGTCAATGGGAGGCTTTCCATCTAGCAGGTTTGTCTGTTACCTTGCTTCAGGTCTCAACGGCTTCTGGGGAGCAGCTGGCAACTGACGGAGGCTCAGCTGGAGAGGGTCTTCAGTGGACTGAGTGCTCAGGGAGTCAGGGAGTCAGGCTATGGCTTCAGTGGATGCTGATGGAGAGCCTGATGAGGGGAGTAGAGGCTAAAGACAAAGCTGAGGTAGAGGAGCAACAACAACGAAGACAGACAGAAAACTTGAGGAGTTTAGCTGGGCTGGGTTGTGTGCTCTCTGTGTTTTGTGCTTAAGCGTTCTACTACATCCGTGTGAGCGTTCCTTCTTGTGTGATCTCTTGTACTCAAGTTCAATCATCCGTGAGATCTGTGGAGACGTTTCTCCACCGAGAAGGAGACTCTATCTTATCTGGTGTTCACCGTGCTTGATCTGCCGACGATCAAGGGATCGCCCACCTTAAGGGCACGCCAAGGAGTAGGGGCAAGTTATCCCCGAACCTTGTATATCGCTGTGTTAGCGTTGGTTTGATTTCTAGCTCTGTTTTATTCTTTCTGTTGCATTTTGTTTCCGCTGCTACTAATCTGATCACAGAAAGAAAGTTCAAAGAAGAGGGAGCGATTTGAGTGTTTGGCTATATTCACCCCCCCCCCTCTCTAGCCATCCAAGATCCAATAAGTGGTATCAGAGCTTGGGGCTCTGTCCAAACGACTTAACATCCGAGAGCTTACAACAAAGATGGTTGTGAGTGAAGGTTTCAGCACCAGTAGACCATCCTTTCTTGACGAATCTGATTTTTCATATTGGAAGTCAAGAATGGAATTTTATTTGAAGACAAACATGAGCATGTGGTTCTCAGTAAAGGAAGGTTTTTCTACTCCTAAAGATGCGGAGGGAAAAGAGATAGACTTCTCCATGTGGTCGGCTGAGCAAATCAAAAAGGGGGAAGCCAATGTCAAAGCTGTTGTCACCTTGCAATGTGGGATGAACAAAGAGCAGCTAATCAAGGTTGGCCCCTTCACCTATGCCAAAGACCTATGGAACAAAGTCCTTGAGCTCCATGAAGGAACTCAAGACACCCGGACAGCCAAGAAGGATCTCCTTCACAGCCAACTCCAGAACTTGACAATGGGAGAAAATGAAACTGTAAGTATGCTTCATTGTCGATTCAAAGATGTATTGAATGGTCTCCACTCTATTGATGAAAAGGTAGAAAACCGAGACCTTGTGAGGTATGTGTTAAAAGCTTTTCCTAGGAACGTCTTGTGGTCATCCATGGTGGATGCTTACAAGGTGTCCAAGGATTTATCTTTTGATAAGTTAGAAGATCTATTTTGTGAAATGAAACTACATGAGATCTCTAACAAAAGTTCAAAAGAGAAAGGGATTGCCCTAGTTGCAGGGGAAAAGACCAACAACAAGAAGGACAAGAAGAAGGAGAAGAAGAAGGAGAAGGAAGTGTTGGATCGAGAAAATCGATAGAGGGGGGTGAATATCGAAAAACTTTCGGATTTGAAAACTAAGAGAAGTTGCACAGCGGAAGTTAAAAACACACAACGCAAACACGGGAGGTTTACTTGGTTCGGAGCCTGTGTCGACTCCTACTCCAAGGCCCACGGTCGTTGACCGTTTACTTTGGGCAATTCTATATAGGCGCAAAAAGGTTTACAAAATTTGATTACAAAGATAAGTGCAGTAAATAAAAAGAACGCTCTTCTTTACCGACGTCCGGAGTAGATCGACTTTTTCGAAGCAGCGGGACATCGTCGGCTCGAGTTGGAGGGTTTCCAGAGCAAGGCGCGAGAGCAGAAGAGCTTTGAGGCGTTGAGTGAATTGATGTTCTGAAGCCTTGGTCGAGGGCCCTTTATATAGGGCCTGGGGGCGCCCGGGATGTCGGGGGCGCCCCCACGTGGCCTTTGATCCGCCAAAGTCTCGGTCGTGTCTGATCCTCTGGATCCGCTTTGACCAGGGCGCCCGGACCGCTCGGGGCGCCCGGATTGACCGGGTCAAAGAGTTATCTGCTTGGCTTCGAAGGGAGCTTCGGTAGCTGGCCTGGGTCGAGGCATGCGCATGGGGGCCGGGAGCCCCCGGGAGCAGCGGAGGCGCCCGGGAGCGCGGGGGTGCCCGCAGGATGCACTGTCGAAGTTTGTTTCTGATTTGCGTGTTTTGTGTTCACCTTGAGGGCGCCCGAGACACTCCGAGCACCCTACTCAGCCATTGCCTCTCTCCTTTGAGGCTTTCTGAGCTGCAGACATACGTTCCTTCGGTCCTGCATCCAGGGTTAGTCCAAAACACAACAATACATTAAGTGGTTAGATTATACAGCCTTAGTTGTCTTGGTTCTGACTTTGGTCTCCAAAATGGAGCCCTAGGTCGAACCGACGCCTACTGTTCCCTCGACGGGGAACGCGTCCTCACCTACTCCTCTAGGGAGAATTTACCTGATGCCAACCATTCCTCTGGTTGGACTTTTGCCTGACGGTCCTTTGTCAGGTCTTGGATGCCGAGCTGCCCTTCGCTCGGTGCCTAGCATTCTTTCGCTAGGGCTTCAGTCCCAGGTTATCCTTCGCCTGGCGCCTAGCAGTCCTTCGCTAGGGCTTTTGACCCTGGCATTCCTTCGCCAGTGCCTAGCAGTCCTTCGCTAGGTCTTTTTCTGCACACTAGACTAACTTGTTAGAAAATAAGTAAGACTTAACTTTTGACCTCTGTTGTCATTATCAAAACACAGGTTTGACTTGGGTGCATTCTGCACCAACAGAAAGTTTCTTCATCTTCATCCTTATCCGAGTCCGAGGAGGAGAGCAACGGGTCTTCTTCCTCCGAGATGACCAACTTTGTTAGAAGAATGATGAGGAAGAGCCGACGCTTCAAGGGTAAAGGTAACCCGAGTCGAGTTAAAATTGATAAGTCTAATGTTACTTGTTATGAGTGTAGCAAGAAAGGACATTACAAGGATGAATGTCCAAAGTTAAAGAAGAAGAATGATAAATCAAAGAAGAAAAAGAAGGCCTTGAGGGCCACATGGGATGAATCTTCCTCTAGTTCATCCGAAGAAGAGAAGGAGAAGAAGTACACTCACCACCGTGCCCTCATGGCCATAGAGGATTCAAATGAAGAGGAGAGTGGAGACGAATCAAGCTCCTCAACCGCGCCTTCATCATCTTCGGATGATGAAGAGGTAATCTCTCCCAAGTTAGATAAGTGCTATAGAACCATTGCATGTCTAGCTAGGTTGCTTAAAAAATCCAAGAACAAAGTTAAATTGTTGAAATTGGAAGTAGAAGAATTGAAATCCTCTAGGGTGGAGGATGTTAATGATTTTCATGATGACTCGCATGTTAAGACCCTTGAGGATGACAATAAGGACTTAAAGAGAAAAGTTGAAAATCTCAAGAATGTTCTTGAGAAATTCTCATCTAGCTCCAAAACCTTAGACATGGTACTAAATTCCCAAAGGGCGGTTTACAATAAGGCCGGTATGGGTTACTGACCTAAAGAACCAACCTTTGTATCCTTAATATCAAGAACCCAATTTAGAGCACAAAATAATTCTAGGGTTCAAAAAGCCAAAATGAAAATGACTAAGGCATGGGTGCCAAAGTCCCTCATTGTTGATGCATTAGGTCCCAAAATTTGGGTACCTAAAACCTCCATATTTAGAATTGTATAAGCATTATTTGAGGGGGGACATCTATCAACATGGGTGGTTGATATTTGGTGCTCCAAACATATAATCATTCCTAGTTAGGGATGTGCTTATCATTTCCTCAAATTAATTGATGGTCATGTACACAATGTAGGCGATTAGATTAACATCAATTGAAAACTTGAATTCCCTACACAATGTAGATACATGTTTGTGAACTTTCTTATTAGTAAAGTACAACTTTATGATGATGAACTCATTGTCATCAAAGGAGCATGAGTAGTTTCCTGTCGACATTATACTATGCTTTGTTTTGATACAAACTTGATTGGAAACATGAACTCGATACACATGACTTGCTTCTACTATGAATTGCCTAGAGTGCTTGGTGTTCTTGCTGCAAGTTATAGGTCACTGTAAATCTTGAAATTAGCAATGTTAACCCATGACATGCAAATTGTGTTTAAGAACAAGATGAACCCATGCTTTATGATGATCATTATAAAAATTCCACAAGGCATCACCAAACAATTAACATGAGTTTCAAAATTCACTGCTTATGTTGTATGACATAGTGTTTTCTTTGAATCATGATTTGAACCTTGTATTTATGGGCAACTTGGGGAATAGGTTTTTAATACAAATGTGATTTCAAATTAGTTGGAACCATGAATTGTATTGATACACAAAATTTGTTTTGGAATTGATTTCAATTAGTTGGAACACACATTTTATAAACATACAAACTGATCAAAATTTAGAAATTGATCAAAGCTTAATACTAACTTGATACAAGCATGTTTTTGGAAATTTGATCATATTTTTGTTTGTATCTTGAAATCTGATCATGTTTTGGAGATTTGATATTAGTATCATATATTGATAATTGTTTGAAGAAATGCATTTTGATTGAGGGAACTCTTAGGATCAAATGGATTAAAACTAATTGAATTAGGGTTTGGGAACGGTTAAGGGTTGAAACAAATCTATTTCTGAAACTGATCAGGTTCAGAAAACAGTCTGTGCCGAACCTGATCTGTCCACCAACCGATCAGGACTCACCCTGATCGGTTTGGTGACCGATCAGGAATCATACTGATCGGTCCGGTGACCGATCAGATCAACACTGATCAGAGGTATCAGACTACTCCTCAATCCGATCCCATTTCATCAAGTTGTATCAGATTACCTGATCATACTGATACACACAAATCTGATACAAACCGATTATAATTGAAACACACTTGATTCTCTATTGGTACAAACCTGGTACTAAGGGAGTACAAATTTATTCAAATTTATTCAAGTGGTAAAATATAGGGAGGAATTTTTAAGACCTTTGATTATCAGAAATTTTTCTGAAACATCAAGTGTTAAAATGAGGTTTGGCTACTCATGCTTAGAACAAAACTTAATATTGATTTGATACAAACCTATGTTGGAATGTTCAAATTCATAAGAAAAGGTTGTTGAGTCATGACTCTTGCTCTTAATGTCGTGTTTCAGAAATTTTTCTGAAACGTCGAATATTAATAGAGTCTACACCCCTGTAGTGGAATGCAAATTGTTAATACAGTCTGATCAGGAACGCATCAGAGTTTCAGAAATTTTTCTGAAAACTGATCGCTCCCCAGACTAATTAGAAATTGTTCTGTATCAAGTAATCAACGAACCTGTTCGGTCACGGAGACCAATCAGGATTATGTGTTGGATACAGCTGCATTCTCTACTTGTCATATGAAACATATACACGTTTGACCATGATATAATTTTGTATATGGTTTCATGTGCAATTCACACTTATTGCCGTATGATGCATATACATTGTTGTCATGATACATTTATGGTATATGTCATTCATATGCAATTCAAAAGTTTACCTTTGATTATTTTTGGTTTGGGGAGAGACCTGTGCTTGAGGGGGAGGTATGTTTAAACTTAATAATCATCCCCTTTTCGATGTTTGACAACGGGGGAGAGAATGGTTGATTAAGTTTAGGGTTATTGTAGGGGAGGACTTGATTCCCTTACGATAATTGAACTGCCTTCAATTGATCATTAATGCCTAAACATAAATCGGGTTGTCAAACAATAAAAAGGGGGAGATTGTTGATGCAGTCTGACCCTGATTGTTGTTTTGGTGTTGACACCGATTTAAGTTATGATTTGAGTTTGATTTAAGTTTAGTTGATTAGATTCGGATTAAGTCCAGGTGGATAGGGAGATCGCACGCTGGCATGTGAAAAGTCCTAGCTTGGAGGGCTAGGTGTGAAATCCCGGTGAGTGAAGCCGGGTCCTGGTGAGTGAAGCCAGATTGAAATCCTAGTGAGTGAAGCCGGGTCCTGGTGAGTGAAGCCAGATTGAAATCCTGGTGAGTGAAGCCGGGTCCTGGTGAGTGAAGCCAGGTTGAAATCCTAGTGAGTGAAGCTAGGTTGAAATCCCGGTGAGTGAAGCCGGGTCCTGGTGAGTGAAACTAGGTTGAAATCCCGGTGAGTGAAGCCGGGTCCTGGTGAGTGAAGCCAGGTTGAAATCCTAGTGAGTAAAGCTAGGTTGAAATCCCGGCGAGTGAAGCCGGGTCCCTGCGAGTGAAGCCGGGTCCCGGCGAGTGAAGCCGGGTCCCGGCGAGTGAAGCCGGGTCCCGGCGAGTGAAGCCGGGTGATTGAAATCATGGTGAGTGAAGCCAGGTCCTAGCTTGGAGGGATAGGTTGAAGTTCCGGTGAGTGAAACTGGGCACGGTGTCTTGGCCCGGGGGACTAAGCACGAGTCAGAGAAGGACTGGAGGCTTGTTCTTTTGACTTAGAGTGGGTTTGGCCTAGCCTGGATCGGTCTAGTGATCGATCAGGGAAGTTGGCACGGAGTTCCCTCGTGGATCGGTCTGGTGACCGATCTAGAGGTGACTGATCGGTCCGATGACCGATCAGGGAGCATATAGTGAGTTTGGAGAACTCTACTGATCGCTCCTGATCGGTCTGGTGACCGATCTGAGATATTGTTCAGATCGTTCTGGTGAATAATCAAGTGTCGCGAGTTCCTCACTATGACCGATCAGGCTGGAGCTTGATCGGTCTGGGCCTGTCCTGATCGGTCCGGTGATTGATCAGGAGGGTTGAACTGCGAAGCTAGGAAAAACACTCTGCAAAGGGGTGGATCGGTCTGGTGACCGATCCACGACTTGGGATCGGTCCCGGAGAAGTTGCGATTTCTCATTACGCGTTGGGGACCGATCAGGTTGGATCCTGATCGGTCTGAGCCCATCCTGATCAGTCTGGTGACCGATCAGGAGTCACCCTGATCGGTCCGGTGACCGATCAGTAGCTGACAGCTTTAATTCAAAAGCGTTGTCAGAGTTCTAATTGCGTTCTATTTTCTCTGTCGATTCACTGATATTGTGTGACATTGTTTGATATTCATTTGCTAAGCTCCTGTTGGAGTGTGCAAGCTTTACAGGGATGATTCAAACATTGGAGGAGAGTCAATGGGAGGCTTTCCATCTAGCAGGTTTGTCTGTTTCCTTGCTTCAGGTCTCAACGGATTCTGGGGAGCAGCTGGCAACTGACGGAGGCTCAGTTGGAGAGGGTCTTCAGTGGACTGAGTGCTCAGGGAGTCAGGGGGTCAGGCTGTGGATCCAGTGGATGCTGATGGAGAGCCTAATGAGGGGAGTAGAGGCTAAAGGCAAAGCTGAGGCAGAGGAGCAACAACAACGACGACAGAAGAAAACTTGAGGAGTTTGGCTGGGCTGGGTTGTGTGCTCTCTGTGTTTTGTGCTTAAGCGTTCTACTACATCCGTGTGAGTGTTCCTTCTTGTGTGATCTCTTGTACTCAAGTTCAATCATCCGTGAGATTTGTGGAGAGGTTTCTCCACCGAGAAGGAGACTCTATCTTATCCGGTGTTCATCGGGCTTGATCTGCCGACGATCAAGGGATCGCCCACCTTAAGGGCACGCCAAGGAGTAGGGGCAAGTTATCCCCGAACCTTGTATATCGCTGTGTTAGCGTTGGTTTGATTCCTTGCTCTGTTTTATTCTTTCTATTGCATTTTGTTTCCGCTACTACTAATCTGATCACAGAAAGAAAGTTCAAAGAAGAGGGAGTGATTTGAGTGTCTAGCTATATTCACCCCCTCTCTAGCCATCCAAGGTCTAACAGAACCTTCAGCATCTCAGCCTCAGTAGATTTTGGCTTTGCCACCCCCAGCTCCTAAGACAGGTCGAGTATATGCAGTCACCAAAGAGGAGGCACAATGGGTTGATGGATCAGTCTTCCGCATATTATTTCAATTTATGCATTTCCTCCTGAATGCTTATTGATACCGGTAGTTTTAATTCTTTCATATCTCGGTTGTTCATGAGAAAGATTAGTAGGTTACCTACTCTTAGATCACAACGTCTGTCAATGTCTCTTCCATCCAGTGAGGTATTGGATATCACATAGGAGGTTAAGGGATGTCTGTTGGATTTCGATGATTATACTCCCACCGTGGATTTGTTGGTTCTCGAGATGGTAGAGTTTGACATTATTCTAGGCATGGATTCATTGGCGGCCTATCATGCCGCAGTCGATTGCCAAGCAAGTGTGGTCATGTTTCGACCTTCGGATCAACCCTTGTGGGAATTCATTGGCACCATAGATGATGAGATTTCAATTATCTCCGTGCTTCAGGCCCAAAAGCTTATGTCACACAGATGCCAAGATTTTCCATTGTCACTGATCAACACTGGTGACAGCAGTAGCCCCCAGCTCTCGGATGTTTCAATGGTTTAAGAATTTTCGGACGTATTTCCAGATGAGCTTCCTTGTTTGCCTCCCAAAAGGTAAGTGAAGTTCATGATCGTGTTGATTCCGGGAACATCACCGACAAAGGCTCCATATAGTATGACTATTAAGGAGTTAGACGAGCTGAAGGTCCAGCTTCAGGAATTGCTTGACAGGGGATTTATTCATCTTAGTGTTTCCCTATAGGGATCTCCAGTGTTATTTGTGAAGAAGAAGGATGGTTCTCTGAGATTGTGCATCGACTACAGACAACTGAATGCAGTAACTATCAAGAACAAGTATCCCTTGTCACGCATTCAAGAGTTATTTGATTAGTTGAAGGATACATCAGTGTATACCAAGATTGATCTGCGTTCGGATATCATCAGTTGAGGGTCAGAGACTCAGAAGACAGTATTCCACACTCGATATGGACACTATGAGTTTTTGGTAATGTCATTTGGGCTTACCAACGCTTCGGCAGTGTTTATGGATCTAATGAACCGGATATTTTTAGAGTATCTAGATTAGTTTTTCATCGTCTTATTTGGTGGACCACGGGGATATCGTGCAACGGAATGCCGAGTAGTTGTCATCTTAGGTATCCACAGTTTGATTTTTAGTTATGGCGTATTTTATAGAAATTTTTAAGAATGTTAGGTATTGAAAATCTGATGGGTTTTAATGCCACAAACCCAAAAATTAAGGGCATATTTTGGATTTGCTGAGTTTGGAGACCTAAACTGCAAATGCACCCCACCTCCTTTTTATTTTCCTTTTCCCCCTTTTTATGCTGAAAAACCTTTCCTCGCCAATTTGCCCGACGCCGCAACTCCCTTTGCCCTTCGCGACTTCTTTCTCCCCTCGCCGCGCACGTGGAGGAAACCGTAACCCTTTCCTTTCGTTCCTCCACTCGGATCTTTCCTTGGTTCTCTTTTTCTCTATGTGCGACCGAAGCCGTCAGAGAAGCAGCCAATCTTCTTGCCCTCCTCTACGAACCCCGCCGAGTGGAGAACCGGCAACTTGATCACATGATTTAGGGTTGAGATCTTTGAAATCGTCTCTGTTCTTGGGATCTCATCTTCTTGTTGGCTATCTTTTTAGGGTTGGGTGATTTCCCTAGATTGGGAGTCTGGTTTGGAGGAGGAGATTATTATTTTTCTCTATTGTGTGTGAGTTTTTCCTTGTGGATCAGAAACATGGGAAGAAGGTCTACGGGTGTGATGGTTCAGATAATGTTTAGGTGTTCAATATTAATTTTGGATGAAGAGGTATCCTAAACAAAGGGTAGCATTCTACTGTGAGCTGGAAATTTGGATTCTGGAAATTGTATGTGGCTTTTGGGATTTGTTCTCTAGCTAATTTATTGTATAGGGTAGTGTTTGTGGCTCTAATCTTGGGGATCTGAACAGAGAAGGGTGGTCTATTTTGGTTAGTTGTGTTCTACCGTAAGCTTGTGTTGGATGGGATTATTTTTGGAGCTGATTAGATTTAGGAATGAAAAGAGGGCAAATCTGGTATGAATTGGATAATCGGTTCTATTTGGAATGGGAGGTTAGCCAGATTCTTGTGGGAATTTTCCACTCGGCTAGGGTCGGTGGTGTTGAATGTGGTGAACTACCTTTGGCCCTAGGGTTGATGTTAGACCTTGACCTATTTTAACTGTACGTTTAGGTTTGATTTAGCTCCGTGGGATTAAAACCAAATGGCAATAATGGGTTAATCCTAATACGACTTAGTAATTAGTTTAGCTAACTTGGTTATTATTGTTTGTTTTGATAATTAAATTATGCCATTTGATACAAGACATTGATCGATTTTTAGACTCGCATGGTTAAATGTGGGAGGTTTACTTGGATACACTCTACACTTAAGGCGGGTACTTCTCCTTTATATCTTGTAGTTTATTGAACTTAAATGCATGACTTGTTTTGTTTCTAAGTAGGACTACTTGACCTTATCTTTAACTTTGATTTCATTGTTGATACTTTTCTTTGCTTGGACTTTGAGCTACTCAAATTTGTGTCCATACAGTCTCACTTGTTGATTTTCTATTCTGTAAAGTATCACTTATATGTGAATACTTAAGAATAATCATTAAACACAACTAGGATTTTAGTTGGCATTAAATATACCCTACCAAGTAGATTAGTTATATGGTTGGTTCTATTATTTAGTTTTCATACCGTTGCATAGTTGTGATTTGATTGATTGTGCATTTAGTATCATGCATCATATCTCCATAGTTGTATGCTGACGAGCATCGACTTCCTTATGATTAAGCCCGCCGTCAATTATTTAGCTGCTCTGCCCACTTAACCACTCATGGGTAGTGGTAGTTGCAGGAGTGCGAGTAGCTATCCTGTAATGTTACACTCGACCACTCATGGATAGTGGATGTTGAAGTTGTAGGCAAGCGGTTGGCACCCTCATCGTTATTTTTGAGGGATAACAGAGTCGTTGGTGACTTCCCCTTTTTCCTGGGGGTTTGAAGTAGTTGACTCCCTAGCATTTTGTCCACTCAACCACTTATAGTAGTGGTAGTTGTTGGAGTGCGTACAGTTGTCACAGCCTTATCCACTCGACCGCACAGATGTGATGTGATGGCGGCTTGACTGGCATCAGGGGTGACACATGTCATTGCATCATATGCATCTATTGCATCTTGTATTTTCTTGTGTTTATTGCATTTGTATGAACTATGATTGTTGCATTTAGTTGACATACATGTACGGTTTATTATTGCACTGTCATTCCGTTTTACACATGTACATATGATATTCTGTTTCAAAGACTGTATACCGTTGTTTATACTTGCTTGTTGTACCTTTTATTTTATCATGTATTTATCTACTCTTATATCCACATAGTCCGTCCGGACTCACCACCCCTGCCATCTAATTCTGTTTCAGGTAGCTGATAGATGCATTATTTGGAGCCAGCAGAGGATCCAGTTGCTAGTCTTACAGTGTCGAGCCCTTTTGGAGTTTTTCCGGCATTTACTTTATTTTCATATTTTCTTTATTTCTGTATTTATTTTATTAATCTGGTATTTATTGTCTTAGTAGAGTTATGTATAGTTTTGAGTGGAGTTATGTTTATACATTTATGGACTGGTATGTTTATCTTTGGATTTAATTTGAGTTTCAATTTGGATATGTGGTTTCTTTTATTTCTATCTCTTTTGTCAATATTAAATGTGTGGTTGTGGAGCTTTTATTTACTATCGTGAAGTCAGCCGAGCTGTGCTATATATTGTTGTGAGACATGTATAAATATTCTAGATTATCCATTGTACAGGGGTGATGCTGTATAATTTTTGAGCGAGCATGAGTCTCTGGAAGTGTGATACTTAGAAAGTACAAGAGAAATAAGAGGTAATATAAGACACTCTCAATCCTCCTCACCACTCTAGAAAATCCACTAAAGAGTTTAGAGAAATAATGAGATAAAATTTTTAACAAACTTAAAAGCTCACAATATATTTTAATCTCAAAAAATTTGTTGCGAACAATACAAATAGTGACCCTTTATAGGTGAGAGATGAATCAAACTCTTTTAAATAAGATTTATATTTTCTAATTCTCATTAAATGAGATTTATATTTCCTAGAGCCTCAAGAATGAAAATTGCATGTAACAATAAAACAAAGCATACAAATACATTAAAGACTTAGGGCATCTTTAATGGTTAAATATCTGAAGGAGGTTTTTGTAATTCTCAATGTGTCACATAGATATTATGTCATAAATGTAAAAAACTATTAGGATATCTCCAATGATTAAAGTTATCAACAAGATTTTTTTATAATTTTCAATATGCCACATCACAAACATAAAAATCTACTATTCTCTATACAATAAAAAAAATCTCTATATAACTTTTTAGTGAACCCTAAATTACAAATCACATATATATAATTCTCATTTAATATCTCTATATAATTTTCATTTAATATTTTAAATAATTATAATCTTTAATTTAATTTATTTATATATTTTAATTAATAAATTAATTAACTTATAATTTTTATTTTAGTTAAATTTATAATTTTTATTTAATATTTTAAATAATTATGATCTTTAATTTTACTTATTTATAATTTTTAATTAATAAATTAATTAATATGAATTTTTATTTAATTTATAATTTTTATTTAATATTTAATTAACTTATAAATTTTAATTTAATTAAAGTCATTTATATTTTTTTTAATTTATCAAATATATTTATTTTCAAAAGAAATAAATACATTTTTAATCATTACTATTTATTTATGAAATAAAATATTATAATTAATTTCTTTAAATTTAATTTTTAATTGTTTTGAAAAGTCAAACATACAATATTATTATATCATTTATTATTGGCTCTACCTCTAAAAAAATAAATTTGAAAATATAAAAACTAAAAATCCCAAAGCTCATGCCTACAATGGTTTTAGCTTTTTTATTTATCTTTTTTGTTTCACAAACCTCTTAAAAATCTTGCATTAGAGATGATCTTGTCTGTACCAAGAAAATCTTCAAGAATATCAAAAACTGATTGATATTTTTCGAATTCCTTAGTAGCATGTTAATCTTTGCATTCCCGAATGGATTTCCAATTTTCCCAAGCAGACTTGAGACTTCCAGCTTTCCCAAGTGGATTCATCTTTTCCGAGTAGATTTCAACTTTTCCTAAGTGGGTTCTTCCTTCATGAGCATATTTCAAGCTAAGCCGATTTTGTCAAAAAAAAAATGACTATAACTTCTTAAGAGCACCCATACTGATGTTAATATATGGATGTTACTCCCAAATGGTATTAAAAAAATAATTAATAAATTTTTTTTAATCTTGGATGATCGGTTCGACCCATGGAAATTTTTTACCGATCGCCATGATAAATCAGACGCTCGCGGTAGACAGTCTAGAAGCTCAGCGTTCTAGAGTTCGCGCCCCATTTGAAAAAAAAATTCCTATAAATACACCATAATTGAAAATTGAATCATAAATATCTAAAATAATAATTAATCATTCTATCGCTACATCATAATTTTAAAGGCCCAAATGGTATTATAAATGGTATTATAACTAATATGGACGGGTGTTATAACACTCACAGAATGCCACATCATTGAACGAGTTCAACAATTTTTTTATATAAAAAAAATCGCATGGCAGTGCGTGCATGGGAGTGATTTAATCCCTCACATGTTTTTTATTAAAAAAATTAAAATTTATAAATAATATTTAGATTATTTTATAATTTACATAATAAATATATTTAAAAATAATATTATTTATTTTAAATAATAATCATTTAAATTAGATAAATAAAATTAAATCTATATTTATTTAAGATAAAATAGGAATAAGATGAATGAGAGGATAGTGAGATCCGTAAATAATAAATGTTAATGTTAAAATGAATGTGAAAAAAATGAAGATGTACATATAACATATATGTGATATGTAAATTTTATATTTTTTGATTAGGTGGTGGATTACATCCAATAGTAAGGTGAATGCCCTAAGTCATATTATTTGTTAGCATCGTTTTTTTAGTTAAAAACTAAACATCCATGACTTTTGAATGATGTATGACATGTCTAGTAATTCGTTCCCAATAAAATCAGATTAATAATTGAAGTTGACACATAAATTTGATAGCTTCCTAAACTTTTCTGTGTAGAACCTATCAACCTTAATACATTGAGGACCATCTAATAGCCTTCAACCAAAGTATCTCATATGGAAGTCATAGTGTCCTCGGAGCTATGGTGCAGTGGTAGGATAATTAGTCGTTAACTTAGGCATTTGTGATTCAATCCTCAGATATGGTGCATTTTGTAAGAATTTTTTCTCCAAATAGGACGCGAACCCTGGGATGCTGGGCTTCTAGACTGCCCACAGTGAGCGCTTCCCGATTTACCTTGGTGACCGGTGAGAAACTTTCGTAGAACCGAGCCGATCATCCCAGGTTTAATTTATCTGCTGCCTGATTCATCATTTTTTTTTCATATGAAAGTCATAGTGCTCCCAGACTATGGTATAACAGAAAGATAATTAGTTATCATCTTAGACATTCACAGTTCGATCCCTAATTATAAAGTATTTTACAGGAATTTTTCCTCTAAATGGGAGGCGAACCCTGGAACGTTGAACTTCTGGATTGTCCATCATGAATACTTTCCGATTTATCTTGACGGCCGATGAAAAATTTTCATGAAACCAAATCGATCGTATGAGATTCTATATTACTCAATAGTATTAATCATTTTTTCATATTTTTTTATATGGAAGTCATAGCTACGAGAATTTGCAAAGAGTTTTCATGGACTGGAACCTGCGTATGGTAGGAAAGGTGACTGTTTTGGTTGCCTTACATCCTTTGCTTAGTAATTCTTAGTTGCACACTAAACTTTGGAGGAGGTACTGGCGTAATAGGAAAAAAAATATATGGATCATAGTACTAAATCAATCATGAACAAACAACAGTTATAATGTGAATGACATTCAAAACATGACAAAGTAGTGTGTCTGTTCTCCCAATGTACTAATCATAGCATTCAGATTAGTAATTTTCATAATTTATCTTTTCAGTGTTGGTCCTGAGACAAATTGGCGGGAGCATTAAAGGAGAGCGAATCGTCTTTTACCACCGTGAATAACATTAGCATCTTAAGGTCACCTGCTACGACAAATCTACATCAAACATTGGCAAGTTTGGATGCCCAGTTTGAGTAGTTTCCGTGAACTATTTGTGAAAGTGAAAACAGAGCATCATGGCCCACTGCTGCATGTTCACGTGCTTGATATTCGTCACTCCTGAAGTCATTCAATTGATGCATTATCAATTGGGAAGGAGTAAAGTTGAGAGCAGTAGTTATTGAACAGCTCACATCATTTTGCCACTTATTGCTGCAAAAAGTTAACAGCAAAAGGAAGTGAGTGAGAAAAGTTAACAGATATGTAACTAACATCAAAAAGTTAAATGAAGGAGGCAAAATATTTGGAGGCAAAACAGCATAAAAATGAATTTCACATTTTCCAAAGCTGACTTCTTTATGATAAGATTCCGATTGCCTTATGCCTCATCTAAGAAGATACTGTGAGTGAGAAAAAAAAAACTAACAGCTAACAAAGGAGTGGTAAATGGAAAGATGTGATACATCTGTAGCAAGACGATGTGGTAAAAGGAAAGGAATGGTATATGCAATTATCAAAACCAAGTTAACAGATATGTATCCATCAGAGTTGTTGAGGCCAAAAGTTCCCCATTTTTACAGTAAATCATTTTTTTTCAAAACCACAAAAGAACCCATAGAATCTACAGTTCGTAGTCATGATAATGAGATAATTACATAGACAATATCTTATGCAAGATAAGGAACAAAAAAAAAATACCAAAACAATCCTTATATTATCCCTTAGACTTCAATTCCATGTCCCACCTTACAAAGAGTAATTTGGTTCTTTTTGTCTGTCCTTGGCTTCATTTTGTGATCTTGAAGCAAACTAGTTGGATAATCCAACTGCTTTTCCTATACATTATTCTGCAATTGCTTCCACATCTGCACCACTACCTCCATCTCCTTTCTTTATAATATGCCTCTCCTGCCATTGCTCCCCATATCAATCCATCTTCAAGCAAAGAAGAATAATTAACATCTTACCACCTGCTTCTTCCTTCTACTTCTTTCTTCTTCTCTTCTTTCATTCTCCATTAACCTTGAGTTTTTATAATGGCATCAGAATCACTCTCCCGAAGCTTGGGTTCTTTTTGGACCCCAAAGCAAAACAAGTTCTTTGAGCAAGCTCTAGCAGTGTATGACAAGGACACACCAGACCGCTGGCAGAATGTAGCTAGGGCTGTTGGAGGAAAAACAGTTGAGGAAGTGAAGAAACACTATGAACTACTCGTGGAGGACCTCAGACACATTGAGTCAGGCCTGGTACCATATCCCAGCTATAAGGCATCTGGCAATAGGGGAAATGGATCTAATGAGGAGCAAAGGTAGACAAACTTATTCCAGTTCTCTCATCATTGTTTCTTCAATCATCCACTCTTGATTTTGCACTTAAATGATAGGGCAGAAGAACATCTAACCATTAATTTGTCGTATCATATTTCCTATCACACATTTCCTGTCTTCTTTTCTCATTCAATTTTTTTTCTTTTTCTGTGGGGCAAGGATAACCATTTCTTTTTGCTTCACGATCAACATGCATTATTTATCCAACCCAAAACTATGGAGGTAATAATTGCTAATTTGTGCTTTTCTGGTAGTTAGATGTCAGAACAAAACATATCTTTTATATTTCTTTTTCTAAAAGATCCAGAGAATGGTGCTATTGCCACCTCATAGGTGAATAGTTGTTTTCAGTATAACATGGTAAAATGAGAAACAAACTGCATATTATGTTTTTAGGCTTTCCTCGGCTTTTTCCCTAGATCAAACCAGCAAGAATTTAGATTTCCAATTGTAAGCTATCCTTTCCAATGCACCAAGCCAATAGTTAATACAAACTTCTAAAATCATTTTTATTTCAGTCATCAATCACTCTTAAGAAACTAAGCTCAGACTCAAATGATTCATTTCAAATCTGGGCAATTCATCATTCATTCTTCTTTAGTTTAGTTTTCTTATATTGCAGTTTCATTTAAATCTGCAATGGCCCTCCAGATAATTTGAATGACTAATGTGTCTTATCATTTGAACATTCAGAATGAGTTACAATTGATTTTAACTAAAAATTTTGCAGGCTCAGATATTTAAAGCTCCAATGAGGCACGGCAATCGTGCTCATGTAATATGGAAATTGTAGAAGAGAAGGCGACGACTTGAATTGCTTGGTTTAGCATGCATAAAATGTTTATTCTCATTTACTATCTAAGAAACAACTTGAACACATCGTGAGAAATTGTTGAATCGATGTAACTACTCCTTGGTAACTTAAATACATGTATAACTGCTTGTCACTAGCAGTAAGGTAGAGCTCGATCCTTCCAGTATTGTATCCATCTGGAATTCAGAATCTATTAACATATCATATTGTACAAACTGGGTTATAAAAGTGCGTGAAACTGAGGCAATCCGACATCAAAATATAAGCACCACAAAAACTCGAGATTAAATTGGAAACCAAAAGACAATATGGACAAGCCTCCCATTTTCTTTGACATCACCCCTAAGTAGTCGATTATTACCTTCATTGGGCATCGCGGGAGGCTAACCAGAGACGCCGGTGTAGGAACGACGAGTGGCGGCCAGGCAGAAGCATTTTCCGCTGGCGAAAATTGGCCGGGGTAAAATTACAAGCACGGGATAGAACACAGCTCTCAAAGCCATACTATTGAAAGATTTTAATTTCCACAAAAATTATAAACTAAATAAAAATATTTGAAATTTTACCAAAAGGCGTATATGAAAATTCATATTTATCAAAAAAAAAATATGTCATACCCTCAGAGACTCATGCTCGCTCGAAAAATGATCAGCATTTTCCTTGTACGATGGACAATCTGAAACATTTATATACATCTCTTAACAATATATAGCACAGTCTCATATAGTTGACATCACAATAGTAAAAAAAAATCTAGAACCACGTATTTAATAACAACATAATAGATAGAAATAAAAGAAATTAAATATCTACATTAAAACTCAAAATAAATCTAATGACAAGCATACCCAGACTATACATAAGTCTACTGAAATGATAAATACCAGTCTAATAAAGTAAATATGGAAATAAAGACACTGCGAAAAATAGAGTAAATGTGGAAACACTCTAATACACTCGACACCATGGGACTGACATCTGGATCCACTCTTGGTTCCAAGTAACTTCTATTGACTACCTGAAACAGAATTAGATGGAAGAGGTGATGAGTTCGGGTGGACTCTGCGAGTATAAAAGTAGATAAATGCATGACATAATAAAAGATATAACAAGCAAGTAGAAACAACAGTATACAGTCTCCGAAATAGAATATCATATATACATGTATAAAATTGAATGATAGTGCAATAATAAATCGTACATGTATGTCAACCAAATGCAACAATCATAGCTCATACAAATACATCAAACACAAGAAAATATAAAATACAATAAATGCATATGATGCAATGACATATGTCACCCCTGACGCCAGTCAAACCGCCATCACATTACATCTATGAGATCGAGTGGGTAGGGTTGTGACAACTATACGCACTTCAGCAACTACCACTACTATAAGTGGTTGAGTGAACAGGATACTAGGGAGTCAACTACTACAAAACCCCAGGAAAAAGAGGGAGCTACCAACAACTTTGTTATCCCTCGAAAATAACGGTGAGGGTGTCAACTAATTGCCAACAACTCCAACATCCACTACCCATGAATGGTCGAGTGTGGCATAATAGGACAGTAAATCGCATTCTAGCAACTACCACTACCCATGAGTGGTTGAGTGGGCAAACCAACTAAATGACTAACGACGGGCTTAACCATACGGAAGCTGATGTTCGTCAGCATGCAACTATACAGATATAGTGCATGATACTAAATGTACAATCAACCAAGTTGCAACTATGCAACGGTATGAAAAATTAATACTAGAATCGATAAACATGCAACTAATCTACTGGGTAGGGTATATCTAATGTCAACTGATCCCGCCATAGCTAACAAGGACGTGGGTTGGCCGGCGTGGCACCCTAAGGTGGCAGGTCGGACCTAAGACTTGCTCCCATGGGTGGCGTTGAGGCCCTGCAAGGGGGAAACATGGGCCTCAATGTCCCTGCCCAGAGAGGCCCAGTCAGACTGACTCCGCTTATAAATCCAGTCGTTCCCTCGCGATGGCCAAGCTGTAATAGCCCTGCTAGTCAGAAGAATGTCTGAGCCCGTGTGTGTAACCCCGACCACGTATGGCTCTCAATCGGGATCCGTTGTTCGGGGAGTCCCCGACCCGGGTCCCAATCCTGCTAGACCTCAACTAGCGCCACTCAACCCTGGGGTTCCCTTATTGCTCTCCCGAGGCGGGAAAGCTCCCTATCAAGTGACCAGAGGGTGAGACTATGGGCTGCCAATCGACATACCCCGAGCGAGCTATGGCTCGGCACTTCATATTCTTGGAGGTTTCTGCTATCAATACTCATACAGATTCTCTGACACCTAGCAGGTGATGATAGTGACCGTCGACGTCCGCCGACTCGAATCTAACACCACTCGTGCCTAGAATCGTAGGAATCTCGCTGGCGTAGTACAATTTCTGGCGGGCGTAGTGAGTGAAGCCTGGTCGTACTATGGAGCCAATCGTAGATGTCCGAAAACACGACGTCGGTTGGCTAGTTGATACTGTTCACTAACTTTGTCCTTGCATAGGACAAAAGGAAGGACAGAGTTGGTCGGCCCTCACGGCTATATATAGGGCCCTCTATCTCCTACTCACAAGTATGCAAAGTTTTGAAGGCTACAGTGTTATTCATTTTCTTCACCTCTTTCTTCTCCACCGGATTCTAACTTGACCATCGAAGGGTCTTGCCTGGAGCGTTCCCGATGGGTTACTAATGGTCTACCTTCTGCAAGGGAAGGATCAATCACTCGTCGAAGCCTTCAGCAGTGCCACGTATTGCCTACCATCCTCCTCCGCCGACAAGTCAGGCCCGTCATTGAGTTAGGAGACCACCTCGCTCGCCGACAGGATCATAATTGGCACTAGAAGGAGGGCACATCGCCTGATTGGGAGTAGGAGATGGGAGGTCCCAACAAAGTGACATTTACCATCACGCCGGAGGAGTATGAGTTCTTGATGGCAGGTCGAACCCAGAAGACTTCCCAACTGCCCCTACCGACAGGCAGCCCTGCTGCTCGAATCCCCAAGCCGTCGGCTGTGGGCCACTCAATGGGACAAGGGAATGCCGCCAAGATAGGGGGCATTCCGATTCCCTTCCCCCCTACCTTCTTCCGACTTAGGGAAGACGAAGCTCACTCGGGGCCTATGGAGTATCAACGTCTAGTCAAGCACATCGGCACCAACTCGATAAGGGAAAGGGCCCAGCCGACCCAGCGCCAGCCCCCCCCCCCTCCCACAAGCAGCTCATTTTCTGCACATATTCTTGAAGACTCTGTCCCCAAGCACCTTTGATTCTTCACCATCCCGGAATACTCGGGGGCGAGTGATCCCGAGGAGTATGTTATGAAGTTTGAGAGCACCACTTTGCTACATCAATACCCCGAGGGCATCAAATGTCGTGCATTCCAGACGACCCTATCGAGACCAGCTCAACGCTGGTTTGATCGACTCCCGGGTGGGTCTATGTCAAGTTTTATGGAGTTTAAGAGGTTGTCTATGTAACACTTCACGAGTAGTCAAAGGCATCATAAGACAAGCTTCAACTTATTTGCATTGAAACAAGTTCCGAAGGAATCACACCGGGACTATATAAAAAGATTCAACGGAGTGGCCATGGACGTACCGACCGCCACACCGTATGTCCTCATCAGTGCTTTTTTCCAGGGGCTACAGGAGGGAGATTTTTTCGCTAACTAATCAGCAAGCCCCCGAGGGACTTTGATAGTCTCTTGGGTAAGGTCGTCAAGTATATTAATGTGGAGGAGGCATAGGCCGCTCGGAGAAAGGAAACTAGCGTCGGCCCAAGACCCGTTCCCCTACAGAATAGCCTTTCATTGGGCGGGCCCATCTGCAGCCCCTGGGGTGCAATCAACCGAGCTGCGACAAAGCAAAGGCACGTACAACAAGTGGCACAGGGGTGTTTGTCGACCCGGTGGAAGCTATATTGTGCTTTCCATCATAGCAACACTCATAACACTGAGGATTGCCGACAGGCTATTGAGGATTGTCGACAGGCTGGTCGAGGTTGGACCCCGACCCCCAAAGGTCAAGGTCGTCAGGCCTCCCTGAAGGTACCCCAAGTTGGGGGTGTTTCCCCGCTAGTCTTGAGCCAGAAGAACCCACCCGAATCCCGTCAGCCGCCCGACAATTATTCCCTCTCGGTAGCATCGAGTCTGAAGATATAGACGAGGACCAGGCCAACCAACAGAATGTCATCAGAGGAAGAGTCCATGTGATCTCGGGGGGACCAACAGGACAAGATTCCAACCGAGCCCGGAAGGCCCAGGTGCACTGATTGGAGATCCACCAGGTAGGGACAAATTCTAGTCAAGCACAAGACCCCCAGATCAGTTTTGGATCACAAGATCTTCAGGGGTTGGAGGTCCCCCACGATGACGCCTTGGTCGTCACTGTCGTGATCACCAATTACGAAATCCATCGCACCATCGTGGACATGGGCAACTCGGTTAACATCTTATACAAAAGAGCTTTTGACCAATTGCAGATCGAGCTGACCCAGCTGGAGCTAGTGGCTACGTCGCTGTTCGGATTCATAGGAAACGTGGTGCAGCCGATCCGCCAAATCAAACTGGCCGTGTCCCTGGGCGAAGAACCCTTAAAGAGGACGAAGTGGTCCACCTTTTTAGTGGTGGATGCCCCTTCCGCCTACAACACCATCCTAGTACGGCCTGCCCTCAACAAGTTTCGGGCAGTAGTCTCAACCTATTACCTTGAGACAAAATTCCCGCTCGGCGACAAGGTTGGCGAAGTTAATGGGGACCAGAAAGTTGCTAGGCAATGTTATGTGGATGACGTCCGGTCGGAGAGTCAAAAGATATGACGACACTCTACCAGCTGCAATATGATACAAGCTTTCGCTTGGGCAAAATTGCATGAGGATAAGGAGGAGGTTTAGCTCCTCCCGGGCGGGAGGATATGAAAATCAAGATAACAGCTGACCTCCATAGTGAGCTAAGGCAGTCGCTAGTGGATTGCTTGGTGCGGAACCAAGACATGTTCTCTTGGTCAATAAAGGACCTCAGAGGGGTTCGACCAGAAGTGGCCAAGCATCATTTGCATGCCTACCCAAGCGCCCGACCAGTTAAGCAGTGCAAGAGGGGTTTCAATGTGGCGTAGAATGAAGTCATCTGGGCGGAGATCGAGAAGCTTTTGGAAGCTGGTAATATCCGGGAGGTGTAATTCCTGGCCTGGCTATCCAACGTGGTCTTAATGGCGAAGCCCGATAACAAGTGGCATGTCTACATCGATTTCCGTGACCTCAATCGTGCATGCCTGAAGGACTGCTACCCATTGCCCAGGATCGACTAGATGGTTGACTCGACGGCTGGCAGCGAGCTCATTTCCATATTGGACGCTGATCAGGAGAAGGTCAGCTTCATCACTGCGGAGAGTACGTATTGTTATATCATCATGCCATTTGGCCTCAAAAATGCAAGGGCTACTTACCAGCGCATGATGAACAAGGTCGTCCGAGCAGATTGGGTGAAACATCGAGATCTATGTCGATGATATCTTGATCAAGGTCGCTCAGTCAACTGATCTGGTGCGTGATGTGGAAGAAACCTGCCGCACCCTTCGGAGGTACGGGTTGAAGTTGAACCCGATCAAGTGCCTCTTCGGAGCGCAGAGTAGAAAGTTCCTCGGCTATATCGTGACCGAGAGGGGTATCGAGGCTAATTCGAGCAAGTTTAAGGTGCTGCTCGACATGTCACTACCGCAGAGTCTAAGAGAAGCTCAAAGGCTTACAGGAAGGATCATGGCTTTATCGAGATTCATCTCCCGGGTGGCCGATAAGAGCCTACCTATCTTCAAAACCGTTCGCCGAGCCTCCAAGTTTCAGTGGGACGCTGACTGTGATAAAGCATTTAAAAAGCTAAAAATCTACTTGGTAGGATTACCTGTTTTGGCCAAGGAGGAGCCGGGGGAGCCTTTGTACGTCTACTTAGCGGCCTCAACTGAGGCGGTTAGCATGATGTTAGTGAGACGAGGGGAGGCCGAACAACAACTGGTGTACTTTTTCGCACATCTACTGAAGGGTGTCGAGTGTTGTTACACTGCACTCGAGATGTTGACCTATGTGTTGATATTAGCCGCCTGATGGCTTCGGTCGTATTTCATAGCACATCCGATTGTTGTCTTGACTAATAGTAGCCTGGGTCGAGTGTTAACGAATCTGGAGGTCTCAGGGTGGTTGATTAAATGGACGACGGAGCTAAGCGAATATGACATATAATATCAGGCTCGCTCAGCCATTAAGGCATAGGCCGTGGCTGATTTTCTTAGCAAGCTGCACTTGGAGGAGACGAAAGATTTCTGGCGGATTTATGTGGACGGGTCGTTGGCTCGGTAAGGAAGTGGAATCGGCATTCTAATGATCTCACCTAAGGAGGAACAACTTCATTTATCTGTGAGACTAGAGTACCGAGCCACTAATAATAAATCGGAATATAAGACTCTCATCGCTGGATTGCAAGCAGCCAGGCATGTGGGCGTGACTCAGATAATCTTGCACTCGGATTCACAGCTAACCACTTAACAGCTCACAGGTTGGTTCAAAATCAACAGTGACTAACTGCAGGCGTATGAAAGGAGTCTTAGATAATCTTCGCTCAACAGCTTGTCGACATGGAAGCGTAGACCCCCGATCTTGGAGAACGCTAGCTGGAAGCCTGGCTCCAAGCGATAGCTCTTGGGCATGGGAGGTTGGGCAGGCAAATCCTCTACCCACTCGGTCGGCCAGGTCGGGGGAGGAGATGAGCGCATGTAGAAGAAGTGGGAATTCCATCCCTTATTGGAAGAGTGGACCTTATCTAAGAAAGTTGATTTGTCTCAAGCTTGAAAGAAAAAATTGCCCGGCTCTTGCTTTTTAAGATAGAAGAAGAAATGGAAAACTCGGGGGTCAAGAGGGACGCGGTATATAGAAAAGATGACTACTGTCTCACACAAAATCCGAACAGAATTCAAGGCCAGCTATGAAAGGGGTACTTGGAAATATCTACAGACCTCCGTAATGAAGGGGTGCAAGGGGAATCTCAAACCGGCTACTAGGTGATCTTTGAACATAGTGAAGTAGCCTGAGGGAGGCTGATGGGGTCAGTCATGACGAGAAGGAAGAGCTAGATGGTGGTCTTCTGGTATCTGATAGACTAAGCGAAGGGTCTCTAGATGACCGAGGGTCAAGGTCGGGAGGGTAGTAGTGTACCATACTCCGGCCAAGGAAGTTGACTCAACCATTAGGTCAGGGTCGGGAATTATAAGAAGGAACTCAGAAAAGAAGGAGAGGAGTACCTAGGGGTTGGGTTCACCGGAAATCGCAGATCACCAGAGCTCACAAGGGTCAGGCGGCGAAGATCGGACAAGA
The DNA here is from genome assembly GCA_024364735.1 of Boesenbergia rotunda. Classification (NCBI taxonomy): domain Eukaryota; kingdom Viridiplantae; phylum Streptophyta; class Magnoliopsida; order Zingiberales; family Zingiberaceae; genus Boesenbergia; species Boesenbergia rotunda. The sequence continues at coordinate 647,978 of JAGFNQ010008401.1, read as the reverse complement.
GAGGAAGTAAAAGCGAAAGGTAAAACGACAAGGGTTAAAATGAGAGGTGAACCTATTTATACTGCATGGGGGATCAGGAGAGCCGTTGGATGCACAGGGGAAAAAAGGCGGGATTAGATCCCGACCGTCGATCTCCCGCTCATTCCCGATGCTTCTAGACCCGTTGCCCTGCCACCGCACGAGTCTGACAGATGACGCTTCGTTGCCAAGGAATCCTAGTCGGGGAATGACACGTGGCAGAGGGGTTAAATGGCGATTTGACGGGGGATTCGGCATTTAATAACTAAGATCCGAAGGCCATGATAAGACCCGCGGGTACGACGTCGTGGGCATCCGACCGGGTGAATAGCCTAGTCAGTCGGACACCTTGCCTCCTTCGACTAGACTTGAAGGGGAGGCGTGCGATCCGGTCGAGTAGGTTTTCTGAGTTGATCGGGAGCCCGGTCGAATCAAGTCTTGGTCGGGTGAAGCTGGTTGAGTCAAGTCTTGGTTAGACCAGGATAGGCGGGTGCACTAGACGTCGATCCAGCTTGAGTGATCAGAATTCGAGGTTACTTGGGCTGGGGGTCGGTCAGCAATATCCGGTCGAACGTTCCCGGTCGGAAGTCACCGGTCGAGGATGTTCGGTCGGGCAAAGTTAGAAGCACTTGTCGAGCTCCCTGGAAAAGGAAGCACTCAGTACAGAGTGGTTTTCCCGGTCGAGAGTTCTCGGTCGGACACCCTGGGTCGGGCACCTTGGGACCGTTCTAAAAACGTGAGCAGTAGAAAAGCCTGGCTAATCTGACCAACAATCTTTACCCGCCTGGTCGGGGTCTGGTAAACCCGTAGTCGCCCGATCAGGCGATCCCGAGTGATCGAATGGCCTCATCAGCAATAAGATTTCCTAAATCTCCCCATTACGAGGAAAAGACTTCTGACATAATCATAACTTGTCAGGATAGCAGACATTAATGAGGGTAGAATTGACCTCTTGATGGACATTTAGGTGGCTATGACAGACTCACAGACTGACTAAAGCTGCCAGAAGGTCAGACTGTCAGCTGGTCAGTTTTTAATGAGAAAAGATTATCGACAAGATAGGGGGCCTCTTCCTCCCCTATATAAAGCTCCCCTGGTCCTTCAGAAAGGGGTTTCGGCAATTGAAATCTCTTCTCCACCTTGTGCTCTTGTTTTTTGTCCGACCTGAGCCACTTGCGTCCCACTAGCTCTCGAGACCGACCCCGACTCACACACTATCGCAACCCCGGTCCTCTTGGTCAGACCGAGTCATCTGAGTGAGAACTTTCTTCGTTTGTCGACAGAATCACTTAACTTAGCAATTAGAATACAACTAGAACCCTTAACCAGTCCGTCTATAAGTCAAAGTCGTTGACCCTGTTACGGGTCCAGGCCGGAACCAGATTGAGATAGAATCTATTAGTATGGTTTACCTCAATCAAAATTGGATTATTTTTTTTGTCATGACTACGACCTGATTTTAATTGATGATCATTTTTTCATTTTATTTTTAAGAAGTAAAGTAATGAAAAGTCAAAATTGTTTCCGTGCTGACTAAATTTTTGGATTATACAACGTTTCAAAGTCAGAATAACAGTTCATCAAATTCGAATCTCCGATCTACTCCAATTCAACATAATTTATGCCTCAATTTAGTTTCTCTAAGTTAAACAAAATTAACAAAGATTCGCTAGAAAATAGCAAAGAAAGAGGTGATAATTTAAAGGTTAAGTCCAACTGCATTGCTCCGATGTCAAACAGATTTCCTCGTTGTTGTCCCAAAATTAACTCCCGAGATCTTATCGACAACCAAGAATTTGCCTTTAAATACTGTAATTCACTCTGTTTCTGCACTAAAGCAACGAACAAAAAAATCGAGAAGGGATCTGAATATTTGCAGTAATAATGGCGGAGAGCGGTTTGAAAATAGAGATCAAGAAGGAGAAGAAGAACAAGTATGCCTTTGCCTGCTCCTTCATTGCCTCCTTCATCTCCATCTTGATGGGTTACGGTGACAACTGCATCCTCTTCTTCTTCTTCAACTTTTTATTTTTTAAATTTAGACCAAGCTCATCCATGGAAATTAATGTATGATTCCCAATGGTTTGAGCAGATACTGGTGTCATGAGCGGCGCCATGTTATTCATCCAGGAAGACCTTAAGGCATCGGACATGCAAATCCAAGTCCTTGCTGGCATCCTTAACGCTTGCGCCCTCATTGGGTCGCTGACCGCAGGGCGAATCTCCGACTTAATCGGCCGCCGCTATACCATCGTTGTAGGCGCCGTCATTTTCTTTGTTGGTTCCGTCCTCATGGGCTTGGGTCTCAACTTTGCCATGCTACTGTCCGGTCGCTGTGTTGCTGGCGTCGGTGTCGGGTACGCGCTCATGATCGCACCTGTATACTCGGCGGAGATTTCTTCGACGTCCTCCCGCGGCCTCCTTAGCTCGCTCCCGGAGATTTGCATCAGCTTTGGAATCCTCAGCGGCTACCTTGCCAACTTCGTCTTCGGCAAGCTCCCGCTCGTCTACAGCTGGCGCGCCATGCTCGGGGTCGCTGCCATTCCATCCATTGCCCTCGCTGCCAGTGTTGTCATGATGCCCGAGTCGCCACGGTGGTTGGTGATGCAGGGCCGGATCAAGGACGCGCGCGACATCCTACTACGCGTCAGCAACAGTGAGGAGGAGGCCGAGCGGCGACTGGAGGAAATCAAGGTCGCAATGGGCATCGACAAGGCGTGCTCCGGCGATGTAGTGGAAGTGGAAACCAAGCACCACGGGGAAGGAGTGTGGAGGGAGATACTCTTCCCAACACCGGCGGTAAGACGAGTGCTCATCGCCACCGTCGGCATCCACGTGTTTCAGCATGCCACCGGAATCGAGGCGGTGGTGTTGTACAGCCCGAGAATCTTCAAGAAGGCCGGGTTGGTGACCAAGGACCAGTTATTTCTAGCGACGATTGCCGTGGGGACGTTCAAGATGGCTTTCATCCTGTTGGCGGTGATGCTGGTGGACAGAGTGGGGCGTCGAAAGATGTTCCTGGGGAGTTTGACGGGGATGATGGCATCGTTGGTTGGGTTGGGGGCGGTGTTGACAGTGGTGGAGCTGGCAGAGGAGAGGGTGGTATGGGCGGAGGTGTTGTGTGTGGTGTTCGTGCTGTCATTCGTGTCATCGTTCTCGTGTGGGCTTGGTCCAGTGACGTGGGTGTACGCCTCAGAGATATTCCCACTGAGGTTGAGAGCGCAGGGGGCGAGCTTGGGGGTGGCCATCAATAGGCTAATGAACTCCACCATGTCCATGTCCTTCATCTCCCTCTACAAGGCCATCACCATCGGCGGTGCCTTCTTCCTCTTCGCAGGCATTGGGGTCTTCGCGTGGGCTTTCTACTACACGTGTTGCCCAGAAACGAAGGGGAGGGCGCTGGAGGAGGAGATGGCCGAGGTCTTCTCGAGGCCCGGTGATAAGAAGCCGTAAAAGAAAATTCTCAGATCTATACACTGTGTAACTAACTCTATTTGAGTAATTTATCCAGCTTCTTCCACTGTTGAATTTAAATTTAGGCCTGTAATTGTTGTTAATCATGGCTAGTTATGTGAGGATGATACAAGATTTAATTAATTTCCGTATTGCAACAAAGGTTGAATTTCCTTTACATAAGAAAAACGACAATTTATCAAAGGGCGTACTCAAAAAATAGTATTTATCAAAAGACGTATCATGATTTTATTGTTACCAAATAACGCATTTATTTTAGTGAACTTCCTCTTATACCCCTCCTGCCAAAGTACTGCATGTCATTCTCTTTCTCTTTCTCTTTCTTAATAACGAATTCCGAGACATTTGAAAATATTTTTTCAGATTTTTTATTTTAAAATAATATATTATGGAATCGAATAAAAAATGTAAGATAAAAACCGAAAAAATATTTCAATTAAAAAAATATCTCATCAAACGTGATTTCAAATATATACAGAGATCATTTTAATAATTTAATAATTTTTAAAAATATAAATAAATAATTTTTTTAATATTTGATTAATATAAATTAATATATTTAATAATATTATTAAATATATTAATATATAAAAAATAAAAAAAAGTTGAAGTTGATTTCAGGCCCACGCTGGGCCTGAAATATTTTATTTTAGGCCCAGCGTGGGCCTAAAATATTTTATTTCAGGCCCAGCGTAGGCCTGAAATAGAAATAACTCAGGGCCTGAAATTAAATGATTTCAGGCCCTGCGTCGAATTGAAATTATGTGTTATGATAGAGTTTTTTACGTAGGTCTAAAATGTAAAGAAACATCTCTTTATATTTTTGAAATCACAATAAAAATTATTGAGAAAGACTATTTTACAAGAAGAATTCTAATTAATATAAAATGACCATTATATTAAAAACAAATTATATATATATATATATATAAGTCAAATATTATTTATTATATTAATTTAATATTATATATTATATTAATATATTATATTTTAATAGATTTTGATTGGAGGGCCTGAAGTCATTTGACTTCAGGCCCTCCTTAGGCCTGAAGTTAGATGACTTCAGGCCCTCTTTGGGCTTGAAGTCATCTGACTTCAGGTCCTGCGTAAATAATTAATTTAATAAAAATAATTAATTATAAAAAAACATCTAATGATTATTTTTGGTGTTCAAACTTCTAATGATTAAAAATTATATTGCAATAGGAGTTTTCTAGGTCTATCAGTGGGTTTCGCTCAAAACCCACTGATATTTTTTCAGAAATCCAGATATGAGAGGTCCATCAGTGGGTTTTGCTCAAAACCCACTGATGGACTAAACTACACCTATTCCTTTGGGAAAAATAATAATTTGAGGTTTAGACACCTAAAATACATTCTCCTAACTCTACCCTAACTATTGATAATGTTTTTTTCAGAAATCCAGATATGAGAGGTCCATCAGTGGGTTTTGCCCAAAACCCACTGATGGAAGAACTAAATTACACCTATTACTTTGAGAAAATTAATAATTTAATAATTTTTAAAAATATAAATAAATAATTTTTTATATTTGATTAATATAAATTAATATATTTAATAATATTATTAAATATATTAATATATAAAAAAAAAGTTGAAGTTGATTTCAGGCCCACGTTGGGCCTGAAATAGAAATAACTCAGGGTCTGAAATTAAATGATTTCAGGCCCTGCGTCGAATTGAAATTATGTGTTATGATAGGGTTTTTTACGTAGGTCTAAAATGTAAAGAAACATCTTTTTATATTTTTGAAATCACAATAAAAATCATTAAGAAAGACTATTTACGAGAGGAATTCTAATTAATATAAAATGACCATTATATTAAAAACGAATTATATATATATATATATATATATATATATAAAAGAAGTCAAATATTATTTATTATATTAATTTAATATTATATATTATATTACTATATTATATTTTAATAGATTTTGATTGGAGGGCCTGAAATCATTTAGGCCTGAAGTCAGATGACTTCAGGCCCTGTGTAAATAATTAATTTAATAAAAATAATTAATTATAAAAAAACTTCTAATGATTATTATTGATGTCCAAACTTTAATGATTAAAAATTATATTGCAATAGGAGTTTTCTAGGTCTATCAGTGGGTTTCGCTCAAAACCCACTGATATTTTTTCAGAAATCCAGATATGAGAGGTCCATCAGTGGGTTTTGCTCAAAACCCACTGATGGACTAAACTACACCTATTGCTTTGGGAAAAATAATAATTTGTGATTTGGACACCTAAAATACATTCTCCTAACTCTACCCTAACTATTGATAATGTTTTTTCAGAAATCCAGATATGGGAGGTCCATCAGTGGGTTTTGCTCAAGACCCACTGATGGACTAAACTACACCTATTCCTTTGGGAAAAATAATAATTTGAGGTTTGGACACCTAAAATACATTCTCCTAACTCTACCCTAACTATTGATAATGTTTTTTCAGAAATTCAGATATGGGAGGTCCATCAGTGGGTTTTGCTCAAAACCCACTGATGGAAGAACTAAACTACACCTATTACTTTGGGAAAATTAATAATTTAATAATTTTTTAATAATATTATTAAATAATATATTTAATAAATTAATAAATAATATAGATTAATATAAATTAATATATTTAATAATATTACATCTTTTGGTAAATAATATTAATAAATATATTTAATAATTTTTTAATAATATTATTAAATATATTAATTTATATTAATCTATATTATTTATTAATTTATTAAATATATTATTTAATAATATTATTAAAAATTATTAAATTATTAATTTTCCCAAAGTAATAGGTGCAGTTTAGTCCATCAGTGGGTTTTGAGCAAAACCCACTGATGGACCTCCCATATCTGGATTTCTGAAAAAACATTATCAATAGTTAGGGTAGAGTTAGGAGAATGTATTTTAGGTGTTCAAACCTCAAATTATTATTTTTTTCAAAGGAATAGGTGTAGTTTAGTCCATTAGTGGGTTTTGAGCAAAACCTACTGATGGACCTCTCATATCTGGATTTCTGAAAAAATATCAGTGGGTTTTGAGCGAAACCCACTGATAGACCTAGAAAACTCCTATTGCAATATAATTTTTAATCATTAGAAGTTTAGACACAAAAAATAATCATTAGAAGTTTTTTTATAATTAATTATTTTTATTAAATTAATTATTTACGCAGGGCCTGAAGTCTGAAATCATAAGGAGGGCCTGAAGTCAAATGACTTCAGGCCCTCCAATCAAAATCTATTAAAATATAATATATTAATATAATATATAATATTAAATTAATATAATAAATAATATTCGACTTTTATATATATATATATATATATATATATATATATATATATATAACTCGTTTTTAATATAATGATCATTTTATATTAATTAGAATTCCTCTCATAAAGTAGTCTTTCTCAATGATTTTTATTGTAATTTCAAAAATATAAAGAGATATTTTTTACATTTTAGACCTATGTAAAAAACCTATCATAACACATGATTTCAATTCGACGCAGGGCCTGAAATCATTTAATTTCAGGCCCTGAGTTATTTCTATTTCAGGCCCACGTTGGGCCTGAAATAAAATATTTCAGGCCCACGCTGGGCCTGAAGTAAAATATTTCAGGCCCAGCGTGGGCCTGAAATCAACTTCAACTTTTTTTTTATTTTTTTATATATTAATATATTTAATAATATTATTAAATATATTAATTTATATTAATCAAATATAAAAAATTATTTATTTATATTTTTAAAAATTATTAAATTATTAATTTTCTCAAAGTAATATGTGTAATTTAGTTCTTCCATCAGTGGGTTTTGGGCAAAACCCACTGATGGACCTCCCATATCTGAATTTCTGAAAAAACATTATCAATAGTTAGGGTAGAGTTAGGAGAATGTATTTTAAGTGTCTAAACCTCAAATTATTATTTTTCCCAAAGGAATAGGTGTAGTTTAGTCCATCAGTGGATTTTGAGCAAAACCCACTGATGGACCTCTCATATCTGGATTTCTAAAAAAATATCAATGGGTTTTGAGCGAAACCCACTAATAGACCTAGAAAACTCCTATTGCAATATAATTTTTAATCATTAGAAGTTTGGACACTAAAAATAATCATTAGATGTTTTTTTATAATTAATTATTTTTATTAAATTAATTATTTATGCAGGGCCTGAAGTCAGATAACTTCAGACCCAAGGAGGGCCTGAGGTCATCTGACTTCAGGCCTAAGGAGGGCCTGAAGTCAAATGACTTCAAGCCCTCCAATCAAAATCTATTAAAATATAATATATTAATATAATATATAATATTAAATTAATATAATAAATAATATTTGACTTCTTTTTATATATATATATATATATATATATATATATATATAATTCGTTTTTAATATAATGGTCATTTTATATTAATTAGAATTTCTCTCATAAAGTAGTCTTTCTAAATGATTTTTATTGTGATTTCAAAAATATAAAGAGATGTTTCTTTACATTTTAGACCTACGTAAAAAACCCTATCATAACACATGATTTCAATTCGACGCAGGGCCTGAAATCATTTAATTTCAGACTCTGAGTTATTTCTATTTCAGGCCTACGCTGGGCCTGAAATAAAATATCTCAGGCCCACGCTAGGCCTGAAATAAAATATTTCAGGCCCAGCGTGGGTCTGAAATCAACTTCAACTTTTTTTTATTTTTTTATATATTAATATATTTAATAATATTATTAAATATATTAATTTATATTAATCAAATATAATAAAATTATTTATTTATATTTTTAAAAATTATTAAATTATTAAAATGATCTCTGTATATATTTGAAATCACGTTTGATGAGATATTTTTTTAATTGAAATATTTTTTCGGTTTTTATCTTACGTTTTTTATCCGATTCCATAATATATTATTTTAAAATAAAAAATCTGAAAAAATCTTTTCAAATGTCTCGAAATTCGTTATTAAGAATGAGAAAGAGAAAGAGAAAGAGAATGAGAATGACATGCAGTACTTTGGCAGGAGGGGTATAAGAGGAAGTTCACTAAAATAAGTGCGTTATTTGGTAACAATGAAATCATGGTACATTTTTTGGTAAATACCAATTTTTAGGTATGCCCTTTAGTAAATTGCTGTAAGAAAAATGATGAATTGGATATTATTGAACTTGAGATAACCGATTCGATTTTATACAAGTTTCTTATCGATCGTTAGAGTAAATCGAAAAGTACTCGTGATGGTCGGCCAAAATAGCATTCCGTAATTGTCCGTCCTATTTGAAGAAAATTTTTTATAAAATATGTCATAATTAGAGATTGAACGGTGAATACATGAGAGATAACATAGTATCCTTTTGCTGTACTATAATTTTGAGGGCAAAATTGGAATGTTAAATAAACATTGTGATCAATTTTTCTCTAGAAAGCTACAATGATATGAATGCATACCATGAGAAATTTTAAATTAACGAATGCAATATAAAAAATTATCATACCATAAAATACGTTATAATAATTATTACTCGATCAATATCATTTTCATCACTATTTCTGTAGATATATTTTAATTAAATTTGTAAAGTGAAATTTTTGATTTGATAAATGGAAGAAATTAAGGGTGCGCTTGGTTCAAACGGAGGAATGAGAATGAGAATGAGAATGAGATTAATTGAGATGGGGAATAGGAATGGATATGATTGATTACAAAGTATTATTTGGTTAGAACTGTATAATCATTACCATTATCATTGATGGTGTTTGGTTTGCCTATAAAGGAATCAATATTAATATCTCATCTCATTCATTACATATAATATTCTATTTAATTAAAAATATAAAATATTATTATTTTTTATATCATAATTTTAAAAAATAACATAAAAATATGTATGCCAAACAGAATACAAGTAAAGGCGTGTATACTTGTCTTACCATACAAAATAAGTCCACGAGAATTTATCATAGCACAAGCAGAGTTCTTGACTCCAACTTTATCATCATAAAATTTGTAGCAGAAATGCCTATATATTTACATTCAACTGTTTCGGCAATAATTTCAAGGAAGATGAGCAAAAGTTTATAATACAACTGTTGCATTGTCTAGTATTTACTTCAGTAATCAATCATCTGCCCGCCGTTGCCACAAGATCTTCTAAAGAACACCATTCTTCCTTCTTCAGTATCTACAACGAGAAGTTCCTTATGTTAGGCATCCTTTTCATAGTAAAAATGGAGACACATTTATTGGTCCATTGCTGAATATAAAAATTATTAGGAGTTTCAGTCGACTGATGTAAACTGGAACTGAAAGCTCCCTTGATTTCTTTCTTTCCTGGATAATTATAGGAATGCAACACAGAAGCATCATGTTCGCTATAGATAGAGATGCAAATGGGCTATCAGGGAGTTTGATGATGTCACTGTATGGAACACAGAAGCATCATGTTAAAACAAAAACAAACACAAACTTTCTGCTAATACAAGATAATGTCAATAGATTATCAAAGCATTTACGTAATGACAATATTATAACTCCAACATTACAACTGTTTTTCAAAATAACATGGTTATGTAACATCAAATGTATTATGTTGGAATTATGCACAAAAGCCAACAAACAAAAAGCAAAAGCTAATGTAAACCACAGAACCCAAACATAGTTCACGGATTGGAAGATGGATGAATAAACCCAAGCACAAAGGACCGTCTCAAATGACTTGGCAACGCGAACATAACCTCAACTTTCGTAGGGTCCTTGTAGCAAATTTCAACTGCTTTACCAATATCCATTTGAGGTATGCCAATGGTAATTAATTCTTCAATAACCTCCTGCATCTTGTCAGCACCTAGGGATTCAGATTTAGATTCCGCAATCAAAGCATTTGTAACAGCAGCATATTATGATGTCATCTGATCACAAATGGACTCAAATTTGGTACTAAAGTTATCCAACCTTGAATCAATCCTTTGTTGAAATGTTTCTGATTTTTTTTTCTTAAGGAAACTTTCCCTTCTTGGTGAGAGTTTTTTTCTTTTCTTGGATGATGTGTTGCATGATGAAGTTGTACGTGAGCCTTGTGAGTGAGAGACGACAACAGGTACATCTTCACTGTCTGAAGAAGAACTCACAATCACATTCTTCTGACAACTAGGATCCATGCTTGCATCAGCTATATCTTCAGCTCCAAGCCCTGTCGCTCTATCTTTACCCCACACCATGTCTAGTTTGAGCAAATATGGGAATGTAAAATCTCGCAATCCCGCAGCACTAGGGTGAGTCTATAGAAAAGAAATGGGCATAAGGGCAAGAAAAAAAAACATACGTAATGTTTAGAAAATGTAAAGATATAAGAGATATAACCAATGAAGTAAATGCTCAATAAATGACCGATGAGAGTTTGGAATCACTTACCTGGCACCATTCATCAAACCATTGTTTTTCACAGTTAATCCTATTCTCAACCTCATCCCACTGGCAACCACTTTGCATGCACATCTCGGAAATGGGATTGTACTTGCTTCTAAGATATCTGATCTTTGATTCAATATGAGGAATAACATCTTTGTTGAAACTGGGAATCTTACTCACGATCATTTTACGTAGTTGACCCATGTAATTATTCTTAAATCTAGAGTCTGCTTTCCATAATGGATCACAAGCTAGCTCTTGGAGGGCATCAACCAAAGCCTCAACCTCATCGTCAGACCAAAATTGTTTGTTTTTTCCCCGTCCACGAGCAACAGGGTTAGAGGTAGTCCTCCTACAAAAATTGGCAATGCAAGATGCACGACATAAATACCATACAATATAAAAAGGAACTTCATTAAATCTGAAGTTTTAAACACAAGAAAATCTGAAACACAATAACTTCAAAATATGTGTATTAATCATTCAAGTACAAACATAAATTCAAATCACATCCTTGTTGTAATAAGCATACAAAACAAGCACTAATTAATATCATTGCCACTGGATCTAGTGGACCATGTGTTATACATATTAGTGGCCAAATTATTTCTAAATTCAAGCCATTCATTACTTGAATTAATTTGTGTAATATGCTCTACTTCGTCATCATCACTTCCCTCATCCCTGTCCTCTTCTTCTTGTTCCACGACTGACTCTTGTGGATCAAAACTCATAAACTTGCGAATTAAGTTGTGCAAAAGACAACATGTCATTATGAAGTGAACTTTGATTTGAATGGAAAAGAACGAAGGAGATGCAAGAATCTTCCATCTTTCTTTCAATAACCCGAAGCATCTTTCTATAACATTTCTAGCTTTGGAATGCTTCATGTTGAAGTATTCCTCTGGGGTCTCTGGTCTATGACCATCAAATTCTTTGAGGTGATATCGTTGTCCTCGATAAGGAACAAGAAATCCTTTCGCATTGCAATATCCAGAGTCAACCAAGTAATAACAACCTTCATAGTTGAAAAATAAATACAAATTGAGTAGCATGAAAAAAATAAAAATGAAAATTTCGTCGTTGACTGGATATTGCATCATCACTTACCTAGAGGGACTCTTAGACCATTAGGTCTTGAGATCGCATCGCGAAGCATGCGACCATCATGCGCTGAACCCTCCCATCCAGACAATACATATATAAATTGCATATTTGGACAACACACGCCTAATACGTTTGTTGAAATACAACCTTTTCTCGTGCGATACCGAGATTTATTCTCATTTGGAGGTGTAACTTTAATTAACGTTCCATCTAATGCTCCTAAGCAACCCTACAAATTGAAGGAGTATGTGATTAGCATCTATAGTCAACACTACATGAAACATCTGCTCCAATTTTTATGTATTAGAATATTAAAATGTATAATGACATCAAAGTACCTGAAAATATTTCCATTTCTCATCCTGACAATCTTGAGAGATAGGTTCTGGCTTCTTCAGTAAAATTTGATGTAATTTCAAAATTGCATGAAGAACCACATGAAATTGCCGACTCACGGTTTCTGTACTACGATAAAAAAGTAGAGAAATTGTCCTACTTTTTTTGTGATGGGCCAAGATATATATGAACATTGCTACAACCTCCTCTATTGATGTGTTCCTAGTGGACCTCAAACCTCCAACATCTCTTACCATATCACACAATACTCTAAAGGTTGCCCTATCCATTCGAAGTTGACTAATGCAAGTCGCATCACACTCTATTGTCATATCTAGCCATCCATCTAGTTCGAGAGATTATTTTTTCTTCTTTTGTTTTGATATCACGAATCTTTTCTTGAATGTAGGAACAAATGACTACATAACATAGAGCAAATAAAACGACCAGCATATTGTTTGTTGTTTGTTGATGCAATAATAGCTTCTTTAGTTTTCGTCGTTGTTCAGTGATAGGATGGCGAGCCATTTTATCTACATTGAAAAAAATTAAGGAAATAATTGATAAAAATCAGAAAAGTAGTGTAAACACCATTAGGAGTAAGCAAATTGGTCACCATTTTAAAAAACAAAAATAATAACAATCTAGTAGCATCCTATATGCAAAATCAAAATAAATCCATACTTTATGCAGAAATCAACACCGACCCAAAAAAATTATACAATTGGGAAAGGTAAACCATAATACCTAAAGCCACAAAAACTGCGTTTCTGTAGAAATCACAAAAATTGCATTTATGCAGAAATCAACAAAACTTGCAGAAATCACAAAAACGCACTGCAGAAATCACAAAAATTGCATTTCTGCAGAAACTACAATTTTAGGACAGTAATAAAGAACTCAAAATCTGCGTTTCTGTAGAAATCAACAAAAAATCTGTGCAAAATCATCAACGATTTCTTCCCCATCCAGAAATTATTGAAGCGGAAGAAAGGGAAAGGAAACCTCAAAGTGAAGTTGAAGCGATAGCCCAATGATGCCGGTGGTCGAAGCGACTTTCTTGTGGCGATGCCGTTCTTCGATCTTCTCCTTTAAAGATCTATTTTTGCATAAATCATTTGAGACAATCTGTGATTAGGGCAGAATTCTTGATGGTGCGGATTTATTGAAGAAGACGAAAGTTATGGAGAGAGCAAGAGCTGCGTTCAAGGTGGAGTTACCTGGGATCGCAGCGCTTTGGAGTTGCTAGCTGGGGAGAAAAATTTCGCAGCTTCTTCTAGGTTTGCTTGAGGCCTTCTGCTAGCTTGGGATTTATTGCGGCGCTTGGGGTTTACGTGATTTATCGCGGCGCTTGGGGCTTTTCATTCCCCCCAAAATGGGGAGGAATGGATGAATACATCGAATAGCGTAATCAAAACACTGTTCCGTAATTATACCATTGAACCAAACAGACAGATTGATTTCCTTTCCCTTTGTAGAGCTCAAATATCACGTACCAAGTGCCTCCTAAGATATTTAATTCAATTGATTGATAAGTATAAAGATATAAATACAAAAGCAATCATACTAATGATTTGTAAATTCTGAAACTATCTCATTATCTGTGACCTTATAACATAGTCATTTAGGCCATCCGTCGTTAGATACTTTGTGATAGTCTTTGTCTTCCTTGGCCTTTCATTTTCTACGGATGTTTTGTCAAATTTTTCTTGCACTTCATGCAATATTAATAAAAGTCATAAGCTATCTTTTCATAAATCTAGTTTTTTGTCCCGTGCTCCTTTGGATATTGTCTTCTCAGATGTATGGATATCTCCTATTTCATCATTTGATGAGCTAAGATATTATGTTATCTTCGTTGATCACTTTACAAAGTATATATGACTTTATCCTCTTCATAAAAAATTGAATGCATACTCCACCTTTATTGTGTTTAAAATTTTTGTTGAAAATCGATTCTCAAGCACTATCAAAACTCTCTTCACTGATAATGAGGGTGAATTCTTAGCACTTCGCTCCTTTCTTACTCTCATGCTAGCAATCATCTTACCACCCCTCTACATACTCTTGAATACAATGGATACTCTGAACATCGTCATCGTCACATAGTCGAAATTGGTCTTACTCTATTGCACAGAGCGTCTATTCCACTTATTTTTTTTGGGCATTTTGCTTTTCTTGTGGCTATCTATTTGATTAACCGCATGCCTATGGTTGGTCTTTCTTACGCGTTCTCTTTTAAAAAATTATTCGCCACTGGCCCTAATCGTTCGAAGGTTCGTGTCTTCAGCTGTTTGTGTTTTCTATGGTTACGCCCCTACTCTCGCCACAAGCTTGATTCCAAGTCAACCTCCTATGTCTTTCTTAATTATTGTGCCACTCAAAGTGTCTTCCTGTGCAATGATCTCACACTTAAAAAATCTTTGTATCTCGTCATGTTAAGTTTGTGGAACATATTTTTCCATTTGCTAACACCTCCTCCCTGGATTCCGTAGTAATAGACACTGACTCTGAGCTTTCTGCTGCACCAGTCCTTTCGTGGGACCTTCCAACACTGATGCCGCAACCCAATAGTTGTAGCCATTTGTAGTGACTCCTTCCCCGTCGCCATCGCTGTCGTCCACACTGCTTGATGGTGCCTAGCCTTCTAGCCCATCACCTCCCTCTTCCCCTCGCACTTCCCTAAACCAACATCCAATGCAAACTCGCTCCAAAAATTCCATCTACAAACCCAACCTAAAATATATCCTTTATACTAGCCTTTCACAGTCTTGTGAACCATTATCTATCACGCAGACGCTCAAGGATCAGAATTGGGTAAAGGCCATGCACGAGGAGTATGATGCTCTTCTCCGTAATCAGACTTGGACTCTTGTCCCACCTTCGCTAGAGCAGAATCTTGTGGATAACAAGTGGGTGTTTCAAATTTATGCATGCCCCTTCAGAGAATATTTATTTTCTTTACGGTCAACAAGCTTTCATAGTTTATAGATGCCCCCTCAGAGACACACTGGGGCACTGTGAAGCGTCTACATAATAGCCTCCAAGCAGTGAATAAGTGCATAATACCAATAACCAATGAGTGATTTGAGAAGTTGTATATTTCTGTAATAATTGATCTCTAAATTGTTGAAATGGAATCAACATAGTTGAAATATAATCAATTATAAATGGAATCATTCACTAGAAAATGAGCAGTGAATTTAGTGCATAATACCAACAAGCAGTGAGTAGACTGCTCTAAGCTGTAATGGGGCTGAGTCGACACCTTCAAGCTCGGATGGGGTTGGGTCGACGAGACAAAGCTCGGGCTGGGTTAAGACTGAAATCAAAAGAAAGAAGGAAGATTAGGGTTCGGAGGAAGAAAGGAAAAAAGGGCACAATACCAACAAGTCGTGAGGAGTCGCGGACGAATTAGGGCTTTGGAGTCGATGCTTCCAAGCTCGGACGAGGCTAGGTCTCCAAGAGCTCCAGTGAGGCGTCGATGGGATTGGGTGTTTGTCGGAGTCAAAACCCAAGTAGTGCGGCGCCCTCGCAACAAGAAAGCTAGGACTCGGACGGAGCTGGCTCTTCAAGGAGCTCCAATGATGCGTTGACTAGACGAAGCTCGGTGTTTGTCAAAGTCGTGGACAAAACCGTTGTAGTGCAGCACCCTCGCAACAAGTTGCGGAGGGAGGAAGAAGGCAATGTGGCGCAAGCTAGGGTTCGAGAAAAAGAAAAGAAAACTTTGAGCTTTTACGTTGTGTTCGGACCATGTGGTGTGAACAACTTGGAACGCCACGTTGTTCACGTGACCTTTCACTCTCCGAATCATTTCTGTTAGTTTATGCATAGGGTGTGACTATATGTTGACGACAAATAATTAAGTGAAGATTATTAACAGGGCACATTATACGCTATCAATATTTTATAATATTTATTAACAATGTATATTTTTTTGCATGCCGTTATATATATATATATATATATATAGCTCACTCTGCACGTCATTAATATTAAGTTTTAACAATGCACTTTGCACGTTGTAGAAAAGTTTATTGACAGTGTATTTTTTTGTACGCGTTGTTATTTATATAAACATTATACTATCCGCAACATATATAATTAAGTGCACTGTAAAAACTATTTTTAACTACATGCTTTAATCGTGCACCGTTGATGATGCGCTGCGGAAAGTCATATTTATTATAGTGGTATTATCTAACAAATGGAATATATCCGGAATGAGCAATTTTCGTGAAGACTTTTCTTTACTTAGAAGATCCTAAGAGGAGGTTAGTTAAGGAAAGACAAGAGGTAGTAATAAAAGATGTTGAATGAGCATTTGAGGTGCTCCAAGCTTGATGGGCAATTGTTAGAGGTTCAACTCGTTATTGGTATAGAAACAAGTTAAAGTATATTATGTTAACATATATTATTTTACACAACATGATTGTTGAAGATGATGGAGTCATGTGATAAATTGGTATAATAATGAAGGTGACAAACTTGCACAACCCGTCCATGGCTCAAATCGAGGATTTCATAATTATCTCCGAATAAATTTAATTTGAACTATGTGACAGTCATGCGCATCACCAACTTCATATCAACTTAGTTGAACATATTTAATCATAATATAAAAACAACCCTTGAATTAGTATTTTATAGTTTTATTTTATATTTAATTTAAATGTTATTTTTTAATTTATGTAAGTATGATTTTTTTAAACGTTGTATTCTTTTATTTCAAAATTATAATAATATTTTAATTTTAAATAAATGGCAATTTTAAAATAAGAAAATAATGTTTTACCTGATAAATATATTTAAAATAATATTATTATTTATTTTAAATAATATTCATTTAAATTATGTAAATAAAATTATTAATTATATTTATTTACGGTAAAATAAACAATAAAGATGAATGAGCGGATGCGGGACCTCTAAATAATGAATTTTAATATTAAAATGAATATGGAAAAATAAATATATTAATATAATATATATATGATATGTGGACCTAATAAATAATGAATGTTAATTTTAAAATGAATATAAAAAAATAAAAATATTAATATAATATATATGTGATATATATATCATATATTTTTAATGAGATAATAGATATTATAATAACATCGAATATGGATACACTGATTAAATTTCCTATCGTGACGGTTAAACATGGACGTCACGGAAAGTTATCACATGTCAGACACATGTCAGACCAACAGTAAGTGGTTAACAAATATATATATATATATATACACGCTCCGTACGCAATTTACCACGGTGGCAATCTCAATCAGATTATTTTATTATTATTTTCTCTTTGTTTTATGGCAATTAATCTTTTATTTTTTTTCTTTGTTTTCCTCTCCACGCTTCTGCCGCCTCGCTTCCTTTCGTTGCTGCCGATCCTTCTTCCTCTTCATCGCTGTTGCCGCCTCGCTTCCTTTCGCTTCCCATGGATTTTGTTCTACACAAAATGCTCATCTGAGACAGTGACAAGAAAGCCCAGGATTAGAAGAAGTGCTAAACCCATACTTGATATCAAAAGAGTTGCTGCACTCATTAACAGCTCTCTTACAGCAGAGTGTTCCAATACAAAGTCCGAAGAGCAGCATGACGGCAACTGTTTTGTCGATGTTTTGGCTGCTGCTATGGGACCAGTTTCCATATCTGAGACGAAGCGAAGCAGGCTTTTTGGATTCTGGGATGGTCGCCAACATGCAGCAGCTTCTCCCCCTGCTCGCCGCCCTCTGCTTCGCCCTCCCCTGCGCAGCTCTGGCCGCCCCCATCTCCAAGCTCACCGTCGACGGCAGCGTTTATTGCGACACCTGCCGCACCGGCTTCGTCACCGCCGCCAGCCACTACATTCAAGGTATGCATATTAGCTTGGACAAAAATCAACAAGGTGTGCTGCTGATCAGTTGGCGACCATCCTTAATTTCACCTTGTTTAATTAATTAATTAATTAATTAAATTGATGGAGAGGTGAAAATTAAGGGAGGAGGGCAATTCGGCGCAGCAGCTGCTCCTCCTTTTATAGCGTAGGTTCCATCCATCCCCCACGGCTACGCATCGTCTGCGCGGCTAAGGGATTAATGAGAAAACTAAAACCCCTTTAGATATATTGGAACAGAGGGCTGGAATCCTTCAAGGAGGTGGAGTCGGGAGAAGAGAAAAACACACTCGGAGAAATGGATGGCGACATGGACGATGAGCCCAGCGTGAGCAGCAAGTGGTCTCCATGGTCTTCGACGCCGCCTCTTGCTCCGATCTCGCGCAGCGACGACGGCGACCATCTTTTCTCGTCGGCGCCGAGGCCGGAGCCGCGGAGTGAGGACGAAGATGGAGATTTTCCGACGGTGCTTCCTTGGCTCTGGCCAGGAAGATCGGCAATGGCAAGGGGAGAGCTCCGACGGTGCTCCCTTGGGCGGCAACGACACAAAGGGTTTCGACCCTTTTCTTTGTTCGCCGACACAGCGACAACACAAAGGGTTTCGACCCTTTTCTTTGTTTCTTTGTTCGCCGACGCAGCGACGACACAAAGGGTTTCGACCCTTTTCTTTGTTCGCCGACGCAGACGAAAGGAAGCGAGGCGGCAGAAACGTGGAGAGGAAAACAAAGAAAAAAAAACAAAAGATTAATTGTCATAAAACAAGAGAAAATAATAATAAAATAATCTGATTGCCACCGTGGCAATTGCGTACGGAGCGTACAAGATGAGAATGCACCATAACATCACTGTGTGTGTGTGTGTGTGTGTGTGTGTGTGTGTGACGAAAGGAAGCGAGGCGGCAGAAACGTGGAGAGGAAAACAAAGAAAAAAAAACAAAAGATTAATTGTCATAAAACAAGAGAAAATAATAATAAAATAATCTGATTGCCACCGTGGCAATTGCGTACGGAGCGTACAAGATGAGAATGCACCATAACATCACTGGTGTGTGTGTGTGTGTGTGTGTGTGGTGTGTGTGTGTGTGTGTGTGTGTGTGTGTGGTGTGTGTGTGTGTGTGGTGTGTGTGTGTGTGTGTGTGTGTTGTGTGTGTGTGTGTGTGTTGTTGTGTTGTGTGTGTGTGTGTGTTGTGTGTGTGTGTGTGTGTGTGTTATGCTGCGGATTGCGCGCCTGGTGAGGTCACGGTCGTCGCTTGCGGACTTCCTTGGCCGGCAACTCCTCCACACTAACGGCGACCTTCGACCGTCGCCCCCGAACAAAACTATAACCCAGGGGGTGTGAGCGATGAACCCTAGGGGGTAGGGTGAAACCGTCGGGGTAGGGTGAAACCGTCGGGGGTACGGTGATCGGTCACGGAGAGGCTCGGCGAGTCCTCCGATCGTACTGGCGGCCTTCAGCCGTCACCCCCGAACAAAACTATAACCCGAGGGGGGGGGGGTGAGCGATGAACCCTAAGGGGTAGGGTGAACCCGTCGAGATACGGTGAACCTGTCGGAGTACGGTGAACCCGTCGAGGTACGCTCCCGAGCTTTCTCGAGTCCCTCCGTAACCGATCAGACAATGGCTGATCGGTCAGGGGATCGATCAGACAATGACTGATCGGTCACGGATTGGCATGATTGGTCACGGTGATCGATCATGCGTTGTCGCGCACGCGATCCACAGGGCGCGGTCCGCAGCAGAGCAATATATATATATATATATATATATATATATATATATATATATATAAAGAATAATAATATTAACAATGAGCTGTGATATAAAAAATTCAACGAAACGTTTAATAAATAACGTGACATTTTATATGTACATATCTGATTATCGCTCGAACATCATTGGTGGTCTCCGGCCGCTGCTCCAATCAAACTGTACCTTGGGAGACATGATAAACCCGTCAAAAATTGCTACATGCAAAATATCATATTATTCCTTGAGAATTTTTGACTGAGTATATTATTTTCCTACTAAATATTAAGTATAAGTATGTACGTGTGTAAATAATTAAGCGACAAATAATATAAAATACATACTATTAATAATAAAATATAGTTAATTTAAATTCCTTCCTAACTAAGAGTATGCCCAATGCATATAAGATTCATGATAGATTTTTAAAATTAAAAAAATTAAATAAAAAGTTTTGAACCATTACCCTGTAATGAGATTTGAAATTTGTAATTTAAGATCAATAATGAAAACACAATATTTTATTTATCTCGAAATTGATATAATATGTATGGAGTCATACAATTACATACTATAAATTCGATCATAAAAGTTCTAATTATTAAAAATATTTTAATAAATTTTTATATTGTAGATATAACATATTGAGATTAGGAAAAAATTTCATTTAAACTTAACTATTGAAGATTTACCTAGATCAATTATATATCTATCTAGACTAAACTTATATAAAAATTCAGATGTCATTTGCGGCCACTTTTTTTCATATTCCATAGATTATATTTATTTAACATGGATAATAAATGACTAAAGTTTGACAGCCTCAAGTTCACTAATATTTCGGCAATTTACCAAAGGACGCACATGAGAATTGATATTTATCAAAAAGCGTACCATGGTTTCATTTTTACCAAAAGGCATATTCATTTAAGTAAACTTCCTTTTATACCTCTTCCGCCAAAAATAATCTTTCTCTTTCTCAGTAACAAATCCCGAGGCAACTGAATATGCTTTTTCAGATTTGTCGTTTTAAAATAATATATTTAAAAATCGGGTAAAAAATGTAAGGTAAAGAAAGAAAAATTATTTACATTAACACAAAGCTCTCTTCCGATATGATTTTAAAAATCTAAAGTGATGATTTTTTATATTTGATTAATATAAATTAATATATTAAATAATATTAAATAAATATATTAATATATAAAAAAGACTTAAAAATTGAAAAGGTCTGAAATTTTTTGATTTCAAATCCAGCGTGGAGTGTGGGCCTGAAATATAAATATTTCAGGCTCAGCGTAGGCCTGAAACAAAAGATTTCAGGCCCTGCTCAGGGCCTGATATCAAATGATTTCAGGTCATGCGTCGGCCTAAAATCATGTGTTATGATAGAATTTTTTACGTAGGCCAGAAACGTAAAGAAACATTTCTTTATATTTTTAAAATCACAATAAAAATCACAGAAAAAGACTACCTTATGTGAGACATGCTAATTAATATAAAACGTGCATTATATTAAAAATGACTTTATATATATATATATATATATATATATATATATATATAATATATATATATATATATATATATATCGATTCTTATATATAAAGAAAAAGCAACTTCAACTTCAATAACAGGGCCTGAAATGATTTCAGTCCCTGCATGATTATATAAAATTAATAAATATAAAAAAATAATTAATAAAGATAATAATATATATTAATCAGTAAAATTAGCAAATTTTAGAAGGAGGGCATGAACTCAAAAAATTTCAGGCCCAGTATGGGCCTGTAATAAAAGATTTCAGGCCTAGTGTGGGCTTGAAATAGAATGATTTCAGGCCCAGCGTGAGCCTGAAATAGAAATATTTCAGGCTCTGTGTCGACCTGAAATTATGTGTTATGATAGGATTTTTTATGTAGGCCTGAAACGTAAAGAAATATCTCTTTATATTTTTGAAATTACAATAAAAACCACCGAGAAAGATTACCTTACCTGAGGTATTTTAATTAATATAAAACGAGAATTATATTAAAAACGAACTTTTATATATATATATATATATATATTCATTTGAAGAAAAAAAATGAAACATTAATGCATTACTTTTCTATTTAATCATTTTTCTCAACTGAGAACTAATTTGAGTATGTTAAAATGATTTTTTACAGCATGAAATCAGTTGATTTCACGCCTTACATGATTCTATAAAATTAATAAATATAAAAAAATAATTAAGTGAGATAATAATATATATTGATCAGTAAAATTAAAGATATAAAGATGATTTACTAAAACAAGCTATGATTCTACATTATTACTGTATCGTTCTGTGCCAACTGATATGGTATGTGAGCGTCAGTGGGTTTTGGTGAAAATCCACTGATAGACCTAAAAATTTCTATTGCAACATAATTTATAATCATTAAAAGTTTGGACAACAAAAATATCATCTCCTAGCTTAACTCTAACTATTGATATTGGGTTTTGAGAAATCTAAATATCCTAGGTCCATCAATGGGTTTTGGTGAAAACTCACTAATAGACATAAAAACTTCTATTGCAACATAATTTATAATCATTAGAAGTTTGGACACCAAAAATATCATCTCCTAGAACTATTGATATTTTTATTTAATTTAATAAATCATGATTAAATATTATTAAAAAAATTTTAAAATAAAAAAATTTTAGAAGAAGGGCCTGAACACATCTGTGTTTAGGCCTAAGGAGGTGGTATTTTCTAAAATTTTTCTAGATATGTTAGGTCTATCAATGAGCAAAACTCACTGATATACTTAAACTACTCCTATAGCCTTGGTGAGACAGCAAGATTAGAGGTTTGGACACCAAAAATATCATCTCCTAGCTCATCCCTGTCTACTGATATAGGGTTTTCTAAATTCCAAATATGGTAGGTCCATCAGTGAGTTTTGCTCAAAACTCACTGATATACCTAAACTACTCCTATAGCCTTGGTGAGACAGCAAGATTAGAGGTTTGGACACCAAAAATATCATCTCCTAGCTCATCCCTGTCTACTGATATAGGGTTTTCAGAATTCCAGATATGGTAGGTCCATTAGTGAGTTTTGCTCAAAACTCACTGATATACCTAAACTACTCCTATAGCCTTGGTGAGACAGCAAGATTAGAGGTTTAAACACCAAAAATATCATCTCCTAGCTCATCCTTGTCTACTGATATAGGGTTTTCAGAATTCCAGATATGGTAGGTCCATTAGTGAGTTTTGCTCAAAACTCACTGATATACCTAAGCTATTCCTATAGCCTTGGTGAGACAACAAGATTAGAGGTTTGGACACCAAAAATATCATCTCCTAGCTCAACCCTGTCTACTGATATAGGATTTTCAGAATTCCAGATATGGTAAGTCCATCAGTGAGTTTTGCTCAAAACTCACTGATATACCTAAACTACTCCTATAACATTGGTGATACATCAAGATTAGAGGTTTGGACACCTTAGGAGATGGTATTTTTCTAATGATTGTAAATTATATTGTAATAGGAGTTTTTTAGGTCTATCAGTAGGTTTTCACCAAAACCCACTTATGTTCTCATACTGTATCAATTGACACAGAACGATACAACAATAATGTAGAATCATAGCTTGTTTTAGTAAATCATCCTTATATCTTTAATTTTGCTGATCAATATATATTATTATCTCTATTAATTATTTTTTTATATTTATTAATTTTATATAATCATGTAGGGCCTGAAATCAATTGATTTCAGGCCCTTCTGTTGAAGTTATTTTTTCTTTATATATAGGAATCGATATATATATATATATATTTTCGTTTTTAATATAATACACATTTTATATTAATTAGAATGTATCACGTAAGGTAGTATTTTTCAATGATTTTTATTGCGATTTCAAAAATATAAAGAGATGTTTCTTTACGTTTCAGGCCTACGTAAAAAACCCTATCATAACACATGATTTCAGCCCGATGCAGGACCTAAATTTTTTTGTTTCAGGCTCACGCTGGACTTGAAATATTTCTATTTCAGGCCCACGCGGGGCCTGAAATCTTTTATTTCAGGCCCACGTTGGGTCTGAAATCAAAAGATTTCAGGCCTTTTTAATTTCAAGTCATTTTTATATATTAATATATTTATTAAATATTGTTTAATATATTAATTTATATTAATCAAATATAAAAAATTATCACTTTATAGTAAAATCATGTTGGAAGAGAGCTTTCTGTTAGTGGAAATAATTTTTCTTTCTTTACCTTATGTTTTTTAGCCGATTCCTAAATATATTATTTTAAAATGACAAATCTGAAAAAGCAGATTCAGTTGCCTCGGGATTTGTTACTGTGAAAGAGAAAGAAAAATGTTATTTTTGGTGGAAGAGGTATAAAAGGAAGTTCACTAAAATGAATACGCTTTTTGGTAAAAATAAAATCATGGTACACCCTTTGATAAATATCAATTCTCAGATGTACCCTTTGATAAATTGCCACTAATATTTTGGTAGAAATAAATTATCATCGTTAGAAGCTCTACAATCTTGGCATGCATGACTGATGCACCTGCCATATTTTGGCGTGTGATATGTTTCTCAAGATTCAAAACTTGTATCTGTCTCCACTAATCGTGCCCACCTAAAAAATTAAGCTAAACACGATGAGATAAGATCGATGTTTCCACTCAATTAAAAGCTCACAATTGAGTGCTTGAGCAAAGTTGCACTATGCATTAGGTGACACTTGACTGCATGCCTACTCAACACTTAGAGTGTATGCCAAATCTTACTTGAGTTTTTACGACATCTTTAATTATCAGTGATCCTGTCGGCAAGCGAAGACCGATTCTTTCGCGGATGACTCGGTCTGACCAAGATGACCCGGTCTGCTATAACTCGGAGATCGGGGTCGAGCTCAAACAGGGGTCCGGTTCATGTAGCTCGACTCGGACCAAAAAAGGGGACTCACAGAATAGTGGGGTGGTTGCAAATGAGCAGCAATCCCCTCTACAGAGCCATATGGGGGGTTTATATAGGGGAGAGGTAACTCTCTCCTGTGTCAGGGCTGGCAAATCTCATTAAGGGAGGATCAATTGACAGATGGTGATAGTGACAGCCGCATTAATGCTGTGAGACTGCCACAGCCACCTGACACCTTGCCTAATATATCTCCTCTGTCCCCCCTTAACTCTCGGCGGCTCTGCCAGGCAATGATTATGCCGGGGGGGATTATCTTCTGAATATTTGGTAAGAAAGGCTTATATGATAAGAAAGGCTCATAATTGTTCGGCCGTCCCCGTGTGAGCACAAATACCTGGCTTCGGACAACAGACTTTGGGGGGCCGACCTCGGGTGACCGACCCTGAGTGTCCCGACCTCAGGTGACCGACCCCAAGTGTCCCGACCTCGGGTGCCCGACCCGACTGTTCCGACCTTGGGCGACCGACCCCGAGTGTCCCGACCTCGGGTGCCCGACCCCGAGTGTCCCGACCTCGGGTGCCCGACCCGACTATTCTGACCTCGGGTGACCGACCCCGAGTGTCCCGACCTCGGGTGACCGTTGACCTGGCCTATTTGCTACCGGTTCAGATCGGTAATCGAACCCGACCGAGTCCCTGATCCTTCTAAAAATCATACGCCCGGATCAATCAGAATTCTAAATATTTTTTTATAATCTCCACTATTCCACATAAAAAAGTGATCATCTTTTTGTAACTTATGGGTGGTACAGTGATCATCTTTACGGCCCATAAAATTCCCTTAGAACCTCGGGTGTTCCACTTCTTCTATTATCTCAAGAAACAAGAACTCGGAAATTTCTACTTCCAAGCCCGTATTAACTCGGCCTTCTTAGAGAAGGTTCCTTCTTCCAATAAGGGCTGGAAATCTCACTTCTTCTATATCCAATCTCTCTCTCGATTGAACTGGCCTACCGCGTGGGTAGAAAACCTGCCCGATCACCCTCAGCTACCCAAGAACCTTCTCTCGGAACCGGGCTACCGGTCTACATTCTCCAAGCTCGGGGGAGCCCGATATCACGCGGGCAAGCTACTGATCGAGGGTATGCTGTATCTCTTCCGGCTGAGCGAAGTTCCGGCGGAGCTACCCGTCACCCTCGGTACGTCTCTATTCGACTTGTAAGTTTGTTAATGCTAACTAAAACTTTTTCCTTTGTGCAACCGAAGTCATGTATAGTGCCAGGGTTGATGCCATGCTAGACCAGGAGGAAGAGGCCATGGATACTCTGGCTGCCCAACTGGCGGCTGTTCGGGCAGTGCCATCAACAAGTGCTGCGCCCCCGTCCGAGCAACCCGATGTGGTAGAAGACAACCCGGAAGGAAGTCTTCCAGCCGGGGGTTCGGGAGCTGTAGCCCGAGTAGCGGGCGAGGAGACCTCTATCCGGATAGAGGAAGACGAGGAGGAAGAGGAACAGGAGGCTTATGCTAGCTTGGTTAGGAAGCGTCACCGGCTAGTCCTCCGCTTGGGTACGCCTTCGCCCCCAGCACCGACCCCGAGGGATCGGGTCGCGACACCTTCTCGACCCGATCGAGCTGTGCCCAGCCCTCGAGCCCCAGCTCCGAGCTCAACTTCGGTCCTTGCAGTTCCCCGACCTGACACTCGGGTTTCGACCCGGACAACACCTCGCTCGGCGACCCGACCTCCTACCTCCGCGATAGTACCATCCGGTGCATCAACCTTGGGGACCGCGCCACGTCCTCCGGCCCCTCCACCAAGCACCGCCAACATTGACGCCGTAAAAGCTCTTCTGTCCATGCATTCCCCTCCGAGGTCAGCCGTGGACGTTCAAGTGCCCTCGGCTACTATTCTAACTCCGACCGTCCAGCCTCAGCCACTTAATCTGCACGGTATGTTAGTCTCGGGCTGGGAGGAAGGATGGACGGCGTCTTTCGCGATGGACCCTGTCAGCTTGGCAGACCACTTCTTTATGGCAATGACTCAGGTACCCTCTCCCCTCTTTCGACTGTTTATGCTTATACTTATGACCTTCATGCCACTTTGCAGCAATGGGCGCTGAGTCATGCGGTTAGCCAAGCGCTGGTCGTCAATACCCGAGAGCGCCGGGCGGCCGAAAGACAAGTAAGAGACCTGGAAGCCAGAGTGGCGCAGTGCGCTTTTCCTCCGGGTGACGAGGGCCTAGACCAGCTGCGTTCGGAAATAACCGCGCTGAGGTCTCACATATCAGAGCTGGAGGTCCGTGCAGAGGAAGAGCAACAGTTGATGGTTCAGTCTGCGGTGGAGGCGGAGCGTCACTACAAGAAAAAATAAATTTCCTGACACTTTCTTAATGACATTTATTAGAATCTGTCATTGATTTATACCTATCATGACATTGATTAAAAATACATAAAATAAAAACTGATTAAGTATATTACTATGACATTTATAATGGATGTCACTAAAAGTTTACTTTAGTTTACATTTTGACACATTTTTTCCTCGAATCTCCCTCCAAAAATTTCACTCGCTGCCCAAACTCATAAATAATTGGTTTTGTGGCAGTAGGGTTTCGCGGCGTCGACTCCGATCCCGTCACCGCGCGGATGGCTGCTCGCGCCCTCACCTCGCTGCTGCTTGCTCTCCTCCTCCTCCTCCTCGCGGCCTCTTCCTCTGCCGCTAGCTATCCCTAATTTTTCACGCTCTGTGCTCACGACTCTCCCCCACCAACACCAGCGCCACGCGACTCTCCCCCCACCTCGGCGTCGTCTACCTTGGCGCTTGCCCCGTCGGCCACCAGCACCAGCCACCAACGTCATCTGCTCCGCCGGGTACCAGTGTCGTCTGCTCCGCCGGCTATCAGTGTCGTCTGCTCCGTCGTCTGCCCCGTCGAGATCCGAACCCTAGGTTGCAAGTTTCTTTTCTCTTCCACCGTTTCACAATCCGAACCCTAGGTTGCAAGATCAATCTCAATACTTTCTGATGCGGGACCGGAAGCCTGCAATACCTGAAGGAGGCCATGTTTAGTCTCGGTGAGTAAGTTTGCATCATGTTCCTCAGGAGGCTATGCCATAGAGTATCAAAGAGTTTGGATCTTTCTATAGGTTTATTTATGGCATTGCAGTCGAGAATCATAGCTTGTGGCAGTTCCCTTGCTGCATTTGCTATGGCTGTAAGATTTGTCACTGGTCCTGCTGTCATGGCTGCTGCTTCTACTGCAATTGGGTTGCGAGGAGTTCTCTTACACGTTGCGGTAGTACAGGTTTTGTAAACTAAACTTAGCTGCTAGTATCAAAACAATATGCAACAGGAAAGAAGAACACAAACTGAAAAGTAAGGCTTTCTTTTTGCTGCAGGTAGCTCTTCCCCAAGGGATTGTGCCTTTTGTGTTTGCTAAAGAGTACAACGTGCATCCTGATATTTTAAGCACAGGGTATGTGCTTCAATTTCTCATATGTTTTTTTTGCTTGATAGGGTGTTGTTGTTTAAAATATGTTTTGAATTACTGTAGGGTTATATTTGGGATGCTGATTGCTCTTCCTATCACGTTAGTTTACTACATATTACTGGGACTTTGAAGCTGAAGAGTTTCAAACATGTTTACTACACGTTAGTATACTACATTTCACTCCTTGTATCAGGCAGTTCACAAACATGTTTTGATGATCTGGTAAAACCTTAGATTGCTGTTCATTTTGTGATTTCACACGCGCACCTCCCACCAAAGCCATCTGCCCCTCTGAGGTAATTTTTCATTCCTCTTCCACCGTCTAATGATCTGAAGCCGTAGGTTGCAACGTTGTTGTGCGCTCTGTTTCTTTTGAAGATTTACGAATGCTTTCTTGTTGATTTTTGTGATTTCAAGTGGTAAAGTGGTTGTAAGGAAGTTTTTTTCACCGTCTCTAAGGTATATCACAAAAACCTATTCATCATACTAATACTCTTCCTTTAGTCGACCTCATAAATATTCTGCATGATATTCTGCATGATAATATACTTACCAGAGGATCATTTGGTTGTCTGTTTCAGTGACATACCTTTGCTGAAGCCATGAATGTCAGCTTCCTTGTTCTTGTATGAACACATTTGTTTGCCTTTATTTATTTATTTATTTTCAAATTAATTTCATAACTAGGAGTATTTGCACAGGAAGGAATAAACTTCTCAATCATAAAGCAAAAAAGGTTTTGCTATTCCCTCAAATAAGTAATCTACTAATCCTCTTTGCAGGAGTCAAATCCATTGCAAATTGCAGTCCCATTAGCATCAAGTGATCATCATTTGGAACTTAATTTGAGGTTGCTAGGGAAGAATGCTAGCCATGCTTCAATGGCTGTTGTGAAGGAGATAGCTGAAAATCATGTGCATATACCCGAAATTAGCAATGCACGTTTTAAGATGGACATTAAAGCACTACCAGAAAAATGCTGTTTGCCGGCGGTTATTTAGCGGCGGTTTATTAAACCGCCGCCGAATCCTGTGTTTTCCTGCGGTTTGGAATAACCGCCGCAAATTATATTAATTCGCGGCGGTTAAATTTTATTTCGCAGCGGTTTGGTAATTTACGGCGGTTATAAGGTTGATTTGCGGCGGTTTAAGAAGTAACGGCGGTTTATATTTTGATTAACGGCGGTTCATTGAACCGCCGCTAATACATATTAGCATTGATAGGGTTGAACCGCCGCTCCCTCTCATGGTGAACCGCCGCTTCTCCATTTCACGCCCTTTTTCCCTCTCTCGCCGCTTCTTTTCCACCTCGCGCCACAAGCAAGGTTTTCCCTCTTCTTTCCCTCTCTTGCGCCGTTCTGTGCCTTGGCTTTCCCTCTCACGCCGCTTCCTTTCCATCTCGCGTCACAAGCTAGATTTTCCCTCTTCTTTCCCTCTCTTGCGCCGTTGCGTGCCTTAGCTTTCCCTCTCTCGCAACGTCCAGCCTCCGATCAAGAGACCTTCGGCTGCTGTTCATTTTCTCTATCGCCCTTCCCCTTCTTTGTCGCCGTTCATCTTCTGTCGCCGTTCATCTGCTGTTCATTTTCTCAGAAATCCCAGTGAAGTACATCTTCATATTTCGGTGTTGCCAAAAGAGGTGAAGAAACCTAGCTTCCTCATATTTCTGTATTACCCATATTTTGAATGAATGGTTTTCGCCCAAAAGAGATGAAGAAACCTAGCTTCCCCAATCATATTTCTGTATTACCCCTTCTGTCTTCTCTAGTTATGTTTCGTAGTTTTTATTTAATTTAATTTTATTTTATTTTATTTTCCAGTTGATTTAATCACTAAATTATCCTTTGTTCCTGTTAAATTGTGTCATTAGTCAACTTTTAAATTGTTCATTGAGTTATTCTTTTGACCTTTGATATTGTGATGTCTATAAAATTTTCTAACCAATATATTTTAAATTTTCTCATGTTTTACTGCTCTGTACACCTACTATAAAAAATGAAATGTTTTATGGTTGATATATTGTGAAACTAGTTGTTCATCTTTTCTCTATAGATTCCAAGTAACTGACACTAAATAGTCAAAACATATGGTTGTTTTTTTTCTGTTGTAGTTGTTCATCTTTCGCTTCATGATTTGTTAATTACTAAGTTGATTTGTGTCATTTTATTAGTAAATCAGTTGGGCCTTTTGTTGCTGATTTGGTCTATTCTAGCATAAAAGCAAATTAAAACATTGAGCTAGTGTCTGAGTATCTGCAGGTAAAGATAATTTAGGGCCACATAGGTATCTTTAAATTGATCTATGAACATGTAGCTGAAAGAATACCTGTAATCTACTAATCTTTACATTAGCTTGAGCATACAATCTTTCATTCAAGTGCATTTGTTTTACCTAAATCTTGGTTATCATATATGCTAATCTTTTAACTTTTGTCATAGTCTAGCAACCTAAATCTTGATCCAATCCTTCCCCTTATATATTAGTGTTCATTGTTAACTTTACCAAAGATATAGACTTGCATCGAGTTTGAAGGAAGAATAACATTCATTCTGTCTGGGATTAACATGATGAGATCTAACTCAAGATATGCCACTTATTGCATTGGTTATTTACATTTTCCAAGTAGAGTAGAAGTTCTCATCATCTAGATAATTGCACTTAGGTGAAACTATGTACCATTACCAACCTTTAAATCTGATTTCATCTCTTGCCATCTCCAACTGCAGAAAGTTATAGAACGATTAATTGGCTGTGATTTTGTTTATAAGAAAGTTATTCACTATCTATTCATTACCCCTTTAGCCGGGCCACCAATCCTATTAAACTTTAGAGCATTTTTGCCCAAGGAAAGCTTATTGTTTTCTGATGCGTGCTTCTATAATCAGGATAAGTCAATCAGTCAATTAGTGTGGGTTATCTTCATTTTTTTATCAATCATATCAAATTGGATTATTTCTGTATTGTGATGTTATAAAACTGAACTATATGAAGAATTTCTTTTTTTCATTTGTTTAGCATTTGATACATATTCTGTAATGGCCCATATGCTCAATTAGAAGGAATCTTTGCATTATAGTTATTCATAACATAATCCATGAATTGTAGTTGCAACTCATAACTTAGATTTATGTGTTTCTGATTGTTTATTTATTATATGTTCTTTATTATTTGTCTTTTATATACTTTCAAGTTCTTATATGCCTTAGTTAGTGGTTATTTTAATCCCCCACTTTAGCATGTCTTTAATTGAATTTTTAATTATTGAATTAGATATGGATAAAAATTGGATTTTGAAGCCGCAAGATACTCCCGAATATATGGATGGATTATTGAAATTTTTAGACTTTGCATTTGCTAATGCATCATCCGATAATAGGATAAAGTGTCCTTGTTCTCGTTGTGGATTCAGACTATACCAGACTAGAGAAGAGGTGTACGATCACTTATTGTTAAGGCCCTTTCCATCGGGATATACAATTTGGCTATTACACGGTGAGAGAGGTGAAGGAGAGACTTCTAGTTATAGGCATGAAGCGCAACATACTAAATCTTCTGAAGATCCAATACATGACATGATTCAAGATGCTTTTATATTCCCTATACCACATGTCAGTCAAGATTCCACAATGCATGAACCATTAAATGAAGGTGAAGGAAGGATGCCACATTTACAAGAGGGTCCGAGTGGTAAAGCTAAGGAGTTTTATGATTTGCTTAAAGATGGGGAACAAGAATTATATCAAGGATGCTCAAAGTACTCAAAGCTTTCATTTTTAGTAAAGTTGTACCACATCAAATGCATTTGTGGGATGAGTGACAAGGCCTTGTCGATGATAATTGAGCTATTGCATGATGCCTTTGAGCATGCAAAGATTCCAGAATCATTATACGAGGCCAAAAAGACTATAAAAAAACTTGGTCTTAGTTATAAGAAGATAGATGCATGTCCAAATGATTGCATGCTATATTGGGGACCAGATAAAAGTTTGAATGAATGCAAGCGATGTGGCACAACTAGATGGAAAAATTCTGCTAAAAGGAAAAAACAACCAGCAAAGTTTCTTCGTTATTTTCCACTAATTCCTCAGCTGCAAAGATTGTTCATGTCTAGTAAGACATCCGATGATATGAAATGGCATGCTATGGATAGTAATAAGGATGGCTTCTTGAGACATCCGAGAGACGCTGAGGCATGGAAAAGATTTGACTCTAAATTTTCAGAATTTTCTTCAGATACACGTAATGTTCGCCTCGCCTTAGCTAGTGATGGATTTAATCCTTTCGGAAACATGAGCACTAATTATAGCATTTGGCCTGTGATTCTCATTCCGTATAATACACCTCCTTGGACATGCATGAAACAAACTAACTTCATTCTCTCGATGATTATTCCAGGTAAGAAAATGCCAGGGAATGACATAGACATTTACTTGCAACCTTTGGTTGATGAGCTTAAAGTGTTGTGGGATGGTGTTGAAACATTTGATGCTTCATCGAATGAAAGTTTTAAAATGCGTGCAGCATTGATGTGGACAATTAGTGATTTTCCAGGTTTGGGGACATTGTCTGGGTGGAACACATATGGTAAGCTAGCTTGTCCTATATGCAATATTGATACTGAACCTTGCCGACTTCATCATAGTAGAAAATGGTGTTTTATGGGTCATCATCGTTTTCTTCATGCTGGTCACAGATTTAGATTGGATAAAGCCCGATTTGATGGTAAAATTGATAGAAGAATTCCACCAGTAAAATTATCAGGCTCAGCTATTTTAAGTCAGGTTGAGAATATCCAGGTTTCATTTGGGAAGACACCAGAGGTGAAAGGGAAAAGAGCACGGGGGCAGCGAAATGCCAATGAAGATGAATCACATTGGAGAAAAAAGAGTATATTCTTTGAACTTCCTTATTGGGAGTTTAATGCATTGCGCCACAATCTTGATGTAATGCACATTGAGAAAAACGTGTGTGACAATGTTTTGTACACTTTGCTCAATGAAAGTGGTAAGACAAAAGATCACCTTAATGCCCGAAAAGACCTACAATCTATGGGCATAAGATCTGCTCTTTGGCCAAATGAGAATGGGAAATATCCTTCAGCTATTTTTACTATGTCAAATAAACAAAAGGATATATTTCTTAAGACCTTGAAGAATGTGGTTGTTCCAGATGGTTACTCAAGCAACATTTCAAGATGTGTTGATTTAAAACAACGTAAGATGTTTGGGTTGAAAAGTCATGACTGTCATATTCTAATGGAACAACTCTTACCAATTGCTTTGAGGAATGCTATGCCTGGTCTAGTCTTTGCAGTTTTAGCTGATCTTTGTTCGTTCTTTCGACAAATATGCAGTAAAGTGTTGAACCCCAGTGATCTTGTTACCCTTCAAGATCAAATTGTTCACACTCTTTGTCATTTGGAGATGATTTTTCCTCCGTCATTTTTCACAGTCATGGTTCACTTAATTGTTCATCTAGTTGATGAAGTAAAAGAGGGAGGCCCGGTGCATTATCGATGGATGTATCCAATCGAAAGGTGAACTTAACCTTCCAAATTTTATTTTTTTTTAATTTTCTTTAAATAAGTAGTAGATTGTTTTATCTGAATCAATAAACTTTTTAATATGAAGGTACCTAGGTCATTTGAAGTCTTATGTGCGTAATAAGGCACAACCTGAAGGTTCAATTGTTCAAGGTTACTTGGCCGAAGAAATTCTCACATTTTGTTCAAGATATTTGGATGACACAGAGACAAGAATCAATGACCAAGGCGTGTTGATGATCAACCTGATGGTGTTGAACACCATGAAAGCAATACTATGTTCCCAAAAGTTGGAAGATCAGTTGGGGGATTCTCATATTTTATATTAACACCAATAGAGAAGTTGCAAGCACATCGTCACGTGCTAGTCAATTGTGTAGCAGTTGACCCTTTTCTTGAGTAAGTAATACATAAAGTCTTACGCAAACAGGCTGTAAATCAATTGCCTTAGTAATTTTCATAAATTTTTTCTTACTAATAGGGAATTTAGGGCAAAAACAAAGAGGATGTTAAGGCATCGGACAAGGTTGCAATCAGAGATAGATAAAGTTGTACACAAAGAATTTCCCAGCTGGTTTCAGAAGCATGTGAGTAGAAGTTATGCTATTTTTTAATTCAATTTTAGAATTGTAACTAATAGTAAAAACTAAGTGGGGTATTTCTTGATGCTAGATCGCCAATGAAGGTGCTACACATTCATAAGAATTAAGGTGGCTTGCACTAGGACCACTTGATCAAGCCAAACGATTTAGTGCCTACAATGTGAATGGATTTAAATTTAGAACTCTTTCTCGAGAGCACGGGTTGAAAAGTCAAAATAGTGGAGTATATGGTATGTTTGATACTCGGAGCTACGCAAGTAATCGTGATAATAATGTGGCAGTCGGAGGTGTTCCTTATTATGGAAAATTAGTGGACATAATTGAATTGAACTATAATGATCAATTTACTGTTACATTGTTCAAATGTCAGTGGGCTAACACTACTTCTGAGAGAGGTATCAAAAGAGATGACTCTGGTTTTACTAGTATTAATTTTTCTCGTTTGATACATGTTGGAGATCGAGAAAATGATGAGCCATATATACTTGTGTCTGATGCTCAACTAGTGTTTTATGTGGATGACGAGATTGAAAAAGGATGGAGTATTGTAAAACATCTACAACCAAAAGACTTGTATGACATGGGACAAGACAAAGAAGAAGAGCCAATTTATGATCTTGTTCCTTCTCCGCAGTCGAACTTGGATAGGTGGTTTCATGATCACAATGAAGATTTACAATTGGCAAGGGAAGATAATATAGAAGATCTACCTGCGAATGATGCTGTTGTTGACAATAATGATGGAGCTGAAGACTAATTTCTAATCTCTTGTAATTCAAGGACAACCTATTATTTATGCTAAGTTGATTCAAGTCCTTGGTTGATTTAGACTCACTTGGTTCAAAATTTTTGATAATATTTTGGTAATGTTCTGAAAATGTATTGTCGAATGATGTTTTTTTGAAAGAAAATTTGAGATAGGTCGAACATGATATAACCTTCTATTTGTGCAGATTGTAATTCTGTTTGTGCAGGCTATTTGTGCAGCTTGTCGTATATATTACTTTGTGTTGCTATTCACATAAATCTCTCTTCGCCATTCTTAATGTTACAAGGTAATATTTTCAATTTTCTTTTTTCTCGGCTTGATTACAAATATCAATAGAACAAAACCTAAATAAGTCTGAATAAGTCTGCATAAGTCTGCAAATGACAATAAGTCTGAATAAGTCTGAATAAGTCTGCAAATATCAATTTTCTCTTCGCCATTCTTTTATCTGAATAAGTTTGCAAATGACAATAGAACAAAACCTGCAGTTAGTATTCATCATATTCCGAGTGGCATAACTGTTTAAAGTTCAAGTACCTTGTCCTTGCAACTTGCATTCTCATTAAGAAGTTGTAGTTAAGTACCCTGTTCATCACAATATTAATTGCCATATGTGATATGGTTGTTGTGTTGGTAATCGGACTTCATATTGCAAATACTAGTGAGTTCCACCTTTGCATTGTTTTCAAATTAGTTTAAATTATTTGAAGTGGTGAATGAAACCATTATGCCTTATTTGCAGAGCTAATTATTTTCTTGTAAAAGTGCAGGATTCCAATGGTTTAGGATTACAGGCTCTACTAAGCCAGGATTATTGTCAAGTTAAGATACAATACCCACCACATCCTTAAGCTCTTTCATCCGCTGCAAGAAACATGGCGTTAGGTTGCAGAACTTTAAGGAACATTTTATTATAAACTTTTTGTAGCATTTTTCTTTACCCACCACATACTGTGCAGGATGATTTATTATTACAGTTTTGTTTTCTTCAGGGTGATTGATTCTTGAGCCAAAGAAGCCAACTTAGCTGTAAAGTACCTCAAGGGAAAAAAAACCTGTATGACTCTTTAGCTTTTGCGACATAGGCTTGTTCACATGAGTTGACTGCATTTGTTCACCTGCAAGAACAATGCTAGTTTTCCTTAAAAAGTTCTGCATTATTTTTTCATGTGCTTTTGTACCCAATTTTCTAGATGTGTTGTTTTTCATGTTCTTTGTTTATGCCAATTTTCTTTGTTTCAGATTCAGGGGCATTTTTTTTACAATAATTGATATAGTCCCTTTGATTTGTTATTTCCTAAAATTACATTTTTCCCCAAATTGCAGCCATGCCTAGGAATAAACGATTTAAAGTTGCTCCATCAGTGGCAGAGAAATCAACTACAACTTTGCCAGAGACTCATACTAGGGCTCGCTGACAAGCCCAAATATACTAATTAAAGTTGTCACGAAATGTATGGGCTCATCAAATTTAAATGTAAATGAAATGCTGAAATGAAAGCTGGAAACCCTTTTTACAATCAAAACTGAAAATGTAATATAGGGGCCACAGGTCGTATTTTTCTCGGGGACTAGTTGACGTTGTGTGATTCGCGCTTGTATTTATGTGTCGTTTGTGTTTTCGGGTTTCGAATAGATGTTCGGGTTCTGGACTGCAATCGGAAATGACAAAATCACAATGGAAAATAATGGAAACCTAACTCATGAACTAACCAAGCGAATGCATTTAATGATTCAACCAATTGGATCACTTACTCCTCTAAAGCCCTTAAGCAATTTGTTTGAAACTGATTTCTGATTTCAAAAGCAAATCAAAATGCCAAGCAATGAAATAAAAGCAGTGATTGAGTTTTCGGAAATAAACTAGCTTGATACAATGAAAAGCATGCAAAATTAAGAACTTGAACAAGTACCAACTTCAATTCAATTTTAGCTACAAGTTTGGCAGCCAACAAATGCAAACTAAGTTCGGAATTCAGTACCAATTGATTTCAGACAATTATGCACACTAGAAACACTCTATAACTTGGTACCCATCATTGCCTAAACATGAACTTGATACAAAGTAAAGGATTAAGTCAAATTTGATATGCAGGTAAAGGAAGCTTATGTGCCAAATGCTAAAGCTAAATGCTTCAACTGGAACAATTTGATACGCATTGAAACTAACCACCTCAGCTTGTAAGATAAGACCTCAGGTAAAAGGATAAACAAGGATGAATAAACCTGATGCAGAAGTGATACAGCAGAAAACAGATTCTGAGTTCCAAAAGGCTAATGATACAAGCTTCTGAACTGCAGCTAACCATGCAGAACTCGGATGCAGAAAATGCAGCTGACTTGCAGATTGATACACAATGCAAAGTTGAAATGAAACCAGTACTTAGGACTGAAGTAGATTTGCAGGAATGGTGTTGGCAATTCAGACTCTACAAACTACAATTTGCAGAAATAAAAGTGACTTGCAGATTTTTAAACCAGTTTGCGCAACTGATTTGCAGAATTGAATGCCAAATGCAATGGAAATGAAACAACTACAATGTGAATTCAGAATGCAAGCTTAAGCTAACTTGACACAAAACTTGTACGCAAGGGAAGAAAGCAGAATTTCTGATACACAACTGGCAAAGCTGATACGCAGCTAAGAACAGGGCACTCACGCACTTAAACATGAGATAAACTGTGGTTTAAAACAATTGTTCGTTAGATAAGCTACCTACTGCTTAATCTTGCAGAATTGGAACACTAACTAGAGCAAAACAATTAAGAAACCGAGATTGAACAGCTGAAACAAAATCCTACAGCTAACTGATACGTAACTGAATAATTTGATACGCAGCAGAGAAATTGGGAACGCAAGCAATTGAAGTGGAAAAACAAGCTGCAATTAAGCACAACTAATCACTAACAAGTAATCTATCTCATACCATAGCAGAATTGAAACCTAATTAAGTAAAAGCAATTAAGTAAACAAAACTAAACAGCTAATACAAAAATTTCAGTAACGAACAGAATTCAGAAATAAAACTACAGCTTAAGAACTGAAATTAACTAGCTAAACTACTCCTCAATACTTCCCTAGCTCGAATCCTCCTTGTTCGTCACGCAAGTGTGAGCCTCGAACCCGCAAGCTCAGCAAGTCGATGGAAAATGGCATCTGCGATTCAAAATCAGCTCACGTCTGCTCAAATCCGAAACCCATCCAATTCCTTCAACTCAGCTGCGATGATGGATTGGAATTGATCCGAGCACTCCAGGGAACCCCTCTGAACTACTCAGGATGATGAAATGATGAACAGCCGAAGTTGACGAATTCGGATGGCAGAACTCCGGAGACCTCACAAAAGCTCTGTTCTTGGGCAATTGAGAGCTGGAAATTAATCGAGAACCCTTCCACTGACCTAGAACTCAATCTAGTGAAGACGTTGAGGGGTCGCGCCCCTTTGGATTGAAGAAAACAGCTAAGGAATGAAGAACAAAAACGAAGAAGAAGATGACTGCGGCGGAGACGCGACAACGAGAAGAAGGCTGGATTTTTCCTTAAGTAATAACCCATGGACGGCTCAGATTGATCGGAGGAGATCCAACGGTAGATCTTGGTCTGATTGGAGCCAAACTTTTATGATGATGATCTGGGGTCAGGATCTGCCTTGTGGTAGCTCGGATCCTCCAGATGTGCAACGGATGGTCCAGATCAACTCAATCTGTGAATAGACGCTCTAGAGCCCTCCAAGCTTGATCCAACGGTTGATTTAGCTCTGATTGTGATGAAACCTTCAGATCTTGATTATAGAGCTTGATCAACCCTAACCCTAGCTCGGATTGCTTCAGATCGTCCCAGATGGCTCAGATCTAGCCGCTCTTGAATCGAACGGCCCGGATTAACTGTAAGCTTGATAATTCGATCCGGCTCACATCCGACTCAAGTTTGACCCAGTATGCCCTAGGTCTAGGATCTTTTCATGCCTACAAAAATATATCAGAAAATTAGTGGCCAAATAATCCAAAAATATGTAATTTTGCAATTAAGTTCAAAATAAGATAAAGTTCCAAAACCTAGGGTAAAATCATAATTAAGCAATAAAAACATGGGTCAAACATGGATTTTAGCAATCAAAATAATCAATAAAATGGTGCTTATCAACTCCCCCACACTTAAGCTTGAGCGTCTCGCGAAAACACTAAATATGTATCCCTTAGATTTTCTTAAGCATAATTAGAAACAAATGAAAAGAAATTACCTAGGGTTGTCAATTCTCAAAAATCTAAGCTCTAATGATTAGTATCTTGTCCTTAAATCAACAACTTAGCCTTTTCATCTATCATGAGTCATTGAGATGAATTTAACTCATAGCCTTTCAAGAAAAATTTTGGTGGCTCTCTCTTAAGTTCTAAGTTGATGATGGAAGTGGAGCTCACTCAAACACATATGCTTCTTGCACTACCATAGGCTTGCTTATTATCTAATCTCTACCATTAATCATGAATAGGATCAACATCTATAAAAACGAATGAAAACATGAAAAAATGGTGAGAAATGGAGTAAAAATCAAGAAAATGGAAAATGGATGGAGTGGGAGACTTTGTTGCTCAAAGATGTTTCCAACATGCTTTGCCCCTCTTGACAGTCCTCTAGTGATATCAAAAGTATGGTGGAGTGAAACTTGAATAATTGCCTTTGATTTGGATGAAAAACCCTTTCTTGGTTTCAATGTGCCATTTTCTTCTATTGTGTGCCAAATTTCTTTCTTCATTCTCTTTTCTGAATTTTCTCTTCTTCTTTTATCCTCTAGCAAGGTCAGATTTGTAGTGGAGCAAAGCTTTTGATTCGAATGGGAGAAACTTCAATGATCTCATGGAGCCAAATTTCAACTTTGTGTACCAACTTTGTTTCTCTCTTTTCTTTCTAAACTGTTTCTATTTTTTTTTTCTGCTGAATCCTGTTTGTGTTGCAGCTAGGTCTTGTTTATTTGGATAGCTCCACGACATTACTTGTAGTCCTTGCAATTCTCTGAGGTTTTGCAGCATTTAGCAATCAACCTTAACTGCAATTTCGATTTTAATCCCAAGCTGTTTTCTGATTCTAGCTTCACTGATTTTTCATTTCTTTCTATGTTCCTTTGCTGCTGCAATTCCATTGTTTCTGCTGCATTTCAGTTTCATTCCAGATCAGAATTCCTGCTTCAACTTCAGATTTTCCAGCTCAGATCAGTTTAACTACACTTCACTTTCCAATCTGCACAAAAGATTTCTGTTTTGGCACAACATTCTGCATTGGATCAGATTTGTTCCAGCTGCAATTCAGCTCCCATTCTCAACCTTTCAGCCTTCAATTCAGACTTTAACATGATATTCCCGATCTGCATTTCTGTTTGTTACAATCTGATACAGATTTCAGCTGCAATCAGCTGCAAATTCAGATTGTGTTCTGAATAAACTGGTTTGGCACAGAATTTTTCCAGCCTTCTTCGGGTCTGATTTCATCCAATTTTCTTCACCTTGGATTCGGCACTGAATTAGCATCACTTGAATTCATGCTTCCTAAATCAGCATTTCCTTGTCGGTTTCAAACAGAATTTGCATGATGGGTTGGCTGAATTCAATTGGAAATTGGCACAAAACTCCCTTACTAGCCTCTTCACTGAAAATTCTGCACAGCTTCAATTTAGCTTCATTCAAACTTCTCAGCCTTCAATTCAGGCTTAAACAAAGGGCTGTCAACAATTCTTGGTCCACATCATTTCCGATCCAAGTTAGCTCCTCAAAATTTTTTTTTTCTTTCTTCACTTTGGCAAATAAAGTTGCATTTGCGTGCCACTTTAAACTTGAATGTGCAGATTTTTTTTTCTTTTCATTGCATGCCACTTGGATCTTCAAAATATGTTAAGGAAGCTAGATCTCCAATTGCTTCCTTCTTTCTTACTCATTTTTGATACCAAACTCAACTCACTTGGCATAAAAGAAATTTTTTTTTTTTTCGAAATGAAGTGCCTCCTTGATACCAAATCTTTCCAAAAAGCTAGTCACTCCCCCACACTTGAATCTTTGTCCGTCTCGGGCAAAATAACATCAAGAAACATTCCAAACAACAAGTCCATAGAAAAGTGTGGGTAAGAGTAGAAAATAAGCAAAGAAAATTGGAATAAACATGAGTTTTGCTAAAAATTGATATAGAAGGTAAACAAAGTGATTAGCTTTTATAGATGTGATCCAATCATTGAAACATGGTATTGAAAGAACCTAAGCAAGTTCTAGAGTTTAATAACATGTGTGTATCACAAAGGTAAGGCTAATTCGCACTAGGTCAAAATAATTCATCCCAAGTCCTCAATTAAGAATCTAAAGCAAGTAGTACTCAAGCATCCAAGAATTCATCCATTAGCTCAAATCCTAAGTTTTAACAACCAAATTTAATTTGTTTTCCAAGAGATTCTAAAATGCTATGGAATAACCTAGAGGGATACTTTTATTTCTACTCATGCAAGAAACAGTGCAAAAAGAAATAACAAGGTATTTACCATGACAAGGACTCAACTTAAAAGAAAATCCTACTCCTAGAAAGCATAAAAAATGAAAAATGAAATAAAAAGAAAATACAAGAAAAATCAAACTCCCCTTTATTCTGGTGGACGGAGTCGATCCAGAAGTAGCCTCCACCGTGGTAGTGGAGGAACATGGGTAGCTGAGTGAATTCGGGCTCCCCCACACTTAAACTTTGCAAAAATTTGCTCTGGTGGCCTCAGTCGATTCAGGTTTAAAATCCATGGAAGAGGTGGAGTGCTTCGAATTAAAGTAAGATCTTCTCCTCCTTCTTGATGCCCTTCAGAAGTCCTTCCAGGAGGCTGGAGTCTGTTCAGTTGGAGCACCCACTCCTGAAGTCTTCTGGACCCTGCAAAAACATGTAATACCTCTCTCAAGTGTACAGGGTCAGAAAGAAATAAAATAAGTTCAGTCTCTGCATAAAGTGAATCCAAAACTGCATCATATTCAATTAAATCAATTCTTGGTGTCTCAATGAAATTTTCAGAATTATTTCCTACCAAATTTGCATCCAAATACTCATCACAAATAAAGAAATCAAGTTCTGGCTCATCAATAGAAATTTCACAATTATTTTCAATCAAGGGTGTATCAAGTAATATATTACAGCCAATCAAATCAATCTCAGATATCTCTATGAGTTTTTCACATTCAACCTCAGCATATGACATAGCAAGAGATTCATCAAAATAAATAACATCCATTTCAGGCACTTCTAAAAAATTTTCACTATCCATATCCACAAAAGATGTATTAAGTGATTCATCATAAAAAACAACATCAATTATAGGTGCCTCTAAAATTATTTCGCTATCCATATCTACAGGAGATGTATCAAGTAATGCATGATAATCAATGAAATCAATGTTTGGTACCTCTATTGGATTTTCACAAACACTTTCTATACAAGGTATATCAATAAACTCATCAGAATCAATAACATCAGCACTAGGTACCTCACTGCAGTTTTCTGAAGAAAGAGGAGAAATACTTACCTGAGCGTGCTGGTGAATACCTGGAGGTTCTACAAGGGTAGATGTATCCATGGCTTCCTCCTGGTCAAGTACATGCTCCTCTTCAGCCTCAGGCTCTGGTGGACAATAAACTGGTGATCCTTGGGTGCTTGCTTCCACCATGCAAGTCCCTACACTTTCTGGTTCATCTTCTGAATCTTCTAATGTGCCAGTCAACTGTGGTGGTCCCTGGGGCTTAGTGCAGTCCCCTACATCTATGGAATCATCTCCTATGCAAGTTTCCTCTGTAATATCTGCAACAATAATGTTAGAAAAATTAGGACCATCAATAATACTATCATCAGAAACTAAAAGTCTAGAATGGTCCTGTGGAGCTTCAGTATCTTCTTCTGGAGCTGCAAAATTTGAAAATGAATTTTGAGCAGGAATCTCCGGAGGGATGCATGCTGTAGGTGCCCAGACTTTGATGAGTACGTCATCTTCTTCTTCTATCAAATTTGCAAGATTACTTGAAGAAGGACTTGGCCATGCGCTAGGGTCACCTTGAACTGATATAAATCCAACTCCGGGGGATTGT
The DNA here is from genome assembly GCA_024364735.1 of Boesenbergia rotunda. Taxonomy (NCBI): domain Eukaryota; kingdom Viridiplantae; phylum Streptophyta; class Magnoliopsida; order Zingiberales; family Zingiberaceae; genus Boesenbergia; species Boesenbergia rotunda. The sequence continues at coordinate 604,552 of JAGFNQ010008401.1, read as the reverse complement.
TCTGATTCTTGGGCTTGCCTTTGTTTCTCTTGTTGATGATATAGTAAAACTTGTTGAACTATCTCCTCCAACCTTTGTTGTTGCATATTTCCTGCACTAGAATCCCCATAACCTCCTTGATTAGCAAAGCTCCATGATTGATTTTGAAAGGATGAAGTAGGGTGAAATGGTTGAGCTTGCTGAGTTGGTTGAAAACATGGCTGTTGGGGCTGATTAAAGAGCTGATATTCTTGGAAACCTTGCTGGGAGTTGTAGCCTTGAAAGTTCTGATTTTGGTGTGAAAAATTAGGTGGCGAGGGCTGAAAATTCTGCCCTTGAAACCCTTGACCGTAGGGCTGGAAATTTTGATTCAAGGGTTGTGTTGGCTGAAAATTTTGTTGGTTTTGAGCTGGAAAAACTGAAAATGATTGCAAGCCTTGCTGCCCTTGATTATATTGCTGGAATTGAGGTTCGAAATGCTGAAATGGTTGCTGAAAATGTTGAGAATTAGGCTGAAACGGGGGCTGAAAACTTTGACTTGATGGCTGAAAATTTGGTTGATTGGGTTGAAAATTTTGGAAAGGCTGCCCATTCTGAAAATTCTGGAAATTTGGTTGAATTTGCTGAAAATCCGGCTGAAATTGTTGGAATTGCTGTGGTTGCTCGAATTGTTGTAGTTGCTGAATTTGAGGCTGACAAAACTGATTTGGTTGCTGAAAATTCCAATAGGGTTGTTGGAATTCTTGATTTAGCTGCTGAAATTTCCGGAGAGGCTGAAATTGTGGCTGAGGTAGCTTCTGATAAGTAGATGACTGAACTTTACGATCTAGTTGGTAGTCCAACCCCTTTAACACATTTTTTAACTCCTCCAATGCCTCTTCTATCTCTTTTGACCCCATTTTGAATTTGCAGCCCTGTCACAAAACAAACAAGAAAAATGGCAGCAACCGTATATGAAAGATAAAGCAAAATAAAATAGAACCCAATGATATGTCAAAAAGCATACAAGCAAAAATCAAACAAATCAACTAGTTGCTTCCCCGGCAACGGCGCCAAAAATTTGACAAGCCCAAATATACTAATTAAAGTTGTCACAAAATGTATGGGCTCATCAAATTTAAATGTAAATGAAATGCTGAAATGAAAGCTGGAAACCCTTTTTACAATCAAAACTGAAAATGTAATATAGGGGCCACAGGTCGTATTTTTCTCGGGGACTAGTTGACGTTGTGTGATTCGCGCTTGTATTTATGTGTCGTTTGTGTTTTCGGGTTTCGAATAGATGTTCGGGTTCTGGGCTGCAATCGGAAATGACAAAATCACAATGGAAAATAATGGAAACCTAACTCATGAACTAACCAAGCGAATGCATTTAATGATTCAACCAATTGGATCACTTACTCCTCTAAATCCCTTAAGCAATTTGTTTGAAACTGATTTCTGATTTCAAAAGCAAATCAAAATGCCAAGCAATGAAATAAAAGCAGTGATTGAGTTTTCGGAAATAAACTAGCTTGATACAATGAAAAGCATGCAAAATTAAGAACTTGAACAAGTACCAACTTCAATTCAATTTTAGCTACAAGTTTGGCAGCCAACAAATGCAAACTAAGTTCGGAATTCAGTACCAATTGATTTCAGACAATTATGCACACTAGAAACACTCTATAACTTGGTACCCATCATTGCCTAAACATGAACTTGATACAAAGTAAAGGATTAAGTCAAATTTGATATGCAGGTAAAGGAAGCTTATGTGCCAAATGCTAAAGCTAAATGCTTCAACTGGAACAATTTGATACGCATTGAAACTAACCACCTCAGCTTGTAAGATAAGACCTCAGGTAAAAGGATAAACAAGGATGAATAAACCTGATGCAAAAGTGATACAGCAGAAAACAAATTCTGAGTTCCAAAAGGCTAATGATACAAGCTTCTGAACTGCAGCTAACCATGCAGAACTCGGATGCAGAAAATGCAGCTGACTTGCAGATTGATACACAATGCAAAGTTGAAATGAAACCAGTACTTAGGACTGAAGTAGATTTGCAGGAATGGTGTTGGCAATTCAGACTCTACAAACTACAATTTGCAGAAATAAAAGTGACTTGCAGATTTTTAAACCAGTTTGCGCAACTGATTTGCAGAATTGAATGCCAAATGCAATGGAAATGAAACAACTACAATGTGAATTCAGAATGCAAGCTTAAGCTAACTTGACACAAAACTTGTACGCAAGGGAAGAAAGCAGAATTTCTGATACACAACTGGCAAAGCTGATACGCAGCTAAGAACAGGGCACGCACGCACTTAAACATGAGATAAACTGTGGTTTAAAACAATTGTTCGTTAGATAAGCTACCTACTGCTTAATCTTGCAGAATTGGAACACTAACTAGAGCAAAACAATTAAGAAACCGAGACTGAACAGCTGAAACAAAATCCTACAGCTAACTGATACGTAACTGAATAATTTGATACGCAGCAGAGAAATTGGGAACGCAAGCAATTGAAGTGGAAAAACAAGCTGCAATTAAGCACAACTAATCACTAACAAGTAATCTATCTCATACCATAGCAGAATTGAAACCTAATTAAGCAAAAGCAATTAAGTAAACAAAACTAAACAGCTAATACAAAAATTTCAGTAACGAACAGAATTCAGAAATAAAACTACAGCTTAAGAACTGAAATTAACTAGCTAAACTACTCCTCAATGCTTCCCTAGCTCGAATCCTCCTTGTTCGTCACGCAAGTGTGAGCCTCGAACCCGCAAGCTCAGCAAGTCGATGGAAAATGGCATCTGCGATTCAAAATCAGCTCACGTCTGCTCAAATCCGAAACCCATCCAATTCCTTCAACTCAGCTGCGATGATGGATTGGAATTGATCCGAGCACTCCAGGGAACCCCTCTGAACTACTCAGGATGATGAAATGATGAACAGCCGAAGTTGACGAATTCGGATGGCAGAACTCCGGAGACCTCACAAAAGCTCTGTTCTTGGGCAATTGAGAGCTGGAAATTAATCGAGAACCCTTCCACTGACCTAGAACTCAATCTAGTGAAGACGTTGAGGGGTCGCGCCCCTTTGGATTGAAGAAAACAGCTAAGGAATGAAGAACAAAAATGAAGAAGAAGATGACTGCGGCGGAGACGCGACAACGAGAAGAAGGCTGGATTTTTCCTTAAGTAATAACCCATGGACGGCTCAGATTGATCGGAGGAGATCCAACGGTAGATCTTGGTCTGATTGGAGCCAAACTTTTATGATGATGATCTGGGGTCAGGATCTGCCTTGTGGTAGCTCGGATCCTCCAGATGTGCAACGGATGGTCCAGATCAACTCAATCTGTGAATGGACGTTCTAGAGCCCTCCAAGCTTGATCCAACGGTTGATTTAGCTCTGATTGTGATGAAACCTTCAGATCTTGATTATAGAGCTTGATCAACCCTAACCCTAGCTCGGATTGCTTCAGATCGTCCCGGATGGCTCAGATCTAGCTGCTCTTGAATCGGACGGCCCGGATTAACTGTAAGCTTGATAATTCGATCCGGCTCACATCCGACTCAAGTTTGACCCAGTATGCCCTAGGTCTAGGATCTTTTCATGCCTACAAAAATATATCAGAAAATTAGTGGCCAAATAATCCAAAAATATGTAATTTTGCAATTAAGTCCAAAATAAGATAAAGTTCCAAAACCTAGGGTAAAATCATAATTAAGCAATAAAAACATGGGTCAAACATGGATTTTAGCAATCAAAATAATCAATAAAATGGTGCTTATCACTCGCCCAGTTCCCCCAGCTGACACTGCATCTTATTTAGTTCCACCTGCTTCTAGTGATGCTCAGTTACTCCCAACTTCTAATACGGTTGATCATTCAAGTCCACAAATTAATAGCAGAGCTCAAGTGAATACACCAACTCAAATTGGAGTTAATTCAGTGCAATATAATCATAGGGCATCTACTTCGATTCCATCTCACCATTTACATGCTCAAGAGGCTAATCTAGAGGATGAAGTTGCTGGTTCACATGATCAGGAAAATGGTGACACTGCATCAAGTAGTAGCAGGAAGAAAAGCTATTGGGTTGTTATTGTTATTGGTAACAAATTTCTTTCTTTATTTTTTAAAATTTTACTTCTACTATGATCATTTATGTTTGATAGATTAAAGTTTATGCTAGAGTGTGTAAAATTCTTAGTTTAATTGTTTTTTTCATATTTAATCTATAAACTTAGTAAATAAAAAAAAATTATTCATTTTAGATGAGCTGGATCACACAAGTAAAGAAGCACGATACATGGTGCAAGATGTTTGGTCAATTCCAGACGGTCGAAAAATTATAGTTCCATGCAATGAGCTTGGGCAAGCCATAGGCGATGCAGGTGGACTTTTGGGTGGATTTTTAGGAGTGTTGGGAAGTGATTTCAATAAATTCCCAATTTGCTTTATCTCTTGGCGTAAGGTTCCTCAATCATATAAGGACGCGGTGTATAATAGCATCATTCATGTAAATAATTTTATTCTTCAATGTCTTTTGTAATATTCGTGACTGAAACTAATGT